>VXBT01000053.1:83609-513661 GCA_013400235.1 Oriolus oriolus | reverse complement strand
CCCCCCTTCCAAAATCCCCCCTTGCAGAGGAGGATCGTGAAGGTGTGCAGAAAGCACAGGAGACAAATCTGAGCTTTTCATCCTTTCTTCATTTTTCCAAATGCTTCTTTTTTTGTAAAGCTGAACTGGTCGTGGTGGGGAAAGCCTAAAAGGGGGAGCCCCCTCCCCGACCCCCCCCCTTTTATTCTTGAGATCTCTGGATGAAAGGCTGACCCAGTAATTCAGTTTGATGATAACCATTTTCATGCTTGAAAATAATCTGCCAAATTAAACCTAAAAGGAAAGAGCAGTGGGAAAGGTAGTGAGAGCAGGGCTTTTTGAAATCCCCCCCACCTCTCCGAAAGGGATTGTTTGGCCAAAGGAGGAGGGAAAGGCAATTAAATAGACTAAAGATGATTTAAATCCCAACCAAAAATAATTCCTGGGAGAAGTTTGCCCCCTCCGGTGTTGCCCAGCCCTGGATTTGAAAACTTTGGCCCAACTTGTGGCAATAGCTACAACTTTGCTCCGCAGGGGTCAGAGGTGAGGGCTATTTTAACCCTAAAAGCCTGCGAGTGACCAAGGTTGTGGCTGGGCTCGCTGCACTAATAGCCATAATTACCTCCTCCCCTTCCAGGGACATTCCTCTCAGCAGCAGTGTTAGACACCGAATTGAAGAAAATCCTGGAGTTGAACATATCTTCGGGGGTAAATAACAGCAATATGAAGGAATTTCAGAGCTCTCCCTTTTGCTTGGGGGGATTGAAGCTTTTTTTCCTTTTTTTTTTCTCTTTTTTTTTTCCCTCCTTTTTTCCCCCCCCTTGCCAGCATTCCCAAGGCGCTGGGTCTTTGTCTTAGAAGGAATGGAGTGTCTGAATGGTGTGAAAGGGACAGAGAGGGTTGCTTCAAATCGATTTTACTTGTCCTCTCTGTCTTTTCGGATCAACGCCCTTCAATGGACACATAGGTGCTCTTTCAACCAAAAACTTGTGCAACATTTTCTGCCTGTATTGGTGCTAAATACAATAAATGCTGGGCAGATTTTTTTTTTCTTTCTTTCCAAAGCAGAAAGAACCCTAATTAAATTGTTTTATATGGACAGTCAAGACAGACCAATTAAGTATGCATTAGTATAAAGATATATTCGAGAGATAAGCGCTCTATAGGAGCCCTGTCTAGGCAAGGTGTGGAAAGTGTCCTCTCGAAGAGCAGGGTTTCATATGGATTTTTCCCCTCCATTGCCTCCTATACTCGAGTAACGGGCTGAATAAGTTAGCGAAAAGCCATTAGTGAAAGTGGTTTCTAAACAAAGTTAACAGGTGGATGTAGCTGGTTTTACATTTGAATAACAGTCGCACATCTGTAATACACAGCCCTGGATTTATGCAGCGCCTGTTCAGGCAATGTCCATTTGCAGAGATAAACGCCTTCGACCTAGAGCTGAGGTGCAAACACACACGCACGGGAATAAAATAAATATCTGGGCACCTCTGTGGGCTGCAGGATGCAGGCAGAACTGTGTAGCCATTGTGTGGAGGCACCCAGCCTGCACTAGACAGGCACCCACACACCAGGCACTGCTGTCTCACATCTCACCGGGCACAGCACACTCCTGGGGTAATTACAAGGGGGGGCATTGGCTTTCCCAGGAGTGAAATAGCAGACCAGGACAAAACATACACATGCACACGCGAACTTCTCTTTCTGCCCATTTTATCACTCTGGGAAAGCTCTCGTTATGGTTAACCACAGGAAGCGGGCTTTAAGCTCTTCTCCATTTCCATTATTATTACTTTTTTTTTTTCCTTCACTGCAGATTTTCCATGTCGTTCGAAAAAACGCCCCAAACAAAAACCCAGACAAACAAACAAAAAACCTGTGAGCCCCCAGCCCTGCCTCAGCCTGGTCCTGGGGCAGGCAGAGCCGCGGGATGCGATGAGGAGGAGGAGGGAGGTGGGCTGGAGGTTGCTGGGGCACCCTCCATGCCTGGGCACATCGTTCCCACCCGCTGAGGCTGAGCTGTGGGAGCGAGCCCTGTGCCCGAAGATGCTGCGGGGTGCGACCGGGGAATCGCCCTTTTGCCGTGACACTGCACCGCAGAGAGCGGACGGGGGTTTGCTGGAGGGGTCGGGGAAGAGGGGATCGAGGGGTTCAGGGATGCATAGCAGCGGTGCGGGGGCTGCCCGCTTTGATACCCATTTTCCAGCAGCGCTCTGCATGTGTCAGCCCATCCCAGGGATGTGGGAGACGGGGAGGAATAAGCCATTCCTTGCTTAGGTGCTTTAATGGCACGATAAACAGGTTAGAAACAGACGTTTTTAAAGACTCAGTTTTTCTTTATTGGTCACCTTCGAGGATAAATCATAACAGACAGTATGAGGGGCAAAGGATTCATCTAAAGGAGATCTCAGCAAGTCACTACCCGGACAATAGTCCACCTCCTGTTGGGTTGCGTATTGATCAGGAGAGGAGCTGAGGATGTCGCCACACTAAATATTTACTGATCACACACAAATAGCCGCGACTTGAACGATTTTCTCCTGTGAGGAGAGCAGAGAGAGAAGGGTAAATCATTTTATTAGTGTGTATAAAGCAAAGAGCACACTCTGGCTTGGAGTGTTTTAAGATGTGTCTTCAGCTGGATGAAAAGAGTTAGGGAAATCGATATGGAGTGATTAGACGAACCAGTCGTGTCAAAGAGAGAGGCTGTGAATTTCATGGATTTGGTTATACCGGGAGGGGGAAAATATACCGAGAGATTAAAGGGAGGAACCCATTGTAGCAGAGCCAATGAAAAAATAATATCTAATCAGAGCCGGCAAAGGTAGGGACGGGATAAAACCCACATTTCTAAAGAATCACATCAGCTGGAGAGGGATCAGGGACACAAATGAAAGAGGCAAACGGGGGGAGAGCTGGAGCGTAGGAGCCTCGAAATGCTACAGAGCAAATCCAGGAGAGGCAGAGAAAAGTCGCCTCTGTGGAGCAAAGCTGAGATACCACGAAAATGGGGACAAAAGGCTCAGGAGCGAGGGAGAGGGCTGGAGTAATCGGGCGCCTGCCTTGGAGGTGAAGTTGAGGGGTCCCCAGCCCGTGTACCCACCAGGCAGAGAGGGCTCTAACAGCAGAAGCGAGGGCACATCCAGCTCCCATCCGAGGGGTTTAAATCCTTCTCCTACAAGTTTGTCCACCCCTCTCCTTCCCGTCCCCCTCCCTCCCCACAAGCAAATGTGGTGAGTAAAATGGATTTTAGCGTTTAACCACCTCATTTTATCCACCTAATGACAAGGCTCGTAATATGTAATCTACAGATTACTGCCATTCGAGGGTGACCACAAGTGGCATAAATTTTTTTTTTTTTTTAAATCAGCATTTCTGTAAATGACAAAATGTCTAAAATCAGCCCTTGCTTTAAGTATTGAAGTCGGGGAGTTGCTGCTGCAGGATTTTATCGGTCGTAGGGAGCAATTTAGCCGTGGTTCAGGTACAGCCCTGGGGTGTCTCGGCGGATTAAAGAAAACTTTGCTGGAGACAAGCAAATATCTGAGTGCCAAAGGGCAGAAAGCTGGGAGTAGGGCAGGGCTCTGCCAAGCGACGTTAAAATACGTTCTGTAGGGAGGCTCGGGATTATTATTATTATTATTTTTGCCTCAAATCCGTGATGTTTGGCCCGTGTTCACATGCTACCTTCTCTCCGCGTATTTTTCTTTAGCAGAAAATAGGATGCGACTGCAGAGAACTAAGTCAAAGGAGCGAGAGAAAGTTTGAACCGCACTTTAAATGATGCTGATTGCTGAGAGGGAGGAAAGGCATCTCAAGCTAGGAACCGAGGAGTAAAACTGATGTGAAAACAGCTTTTCACTTCTCCTCCAAGTGCTAATTTTGCTACTGTAAACAAACACTGAAGTTAGAAACAGCTGCAAATAGCCTGCCGGACACCCAAGGCTCAGGGACCGGAGGGGGTTGACTTTTGTTCATCTCTCGGGCTGAATTTTCCCCCAGCTTTGCTTTTTTTTAACCCCGAAATCAGGGGCTGATGCTGATTTCAGTCGTGGAGAAGGGACAAAAAGTATGGGCATATTAAGAGCATTTCATGTGAGCCTATGGAGCGCAGGCAGCTCGGCTGGATCACTAATGCAACAGGAAACCTCGGGACAGACTCAGCCTAATTAACAGTTTTCCATAGCTGAAGCGATTTTTAAGAATCCCAGTGGATTAGCCCAATATGTTCAGGTGTGAGGCTACGAGGGCCTATAACTCCTTTCACTATAATCTTATAACCTCCTTACCTAATTCCTTAGATTGCAGATAGGAAGAGTCTGACCCTGGAGGTCGTAAAGAGCTGGGTTTCATTAACCCTTCCCTCCCCGGCGCCGCTCCAAGGTTAACTGCGCCGGGCTGTGTGCTCGGGGGAGCGAGGGAGGGCGGCCAGGAGAAAGGGATTTGCAAGAGGGGTCGATCCGACGGGAGGGCAAAGCTTAAAATGATTTCTGCTCCCTTCATTCCCTTCCTTCAGCCAAAGCAAATATGGAAATAGGGAACTTTTCTCTTTCTCATGCATCCGGAGGTGCATAAATGTACGGATGTTTGTGAGGCAATTCATCCCCTTTATATCATTTCATTATTGTTTATTATTTTTAAATTATTTTTTCCCCCCAAACGTGGAGGAAATGAAACATTCTAGAACCATCAGCAAAAAGCAAAGCAATCTCCATCTTTAGGACCAGCACCAATTCTTGAGCTTCTTGTCCACAGTAGAGCGGTAATCTTTAAAGAAAAAAAAAAAATCTAGAAAAGCTTCTCAGACTGTATTTGCCTGGGAACACACCTGGTTTATATTTTAATAGGTAGTTACATTGTATTGATTCAGGGTACATCATTGATGTTGAAAGTTAATAACTCTCAAATTATATCTATCTGCCTACATACATAATTGCATACACAGTATAACACTGGAGGAATTTGCATTTTGCAGCACATTCTTTGTTCTTAAATCTTTTAACACATTGAATTGTTCCTTTGAAGAAAATGTTATTGAACCACATGTTAAAGGAAAAGATGCTTCTAAACTATATGTTTAAGCAATGAAATTGTTGAGTGAAATACAGATTTCTTTGTATCTCACACAAACCTTGCCACACGCCAATCTTAACCTACACATCGAACTGCCTTTTTTTTTTTTTTCCTCCCAGTTAGAAGGCAGAAATATGTGAACTGCTGAGAGAGGTGGGTACTTTTTGGTAAGTATGTTTAGATATGATCTTCAGATACATTTATTGTACTTTCAAATTCTTGGGATACTAATTGAGCTAGCAAACAATATCCCAGCTGAATGTCTCAGCTTCTTCCCTATTTAACAGGCTTTAATGTAGAAGTATATTGTAGCCACCCTTCTACTGAACAATGTAGCTGAGGAGTCAGCAAAAAATGAGAAAAACATGTTAAAACCAAATTATAATTGCTGCCTTATATCTGACTCTTCTTCCTTTCCGCAGTCCTAATGAACTCTTTAAAGTTTTATTTATTTATTTTTTTATTTCTGAATGACAGATCAAAAATAATTAGCAGAATCAGAAGCAGCCGGGAAGCTTGAAATAATGTGTCTAAATATTTCATATTGCTACTTATAATACCAGCCCTTCAGTTGTAAAAAGGAAACATTCCCTATTTATTCTGTGGTGGTTTATAAATACAGAAGGATAGATTCTTTTTTTTTCCCAGGGCCTGCCTCAGTGATGCCATAAATAGAGATAGAGCTATCAGGAAGAAAAAAAAAAAGAGAAAGAACAAAATAAAAGCAAAACCCTGGACAGGAATAGAGACAAACAGATAAATGTATAACTGCCTCTGAACGATCTTACGTAGCACATTAGGAGTTGGTAAAAAAAATTAAATCTATCGCATATTTATAACCTCATAATTAAAATCCATTCTTATCTCTCTCCTCTGAAAGGTTGCAGCTTTCTTGGAAGTATTTTGAGTGCATATTTTAAACTCCATGTCTCGAATTGAATTAAAATGAGCTGTTTTGCCCAAGAGTAAAACCCTTGTTTACAATTTAATGTTTAACTTTCAGCTGCCTACCCATCGCCATATCATTTTCTTTAGATTTCACGTCCTTATATTTGCAGACTTTATTTAAAATGATGTTAGCTTATATCAAATCCTAATTTCTTATCATAAGAAATGAGTCAGTATAATCCCAAACAGTCCCCCTGGTCTGATAGAGGTAAATTGGATGAAAATCTTTCACATTCAAAGGGTTAAAGCTAAACCGAAAACTTTAAAGCAAAGAGATACCAGCAAACAGTGAAAAATGGTGCATCTGCTCTCTCTTGACAAGCTTGCATTATATCACATGTAAGGAAGCCCAAATTTTTGAATCTAAGGCCAGTTTTAGTTTTTAATAGGAAATAATTACATGGAACTTTATTTCCAGAGAGAATGTCCCTTCCAGCTACAGTGTTTTGCTTTGATCTAAGTATTAACTGGTAATAAAATAACCATATTTTAGATCCTAAGCATATTGATGCTTAGAGGAATGTTATGCTTTCAATCAAATTTTAACTTTAGATTATCCAAAGGTATTCATCCTTCTTTTGTCAAAAACCAATTTGCTCTCTTACTCCTAGAGCTACTCACATGTGGTTTAGTATACTGTGTTATTTTATAGTGGAATTTGCACTATCGAGGTGGAAAACTTTTAGATGGAATGAGATCATGTTCCAGCCTGGCAATTTGGGCTGTTTCTCATACAGGTCCCCAGTCCAGCCCTTCTTTACACTTGTGCACCACCACCATCGCTCGCCTCTGAGGGCGACCACCGCGCCAGGATTTTGTTTTAAATATTCAGGTTTTTTAAATTTTAAATTTTTTTTTAACCTGGAGAATCAATCATTTGGACCCATCCTGAACAATTAACCTCCCCTTTATATTACAGCCCCAAGTGCAGTACTTCATAAAGACATGAAAAGGACATCCCAGTCAGCAGGACCCGAGCCCAGGCTTGTCACAGAGTATAAAAGGAGAGAGAAGGGGAGTTTTTATCTCTTTGCCCTGCCAATTCTTAATAGTTCTAAGTTTCAGTGTGACAATAAAACAGTTTTGATAACATAGCTCATGGGTTTCTCTGCCACATAAAGTTTTCTTAATAATAAAAAAGAAGAAACTTTATCCCTGCTAAATTAAAATAGGGCAGATGTTGGATATGGTTCATATTAGCCAGCCTTTCACCCCTTTGCCCCTGGCACTAAAGTTCTGACTTTTTCTTTCTACTATGTCTGTTTCTAACTGAAAGGTATTATTCCTGCCCTGGCTCTCTTCTTCTATTTATTTTTTCAGTGTCTAAAATTAAACCTATTCATTTAGTAATATACATTCTATTTCACATTGCTAAACCTGGCCAGAGAGGGGAAACGTTTTCCAGAAAAGTGATGTACCACTGACCTTAAAAGAAAACATGCAGCAGGGAAAGCTGTTCTTAAAAGGTTTATTTCTAGGGAATTTTGTAGCTCTGTTGACATTATAGGGATAATGGCTGTATTGCAATGGGCTTTCAAGGCCCAAGAGGTTTATGTTTTCTTCTGACCGTAAGTCTAATAAAATTTAAAAAGGTGCACAAAGTCTCATCACTTTAGATATTTAAAACTATTTTGAAAAATCTCTTGGGAAGCATACGTTATGGTGGATAGCCCCACTGAGAAAGCAGGGGATAGGCAAAAAAAAATACCCTGAGTCCAAACCCAAATAACTCCCCCCCAGTTTTTTTCATGCTAGCTCTATGAAAATCCTGGCAATTAAACTCCCAAGGATAGTACAGCTCTTTTCTCCAGGGCTGTGCAGATAGAATTTATTGTCCATTTGGAATGATCAAGTTTAGGCTAATAAAAGGCCCTCTGTAAGCAGAAATGCCCAAGTTGATGTTTGGCAGAGTTTTCAGCGGTGGAGTTTATACGGGATGGGGGCTCTGCACTATTTGAAATTACTCCTACCCCAGCAGCTGAGGATGATCTGACCCACAAGTAAACGTTAGCAGGCAGTGAGTGAAGGTTAATCAGCGCTGCTTTCTGAGCTGGGTGCTTGAAAGCAGGAAAAAGTGAAAGCTGCTCTCTCTAGCCCTTCCCTATGCTAAGGTGCTGATAACTTTTATGATTTTTTTCCCCCTTCCTCTTTTACTATCTGTCTTTATGCCTGAGGGCCAGTGAAAGAACACTGCAGATTCTAGATTGCTTTCAGAGTTTCCCTTTGCTGATGATGGATTACCATGTCAATTTAAACGGCATAGGATTAATTTGTTTCAATGATTTCTCTTTAGGCTGAATGCCAGTCTTTTTTTCTATCTCTCTCCTTGCTCTTCAGAAAAAATAATAACAATAATAATAATAAATCCTTAAACCCCCCAAACACTTTTGATATCCCATGTTAAAAAGACAATAATAGAAATAGACAAGTTAGGTGTAGTGTTGCAACACAGTTGTAGGTTTGAGTGTTTTTATCTCGTTCTGAGGGGCTGCAGCATACAGTCAGTCACATTAAAATGAAATTGGATCCAACGTTTATTCAATAAATACTTGTCTTGTAGGTAATCCAGAACAGAGTGCTTTTGACACATAAGGACTTAATTTGTCTTGGATAACAAGTTATTAATATGGCACATTTAAACTTGCCACCTACAATAAGGTCATTTAGATCTATAATACGACTCACGAGAGAACTTCATAAAGCCAGAAACAAAGTTTGAAACTGCCTCTGAGGCGCAGAGCAGACGCACGGCTCACGGTTTGCTCTTTTCAGAAGAAAGTTCAGAGCAAGTAGGAGCCACCCAAACCCAAATGGTGTGCATCTGCTCCTCTTTGAAAGGCAAACGTAAATGGAGTAAGGAGGGGAGAAAAAAAAAAAAGGAACCCAAACACACATTTTTGAATGAGTAAGCTTTAAAGCTGTGCTGCGTCTGCTCACAAACTCATCGCAGCTTTGAAAGTGAAAAAACAACATTTGGTTCAGAGTGGAAATTCGCCTGCATTTGCACCCTACCTCTTCCATGTGCTTCGCAATTTACTCGCTTTTAATAATAAGTGAGGAAGTTGGAACATAATCCACCCATAAATGTTATTGCTGTAATTTGACTGCTCTGTGTTTGTTCATGCATTAGTTGTATATGTAAAGCCAAGTGGGGATGGATGGTGGGGATCCCTGTGCAGCACGAACAAACAGAGGTGTTTCAGATTTCAACACCCAAACATCCTGCAATTGTTTTCAGTTTTGGGGTGTTTAGTTTCAGACCTGTCCTAACCCAGTGGTGCCTGCAAGAGGTGCATCAGGAGGGGAATATCGTGGGAATGCTGCTCGGGATGTGTTTGGTGACTGGCGATTCTGTCTCCACACTGTGTCCCTGAGCTTTATTATTCTGCTTTTATGTACTAAGCTCTTGGTTGCTCTTGGCCTGGCAGATTCTGCCTCTTTAAATAAGTAAATCTCATTTTTAAGCTATTCCTGGGAAAAGGATGTTACACATGAGTAGAAAAATGCAGGCAAGAAAGGCTAATTGAATGAAAAGAGAGAATTAGGTTAAAAATAGAGTACAATCTAGTATCACATTTTCACTAGTGTAACCTGAAATGAAGGTGTCTCCAAGTCCCCAGTGATGCCAGAGTGTTTAGATGTTGGGCACAGATGGAGACACCTATTGAAATGTGTCTGAAGAAGATTAATAGGACTTGTCAGTGTTGGGAAAGCACTGCTTTGCTGTAAATTTCTACTAGCACAAGATGAATTACCGATGAATGCTCAGTTATCAACCCCATCACTATCACTGGACACTAAATCAAATTGAGCAGTTATCTACAATCAGAAAATTTCTTTTAAAAATAGGCATACACCTTTAGGCTTAAACTCTTTAATAAGACAATATCCTCGATGGTATGTGTGTGTTCACGAAGGGATATGATTTAAAGTTTCTATACAGAAAGCTTCTGTTCAGAAATGAACTCCAAGTTCAGTGTGAAATCAGGGTTGTCAAACAATACAAGATACTCAGAAAATGCTGGTTATATAATACAGAGTTCTGCTGGGGGCCTGATCCAAAATGGATTTTCATGCATGCCATTAGATTTTGGATCCCTCCCTATTTGTGAGAAGTTTTTAAAATCTCTGCTCTCCCCTTGTTTATGGTGATGATAAAGCCCCCCTTCTCTCTGCCTTAAAGACTGAGCACCCAAATCATACATTAGTGCAAAATAGCCATCATGACTCCGGATGTATGTATAATAATAATACCACCCCCCAACATATTTAGGAAATTACATCTTAATATAATGAACTATGTGATGAAAGAGTCAGTGAATAATATTTTAACTAAGAATATTTCTTTCTCTCCTTTATGAAAGGGGAAACTGTCACAAGTAAAACTACTACAAGCATTTACCAGCCCACTCCTGAAGAATATTACCTGCATTTACCCTGATGCTGCTGATGACAGTGATATTAAATAAGCTAAATATACTTTTAGTTTATAGGATTTCTTTCCCTCTCTCCCAGGCATTGCGTACTTTATCCAAGCAGATTTTTCATGGTGTGTTTTCCAAAGTCAAATTTTCCCTTTTATTAGAGACAAGGGCAGTCATTTGTGTTTAGGGAGGGAGACAGGTACAGAGCCTTTATCTGATCTGCCTCCCCAGCCACCCCTGCCTTCTTCATCGACGGCAGATTCCTACTCTGGAGGATCTGGCCCTATCTGGGTTACTTCTTAGCCAAGGAATGTATCCTTCCCTTCATCTCCACTTATCTCACCTGTGATATATGCTGCTTTTTGAGAAGGGAATAATATGTTGTTTACCACACAGCGCAGTTTCAAAGCCTTTGTGTGTTTCTCATCTCCAGCCAAAGCTTATTATTTACCACCTTAAAAATTTACCAGGATAAGGGACAGCAGAAGTTATTTTCTTCATTTTTACACCCTAATTTTCACGCAGCAAATGCCCTGCATTAGGACCAGATTCCACTCAGAAAAAAGTTATCAACTTTCAGCAGAATGGGGCTGATTTCAGCCAGCCAGAGCCTGTGTCCTTCGAACACCGTCGCTTTATAGCATCCCCGTGTTTATTTTTTTTCTTTGGAGGGCATGATTCTTTAAACATATTTGTTTTACGCAGAGCAGCATTTGAATTCTAACTTTTTTCTCCCCACAAACACGTAAAGCGAATATTAATAGGGAATATTAACAGAGGTGAGTGCAGCATGATGCTAGTTAGGTTGTAGTAGCTGAGAAATATGAACTAGTGAACATAATCCATAAACTCCATTTGGTTACTATAATACTCCAATCTGTATTTATTACAACCCCACTCTGATGCTTATACAACTGCAATTGCTAGATTTATACACTCTAATGGTTTCACAATAAGAAAAACCTGTGTCTTTATCTTTCTTTTCCTGTCCAAAATAACCCCTTCCACATATACTTCAGGCTTCTCCGGACCTTGTCTGGGTTTAATCACAGGCTTTGGGACAAAATGTGCATTATTAAGAAGTATAAATATTTTCAGAAGCAATCAAAGGGTTGAAAGATTGATTCGGCATGTAGATTGGATTTAATTCGAAGCAGCTTTGTTCTAATGAGGACTACTGGGATACAAAGACGGCAGCCGCTTATGGCCACCAGTTGGGAACTTCGACTCGCTGCAGCAACCTGTCAAGAATTCCAAGAAACTGCCAGGTACGGAGCAGTGAAGCAGGGGGGAAGACGCTGGTCTATTGTTTGCAGCCTCCTTTGGAGGCTGGGTTAAGATTTCATAAGTCCCTATTTTACTAAAATGACAATTAAGCTTGTTGCTGCCCACAGGGCCAAATCCTGCAGTCCCTTACATGGGGAAAACCCCGATGGACTTTGTGGGTGGCTTTGCCTGGAGGGAAAGGTGGCAAAGCTTGGCTGAGCCTCAACTCCGCCCGGTTTGGGAGCTGTGTAGCAATTTGTCCTGCTCCCAGACCTGGTTGCTTTCACAGTGACTTGTTCTGTTCAGTTTTGCTATCTGCACTTCTAGGTGTGATGGGCCCTTTTTGCATGGGGAGGTGTTTATCCCAGGGGAGAATTACAGCTCTGTGAGGGCTTGGAAACTCCTGTCCTTGTTGGGTGACCCAGCAGAATTGCTGGACCCGTCCTGTTTCCTGCCTGCAACATCCAACAAAGCATTCATGGGATAGTGCTGAGCCAAAGGGGACCCTTGGCTGCTTTCCCCTCAGACTTAAAAAACCCCGGCAGTAAAATGTGAGTGTGGGCCGTGGGGGGGTGTCATGTCACAGGTACTTGGTTTCCTAAACGCTGAGCGTACAGTCGGAATCACAGGATACACAGGATCAAACACGGACCAGTTTCTCTCCCCATAGCCCCCCCCTTGCCTACTTTTGTCCATAAAAGCAATAGAAAGAGAGAAAGCTTGAATTTTCTGAACTGTTTCACCCATCCACAGCTGGAATTCCAAAGCAAAATGAAAATGCCTTTAAAATCAACCCTACATGGGAGCCTGAGAGAACAAGTTTTCCTTTGTTGTAGGGTATAGTATTATTTGCTGTAGGTTTTTGATATACATTCTAAATTAGGCCTGCAAAGGAATGCTTCATCTTTAATTCATCACTCTCAGCTGAAAGAGATTAGCAATGTCTAGCACGCACCCTTCGTATGGTGCTGACCTCATCAAGTATGGCCTGAAATTAATTAGCCTCATTCATTCCAAATGGAAAAGGATAATGGAGCTGCATTTTAGAGATGACCATCACAAATTGTATGCAGCATATTTAAAATCTCTCCCCCCTCGCTCCCCTCCCCATTTAAAAAAAAACTGTGTAGATTAAAATTCTTTCCAGAACTTGCAATATGTCGGAGTTATCGAGGCATTAGGAGCAGAAACCATTCTGTTTTTATTTGTGGAACTGGGAGCCACATTTTGTATGTGTAGCTGTAAAAGCAGCAAGCCTGTCTTAATGGCAGAACACCTGGAATTAATTTGATATTTCCAGGTGCTCTGGCAAACTGGGACATCAAGCACTTGGTGTTTAAACATTCTTCCACTGGCTTGCTTAAATCAATATGAAAGTGGTGTCCCTTTGTCATTCATACATGCAAAGTGCTAGCACAAACTCCAGCTTGGCTTCAGAGTCCTACATCACTCATAATCTAATTAGAAATCAGAGCAGAGCTGAAGCAGCATTCTTTGTGGATTCTTGGGCAGCAAATAGGGATACTTGTCTTTTGTTTCCCTCCTCGATTGCATCGTTCACAAGCTTTCACACCACATCTCTAAAGGTGGTTAGGTGCCTCAAGATGTTGACAGGCATGAAGGACAAGATTATTTAGGTGCCTAACCCGGGTGATTTCAAATGGAATTAAGCAACTGGATGTTACTGGGCTGGGGGGGATGGTGGTGGTGTGGGGATGGGGAAGAAAAAAAAAAAAGCGGCCAGTGCATATTAAAAGCTCTAATTTGTTGTCCAAAACTCTAGCAACGTGGGCAATGTTTTTCCAGGGTAAAATTGCCTGCAGGGTACATTTGCTGAAGCCTGTTAATTTTTCCCGAGGTCAGCGGGTACCCAGCGTTGGGCAGCGCAGCCTCTCCTGGCCAGGCACGGTGGCCGTGTGTGCTCCGGCCGCTTCCCAAGAGACAGGGACGGTAACGAAGAGCACGGGACTTCCCACAGGAATTTGGAAGATGCCCATGTTTAAGACAGTGGTGAGGATTGGGCCAAAATCCAGATCCAGCCTTGATTCCTTCATCCAAGTAACCCTGTGCTGACCCACGACTGCTGATGGATCGCAGCGATGTGGACCTTCCTCTCTCCTCTCTGCCCCACACCAGATCACCAGCAGGACCTGAGAGTACTGTGAGTAAGAGATACATTTTTTTCTCACACCAAATAATTAATCACAAAACTTCAGATTTTGAAATTACAAGGTCAAAATGGCTCATATCTGCAGTGCTGGGGCTTGGGGAACATTCCTGCAGTGCTTATACCCAGGGCTGGAAACACAGGGAAAACATTTTGTGATATGTGCTATAATCACCTCATACCCAGAAAAATGGAGAATTAATTATTTCTCCTTTAACACAAACAAACATTTGTCTTCCAAAGACTCCATTCATTAAGAACTGCCATTGAATCCAAGATTGAACCTATTGTTATTAATCCTAAATGAATTCAAGTTTGTCTACCATGAACAAAGCTGCTCGCCATCTGATAATCCAAATTTGCTCAGGAAAAAAAAATGAGCAAATGTTAGAAGCAGCAGGTGAAATCATACCACAGTTATTAAGCCTTGTTTCAGGGGAAGAACGGGATAGATTAAATTGTTATGTTAGGCCATGTTGTGAGTCCACGTCAATTTTGTCTGAGATCTTATCTTAGCTCAGAACTGTTTCCTCCTAAATTAAACTAAACGTTGAAGACATGAGAAGCATATTGACCCAAAGATTCAAAACTTTGGATTCAGCAGACTTCTGATCTTTTGTCCACAGAGTATCAAGTTGTTAAGCTGTGGAATATTAAATAATCATGATTATCTTCAACTTGCCTAAGTTCCCTCGTCATGCTGGGACACTGGCACAGATTTTCCTTGCTGTTTTTTTTTTTTTTCAGAACCAGGCATTGATTTTGCCTGCAAGCTGGTATCATTTGCCACTGACCTTATAGACTGTGGCCCTATACTAATATTAAGTCTCATGCACCAACCGTGGGCTGTAATTCTGTCTCTGGTTCTCTTAACCTCTCTTTTGCAAACACCGTTGTCCAATAAAGCAGCAAAAAAAATATCTTACAATCAAAACAACCAAATTATGCTGGTACTTTGATCAGCTGTTATCAGGCAAAGGCACTTCTTGAGATGCAAAAATGCAGTATAATTCACCTGGGATAAGAAATCAAATTTAAAAATGAGCTGAACAGACATTTTTAGGAATAAGTAAATTTCTAAATTAACCAGCTTTTTAATTCCACCTTTTCTATATTAGAACAAATCAGTATTGTCTGCACTTGGAGATGAGTTTCAACTGTCACAATTAAATATCATCCTGCTTCTTGCAGCACAGCCAAACAAGGACTTTTACTCCTGACACAAGAGTTTCCTCAAGTAGGGACAACTTACTAACTTATTACAGCAATGATTTAAGCTCCACATGGTTCCATCATATTTTAGAAGACAAATCTCTACCAAAACATATAGCACATATCCATCCCTGCAGTCAGAGCACTGAAGAGATGGAATAATAGATGAAATAATACATTTTAAATGCTTTTAAAATACAAACATAATGATGATACATTAAATAATGAGATCTACTCAGCCGGACTTCTAATTATCTACATGCAAACCTTGTGTTCATTTATCACATCATTCTCTTCAGCTGCAGCGTTGTTTTTTAGTAGACACTGACGCTGAGGCATAAGTTTGAATGGGAAGGAAAACAAGGACAGTGCAAGGCTGTATATTAGCTTAGACAAGTAGGATGTCATTGCCAGCCTGAATTTGTTGATGACACCAGGCATTAAGCAAGTAAATCTTCAGCCACTGAAGCATGAGTTTGCTGGCTTTAAGTAATGACACCCAGGAGGTGACACAGTGGATTTACACCAGCAAGTACCTATGGGCTAATAATGGCCACTTAGCCCTGACCACAAAATAATGAGTCAAAATGGAGTTTCACATTCCCCCGAAAAGAAAGATTTTGTTTTTCCTTATTCTAGCCTAATTTCAAATGTTCAAGAATCTGGTTTTGATCTTCTTTGAGGATGGGGAAAGATTTTTGTCTATGAAGAATCGAGCTCATGGAGTCACTTGCTCAATTCCCATTTGCACCCAGCAAAGACTATGGAGACTTTCAGTGGTACAAAAAGGCATCAGCTCCCAATCTGGGGGCTGAGTGTGAGGCTGGGCCTTTCTGTGGGCCGTGGTTTGTTTCCATTTGTACCAGACACTGGTAGTCTATGGTGGTTTCACCTAAAGCAGGTCCACACGCACATGGTGACTTCACGTGCTGAAAACAGAAGTGTGTCCAGTAGCCATCATAGTTCTTTGTCCCAGCTAAACTATTTAGCTCCCCTTCTGCAATGTTTTCTTTCCATACATCCTAATTCTACCATCCCTTTTCCCTAATAACAACATAAATGAGTACTCTACAGGTGTAATTACGGTAATAGTTCTTTTACTGCAAATACTAGAAGCTTGTAACCTGTAACTCACTTTTTCTGATAGTCTCCTGTTCTAACACTAGACATGTTATTTTAAAATGTCTAGGACCTGAAAGCTAAATTTATAATGATAGGTAGTAGCAATGGAAACCAAGCCTCCTCCTTAGCTCAGGCTTTAGAGCTGTGTTGTATCTCTTGGCCAATTGTTGGCTTGTTCACTTAGAAATATCATACCCACCACTCCCACAGTGATTCAAATATCAGAGTTAAACAGAAGGAAGCAGAATACATCTCCATTTATTTATTTTAAGGTAAGAATCCATGAAAACTCAAGACATACTAACATGCAATGGTTTTTTTTGAATTATTCCGTGGCAAATTCTGGGGCAATTATCACTTCTCCACAGTGAATCTGCCATATTTCTGATAACATGAGCTACCCTTCTTTTCTAGGGATGAACCATCACAAGACCACGATTGGAAAGCGTGGGGACCAAGCACTCAGGGACACGGCTGATGCAGCTGGTTCCCTGGCCCTGGGCAGTGGGTCAGCTCTTGGTCATGGCACAAGCCACCAGAGGCCAGAGAAGCATCAGGGGCACTCTTACTGTCTTGGCTACTCCTCATCAGTGCTTTGAGCTACATGAACCAAGCCAACACAAGTGCACCACCAGGGATTTGCTTCTCTCATGGTCTACACCTGAAGCACAACACAAAGTTCCACCCTTTGCCTCTGCAGGTAGGAGCTCAATCTAATCTACAGATTTAGTTCTAGTGAGAAGCAAGGCAATAATGCTAAAATAACTCATGCAAATGGTCACCCTCTTCTAGAACTGACATTGTTTTGTCATTTTCTGTCCATTTTCTGGATGAAGCAGCCAGCGTGAGGAGGGCATGCTGGCATACACCCCACTTGATAGCTGAAAAGAACAAACTGACAAACATTTTTAATATGCTGCAGCTTATCAACATCCCAGTGAATAAAGGGCGAATGATATTTTCCACTGGTTATTCATAGATCCACACGGATATGCTGATAAACTGCCATTTAGTCCGGAGACTGGACAGAAATAAATCACCAGAAAAAACACAATATTCCTAGTGAAATCCTTTATGGAATGTGTTCTTGCCCCAAAACCCTCCTGGAACAGGCACAGTTATGCTCCCTGAGACCTGGCAGCCCTTCTAAGTGAGCATATGGTCTGCTCAGCTCTCGCAGCACTGGTGCACGGTGAGTAAACACGCCGTACTGTCAGAGCAAACAGGGGGCTCTTTAATAGCATGAAATTCTGTGCCTGCTTCAAACTCCATCAGTACTCCAGAAACGGATTTACCTTCTCTGCTGGAGCGTGCATGGTTTGCAGGAGGGGCAGGAAAAAAAGTGAGAGAGTCTCCTTGGATGGTGCCTGTAACCATCTCCCACAAAGCTGGTAATGCTGTGGAAGGGCCTTGGCCTGTCAGAAGTTGCATTTTGTGGTGATGCTACATCGCCTTCTCCATTCTTTTGAGATGTCCCCTGATGCATTGTAACAGTGATTGGAATAGAAAGAGGGAGCTGAAGGTAAAAATCCTGATGTTAACCAAGGCTGGCGAAGGGCAGAACGTTAGCTGCAGTAATTGTTTTTCTGAGGGAGTCAACAAAGCCGGGCTCGTCTGCACTAGCAAACAGATCTGGTCCTGCCTCTGTGCTCCTCACACTGGCAGAACATTGCCCTGAAGTCACTGGAGCAGGGATCGGGCCAGGAATGAGCAGCTAAGTTGCAAAGCAAATTAATTCCTGCCAAAAAAGTTCAGCTATGCTCAGAAGTATGTAAAGTGTCTGATTTGAGAAGTGTCAAGTAGCATTTGTGACCAATTATCCAAGATGAAGGGGGCAGAGCTATGTTTACATGTACTAATCTTCAGCCAAAGTTTGAAAACTCCAATTCATGGACACGCATCAAATTTCCTTTCCAGGCTTGGCATTTGCCTGTACGCACGCATGCACATTGCTTAGGGATGACAGGAAAACATGATTATGACTTGCAAATAATACAACTAAAAAAAAAAGAAAAAGTGAGAAGAGCTGCCATGCAGCAGCAGCGTGGTAATTAAACCTATACTGTGATATGCAAAAAGAATCATGGACCACTGTATGAGTAAAATGGCTTTATCAGCTGTGCTGAAATATGATGTGTGGTGTGTCTGTATTGTTATTTTTCCACAACCTGTGAAACCCTGGGAAATGATCTACACAAAAGAACAAGCAGTAAAAGCTGCCTCTGCCATCTTCTGTTTAATTAACATAGGTATACCAATTTAATGCAATTAATCAAGATAGGAGGGATTAAACAGTAACTCACAGCTGACAATGACAGTGTTAGCATTGCTGTGGCGTAAGAAGGGCTGCAAAATGAGAGCGGTGCTGGGAACGCTGTGAGGAAGAACAAGCTGGCTGCAGTTTTGAGAGGTTTATGCAGATGTATTGAAATCCAGGGGCAGCTGATTTTTCGTGTGGCCAAGTGTTTATCTGCCCGTGCCCTTTCCTTTACCCTCTCAGACCTTCCAGGGTAATCCCCAGAGTGGCAACAACTTTTAAAGCGACTCCTCTTTCTTCTAACAGATTCCTGATGCTAAAGGTCTGACCTTAAAATGAGCAGTGCATAGGGCAAGAGTGGGTACTGCAGTGAGCTTCTGGCCTTCAACCCTTCCAAATACAGCTAT
The DNA here is from genome assembly GCA_013400235.1 of Oriolus oriolus. NCBI lineage: Eukaryota > Metazoa > Chordata > Aves > Passeriformes > Corvidae > Oriolus > Oriolus oriolus. Next base: position 494,806 of record VXBT01000053.1, on the reverse strand, counting down.
TTTGGTAACCAGAACAGTATATTCACGATGGGTGAGGGAACAGAGCTGTCCAGTGCAGGGCTTCTCAGCACATTAACTCTATCAGTGCTGGATGCTGGGTCCCTATGCAAGTTGCCTGTGTCTATTTAAGACCATAAATGCAGATTTGCAGAAGTCTGCAGCATTCTGTAACTTCATGGTTCTTTAGTGCCTGATGCACCTAAAAACTGGACTGAATCCTGTGGATTTCCATGTGGATCTGGGAAGAACTGTAATCACATGCCGCTGAGAGTAGCTCAGACTTGGATTTCTTGTTGGCAGGAGAGGCACAGCCTGGTTTGCTACAATGCAACTGTCCTCATTAATGTTCTTCAAGCCCTGATGTACTGGGACCGCCATCGTTGGGTCAGAAGATGGCTGAGTTTTCCAGGCTCACTCTCTTGTCTTCAGAATGTTAAATTGGGTGATAATGAGTGGTAACTGTGTCCTTTTTTATGGTGAAGTTGACACTTGCCTTCTAGTAAACAGACACAGAGATGACCCTCCTCATTTCGCACAGGTCACCAAACAGCCCCGGGATGGTAGGGGTTATTGGCCATTTACCAAACTCTGTTTGACTTGGGTTCATGGGTGAGAGATGAAAGGCTCTGTATTGCATTACCAATCCCTGGGGCCAGCCAGTCTCCCTGAAGAAGCATTTCATTTAGCAAGGCAACTGCTGGCCCATGGGAATCGGAGACTTGGGAAAAAGAGGACACAGTTTCAATTGCAAATGTTTCCCTAGGGCAGATGCCTTAAAGCCACACAGAAACTCACTGCTTCAGTGTCACAATCGTTTCTCCAGGACACTTAATGACCAGCAGATTTTCCACTTTAATTAATCTCCCCTTTTCCCCAACAAAACATCCGTTAGGTTACTTGTGGTGTTTCAGCCTCTGCCCTGCTGTTTTGTCCATCTCCTTGGGCAAGACCATTACAGCAGTTGTGAACTGTTACCTTTTCCAAGAGCTTCAAAACTGAAACAGATGAAACAAGGAGCCCTCATATCACACTTGGAGGTGCTGGGTTTTTGGGAGGAGAAAAGAGTACTCCTTAAGTGTCCAAATACTTTCCTTACCCTAGAGCAAAAATGCTGACTGATTTTCTTGGCTATAGTGGAGTGGTCATCGCTATAGGGGTAGTCCAAGTGCTGCCTTTTTACAGATGATGGGTGCAGTGCTTGGTGGCTACACGAAGAAGAATATCTGGTTCAGACCAAGAATTCGACCCAAACTTGTCCTGAATTTCCTATGATCTGAAAATCCAGTGTTGTTCCAAATTCATTATCACTGATTAAAATCCTCTTTCAGTGTCCTCTCTTGCTCTTCATAATGTGAGTCATGAGACATTCAAAAGTTGCATTTGTTGTTTGATAGTTTTACATCATGGTTGTAATAACGCATCTGCCAAGCCAGCAGGTTTCTTTTCCTGTGTTTGTTTATTTATTTACCACTCAATTTCCAGCAAGTTCTTGTTACCCAGTTCCCACTGACAACAGGGGAAGAGGCACAAGTCAGCTTAGAAAATGAACGACTGAAAGGTAAGTGAAAAGAATAGTAAATGCAGGCCATTCATGTAACAGGATCCGATTCATTTTTATGCCAGGGAGATTTTTTAAATGGGACTTTTCCCAATGGAGAGCTCACAATGCTCAAGGCCTGTTTCACTATAAAGACAATACATAATTATTCTGGGCTTATTATTATTTTTTATCACTCCTTTTCCAGTTGCAGGGACTGAAGGCTGAGATGAGATCAGGACCCAGTTTATTGCTGTACAGACTGTGCAGCACACGGGCCTGCAGGACCCTGTGGAGGCAGGTAAATGCACGCAGGCTGAAGGTTCAGGTGACAGGTCTGAGATGGGAGAACCCATCACAGCAAAAATAGGGACCCTCAGTCCTGGGATCCTGCTGCTTGTTGCTTTCAGCATCTTTTTTTTCCACACTTATTTTCAATCACTAAAATGATGAATTGAAAAAAACGCCATGTCATTTGAAGCACTCTTTATTGTATTTATAGGAAACAGATTATGTGCTCTCTCAGGATAGTGGAAACTGAGTATGATGAACTCACCAGGAAAAAATGTAGCTTGGGTGTGACAGAGAAACTTGTGTTTTATACTACAGTGTCATATTAATTTCTGGTTTTGGTGTGACAGACTTAGCGATACTGAACCATCCTGGTTCCTGCTTTCAGGCTGGGGTCACAAGTTGGACTTGGAAGAAGAAACTTCCATGCAGAGATGCGACTACAGTGTGAATACTGTGCCAGGGTAAGACAAATTTTGTTTAATTCGTGGTTTATAAAATGTATAAATTCCATAAAAAATCTATTGTTCACCCCAGCCTAGTGAAACTGCATTTGACCACTACTTGTTCAACCCAGTAAAGCATACCTGGGTACCACAGCAACACCTGCTCTATTTAGATATCAAAATTATTTTGGCAGGTCAGCCCTTTAGGACTTAGCATTGCATTCATAAAGGATTCTATAACACATGCCCAGTTGTGCTCTCTCTCTACTTCCGGATCATTTACGTGATTTTCTTGAGCCAATTTAAATTTTAATTAGTTGTAACACTTCTTTACTTTCTAAATTGAACAACTGAGACTTTTAAAAAAATAAAAGCTAAAAAATAACTCTCAAAGTCTGAATGGATACTCACTATAATTTTCTCATCAGTACTTGCAGGACCTGGGTTGCCTTAGGTGACATTTTCATGTTGACTACTCTGTGTTAGTTCTGCTCAGACAGAAGGTAGTGGCAATGGATCATGTGTTAGAGGTTTCTTTACAGATGAAGCCTACAGAGTGCCCTAAAGTCCAGTAACTACTCAATACCAGCAACTTCCCCACCCCTCTGTGCTCCCACCATTGCTTTGAACCAATTTATTCATTCATTTGGGCATTAAGTACTCAGATGCATTCCTTCTTGCTGCAACAGCAGGGATGCAGGAAGGGGTGTTTGAAACCACGCAGTCATTTCCACCCTGGATTTCATGAGGAGTTATTCTTGTCTCAGAGATGACGCATTCAAATATCCTTCTATGGATTCCAGGTGAGTTAGTCACATTTAGATGCTTCCAAGTAATACACAGAAAGGTGCTGAGAAAATGATGAGCCTCTGCACAGTCACAAAAAAAAAAGCTCAGAAAAAGCAGATCTGAGCAAATTACATGTACTAGACCTCAAAATATTTTAAGAAGACCTGGGGCCAAAGGGCTTTTACCTTAAAACCAGCAGGGATGCACAGTATTTACTTTACTGACTGACCCATCAGCTGCTTTCTGTCCCCAGAAACAGTTCAGGAAATAACTGGAAGTATCTGAAGACATAAAAAGGATAATTAAGTTTCATTGTGGAAATAAGAGGGTAATCTGTCCAGACAAATCTAGGACCTAGTACTGAAAGCTGTAGTATCTGAATATAAAAAATGAGTAATTTTGAATAAAGATGTCTATCAGGACTGTAAATTCAGAGAGTAAAAAAGTAGCTTTGCTTAATAGACCATCTTTCTCTCCATCTCCCTCTAACTCATTTTCTTATTCTCTTTCTTCCTTTTGTGTTATTGCAAAAAATGCATGCAAAATCTGATACTGAGAATGCTTTAGCTTCATTTCAATCTTCTATTCTCAAAAGGTTTTGTTCCACTGGGAAGATTCCTCCTGTGAGATAACCTCAGCCATGACTGCATGAGGCTTGTGGGGTGACTTATTTGCAGAGGAACAGTTGTATTTTGAGGTGGCTGTGAGGCAGCCGGGTCCCCACTCTTCTGAGGCTCTTAAAGATGTTTGTGAGCTCGCCTGAGAAATCACCTGGGACTCAGAGCACTCCACAAGTGCTTAGGACAGTGTTTTCTCTGCACCTTTTTTTGCTGAGCAGAATTGCAGCACTATAAACAAATGTGAGTTTTGCCTCATTCTTAGATCCTGTGAGTTATGAAAGCCCACTCCAGGTGTAATGAGTGTATAGATCATTTTGACCAGATCATAATCTATTAGTAAATAATGCTCTCTGAAAGTGTATAGGTGAAATAAAGAACTTCTTGCTACTACTGCTGTATTGGTATCAAGGATTACAGAGGAGGCCAACATGATCCTGAGGCTTTGTGCTACTGACATTTAAATACAATGCAGAATTAACTGCAGAGTTTGGTTAACAAATTCCTTTCTGGATTAGTATATTCAGGATTTACACTGCTGGAAACAGACCCCAAAACTATGCAAGGCTTACCTGTGCCTTGGCTTCATCACCAACTTCAGCTTACTGGCACCCTCACTCACATTTATAGAATTTTTCCATTAGATTCCTAATTTTGGTGGTGATATTAATTAGAAAATCACACAATATTTTTCAGAATGAGTAGAGTCTGATAGAGCAAACCCCTATAACACCTATGACTTTTCTTCACCATCCCTGGAGGAAGCCCAAGGATACCAGACTAAGGCCTAAGGCCAATTGTTAGCACAGTCTGTAGGCCATGGGAAGGTTAGGTTTAAAGAAGATGTCACTCTAGGGACATCTGTGTGACACATGCTGCAGTGTCCAGACATTGGAGACTATGTTTTTGCTCTAAATCTGGAGAGGAAGTCACTAGGAAAAAAAGAGGGAAAGAAGCACGGGGGAATAAAAGTACTTTTGAAAGAGAAGAAATCTACATTTCAATGAAAATCCTTTCAAGGCATTTCAAATAAGAGTCTGAGAGAAATAATTACAAAGTTTGGAGAGAAAGAACGTTAGCTTTGATATCTTTTTCTTCTATGAAGCAATTAAAATAAGCAATTTTTCAAATACTAAGCAGAAAATTACTAATGGCTGAACCCAAAAGCTTTCATTTCCTTCTTGGGGCCTTTATTCTTCTAAAAAAAGACAAAAAAAAAGTGAAGGTGGTTTTCCAGATAGATTAATGCATAAAGCAGTCGCTAGCTGGATGTCATAAAAACTACAGCAGCATAGAATAGCTGAGATTAAGAGCTAGATTTAAATCATGCAACAGTCCAGTTAATATCAATGTCTAATTAAGAAATGCATAAGAAGTCTGTAATGTTGATTTGATGGAGAAAAACTCTAATAGGGTTTCTTTTGGAATTTTCCATTTCAATTGCTGTGTAGACTTTTAATGGATGTCCTATCCAGTCTTCGGTATTAGCAGGAATCATCCTCAAATTAAAACCAAGGCCTAAAATGGAACACAGGTAGACAAATTAGCTGGTTGGGAAGCAGCCTGGGTAGAATGACAATGTGAGCTGAAGCCGAAATTTTAGTACATATAAAAGAGAATAAACGTCTCAAATCTGGCATGGAAACCCTCTCTGCTTCCCGTTTGAAACAATCTAAAACCCTGTAATTTGAAACAATGCAATGTTAACCCATTTCCCCACCTCCCTAAGCCTGCAGAAATCCCTGACAATTCGTACTTAGACACCTAGACCACTAAGTATTATTAATTAGTCTTTTTTATTTAAAAGACTTTCCATAGTTATGCATATTAGTAGTGTGTAGAGGTGGGTTCTTCTCTGCTTGTGATGGGATTTAGAGCACGCAGGTTCCTGTCACCATCAGCGAGAACCATTAATCTCCCACTCCTCTCTGGGTAACTAAATCTCTTAAACCCCTGGAGCAAAACTAAGCCTGTAGCATCTTCCGTATCCCATGGATCATCCAAGCTGTTTGGTCTCTAGATGTGAAAGGGGAACTGGTTTTATGAATGTCACTAACGCCCTGAAATTGCTAAAAGAGGAGCAGTGTGACTCTTAGTATGCACAAATCCACGGAGCAAAGAGGGGAAAAGCACAGTGCTGGGTTAAAGCAGCAGTGTGTTTGTTATCACCACTTTGTTGTTGACCCAGCAAATCCAGAGGGAATGATCTCAAGAATCCAGGAAGATGGCCCACTCAGAATAACCCCTCTGACCAATGCATGCTGGGGAGTAATTTTAAAGTTCATTAGAACACATTAAAATATAATACACTGGCCATGGCAAAGCAAGGCATGTGATCCCACCTGTCCACATCTCTCTTTCCAGTACTGAATCCATCCAGAGACCTTTCAGAATTATATCATTAAGTCTTGTCACTTCCACAGAAAGTGGAAAAGACTAGAGGTAAAAATCAGAGTAACAGCGAAATTTTGGCCTGTGTAAGCCACTTTTATTTTTGGGTCATTGCCTGAAATGTCATGGCCCAAATTCAGTGTTCTGTTGATCCATGAGGCACAAATATATCATATTAAAGAGTGATACCATGGCCGTGGGGGATGCCCCAAGGATTTTTCTCCTTGAAAGAGATGGGAACAAGGATGTTCTCAGTGAGGCATCTGCCTTCTATCCTGAGGTATGGAAGGTCTAATGTGAGGACATTCAGGCCGTCAGGGGAGTCTGGGTTTTTCTGCCCTGCTCTTGACTGTAAGACTGGGAGGGGCCATGGGTTGGGATGATGTTAAAGGATTGTTCAGTGGAGCTCTAACAGGGTGCTTTCTCCGCAACCTTTATTAGATTTATGCAATACTTAGGGAAAAAACCAAGAATATGAAGCAGGCTGTCTTTTGCAAACACATGCAACAGAAAAAAACCAAACCTTAACTTGTCCAACACACTTGAGACCCACAAATTGTTACAGTTTTGCTAAATGAGAGGAATATTTCTCCTCTCCTCCATAAAACCATCCTTTTAGACATTACTGCAGTCATGACCTCACTGCAGTTCCTGGATTCCTTCTGAAAAGATTAAAATGAACTAATATACCAGTGATCTCATCACAGAGTAAAGGACATCTTACACAGGGGGAGAAAACTGATCAGGAGAACTTCAGTGCTGCATTTGTAGTAGCAGTAGAGAAAGCACTGTAACACCACTGTGGAAAAACAAACTAAAGGTACAATGCCAGAGAGGCATTTTTCCATCTTATGAATCGCTTGGATTTGTCCTACCTGATCCTGCCTGTCACACCTGTCATCCTCTTAGCTGTCTCCACATCTATCATCTTTCCTTTTTTCCTGCCTTCATCTACAATTTCCCTTGTCTCTCCTGTGCCCTTCCTACCTGTTTCAATATTCCTGGTAACTTTGAATTGTGTGCACTACTATTCTCAACTACATTCAAAATGCATTTTGCAGAGCACATACATACAATCACCTTACACAGAAGTATTCACAGATACTTCATCTGTAGTTTATGTTATTCTGAATTAAGAACAATTTTTCTGTGTTTTTATACAGTTCTCAGGCCAAGGGGTCATGGATGATGACAGCTCTCATCTACTTTGGAGCTGTTGTATCTTCTAAGAGAAATCAGAAAGATGAGTAGGGAGAGATGCTTTGCTTTCTTTGGTAGAAGAATCTATAAATTAGTATTTATGTAAGTGAGACTCTCACCACGCTTTTAACGTTGTATCACATCTTGAGGTTGGAAACTAGAATATCTTGGGACTGAGTGATTAAGGTCTTTTTCAACCCAAGCTTTTCTATGATTCTATCATCTTCAGGACACGATGAATACAGCGTTAATAATGCAATCTTATCTCTCGTGGCCATAGGTGCTCCTCAGCTCTGCCTTGGGGTGACACCGTTAAGCAAGAGGTGACAAACCGGTTTCCTTTCTCAAGCCGAATGTCACGTAACTGCCCAGGGGCCCGTTCGGGTGCGGGTTGCACCCTGACTTTTCGAGGAGAGCTGTGCTGCTGTGACCCCTTCCCACCCTGCACCCCTGGCAGGAGGAGATGAAACTGCTCATTTACAGCTGTGACATTTCTCGAGCAGGAGGAAAGGCAGAAGGCATCAGGCTGTAGGGAGGGATCAGAGCAGCCACCTTTAGACACTGACAAAGAAACCTCCAGAACCCATCCAGTGGAGACGAGCTCCCAGGGCTAAGCCATGCTGCCACAAAGGATGATGCTATCTTTCTCCTCTATGGGGGAGAAAATACTCAGTGAAGAGAGCCCTGAGCAGTGATGGAGTGTTGCAGGATACGTGCTGCAGCATTGGGAAGGTCCAAAAAGCCCAAGGAGCAGTGCAGAGCGTCTGTTACCAACAAGAGAATAGCATGTAGAAAGCTGTGGTAATTCCTGTCCCCAGCAGCCTCACTGGAGGCACAGACTTCCCAAGGCAGAGAGGACTTGGAGTACTCGCAATCTGCAGTGAGAGCTCTCCCCAGCCCCTGCAGATTTACCAGGTCGGCTCAGTCCAGGCCAAAGTTGCCGGGAAAGGTCCTCGGCTCTGCTCCAAGTTCATTGCTCTATTGATTGGGAAGAGGTATTTATTGTAGATCAGGATCTTGAGCCAAGAAAGCTGAAGCTGCACGGACTAAATTGTCTATTCCCAGCCCACAGATAAAACAAATGGCCGGTTTTAGTCTAATCATCACTTCTGACAGAGGAAAGAGAAACTCTTTGAGGTAAGTTCCCTTGGATATAATTCTTTCTTTCTAGGTTAAGGAAGGGCTGCAGCTAATACATATCCTGAGTCATAATGTGGATTTGCACCTTTCCTGTTAAATATAGCTGGTTTGTATCCAAAGGATCCCTTCTTTCCCTAATGCTCACTCATACTGTTACAACTTCTACATTAGTTGCAGGTGTGAAATGCCAACTGATCCATGCTTCTTGTGCTGTCAGCAGGGGAGTAATGTGTGTCAAAGGCCTGGTTCTCAGAGGGGAGGTCACACGGATCTCCATTTGCACATCTGCTTTGCTAAACACAAAACTCTGGAGGTTTGAAAAGCTCCAGTATGCACAAAATGGGATGTGCTCACTGGGGGCCATACAGAAGGAACTGCCTGTGCCTGTCATTTAGTAGGCAGGACACAGAATTTTCCCTCTCTACAAAATTCTTCCTGTATTACAACAGGCGATGTTTTACTTGCAAGTTCTATATCAATAGGGAAAAAAACTACACTTCTCTGCATTCCATGAGAAGACAGGATACCAAGAGGTTAAAAAAGAACCTCACACACTAAGCAGCTTCAGAAAGATTCTAATACTCAGCTTGTCCCTGCTTGGAGGGTGCAGAAATGAAGATCAGGAAAGTGCCTGATCAGAGCTCCTGGAGGGACTGTGCTGCTGGAGCCTGCCTTACACAGAGGCATCCTGGTTTGGTTCTGAGGGCTTCCAGAGGAGCTTTCAAATGTTTCTATTTCCTGCTGTTAGTGGATTTTTTTCATACCTTGGAATAAGTCTTCCGATGGTAATGTGTTTGCAGTTGATGCCTAGGTAATGGTTCTTGCTCAGGGGACCTCTAATACACAGTATTTTGTGCTTTCTACATTTTATATGAGATCAAAGACTCATCCTATACATGCATATATGCCTAATTCTTTCTTGATTTCTGCTAGAATCTAGAATATCCCTCAGTATCTGCCATAAGGATGCCCACAAGTAATCCGTGCAGAGTATTTTTTGGTCCTCACATATTTGGCTTTTTAATATCACATGTTTATGCCATCATGATTCTGGCTACTCCGCACTTATGGGACATTTTAAACACATGTATCCGAGCATCATTCACCACTAAGCACTACATTTTTCCTCCCTCAGTTGACTATTTCCAAATTTTTTTTGGGGAAGTGAAACCAACAGCGATCTTTATACCCAAGATGAGAAAACAGGGACTTGGTCATCAGCTGTATGCTTTGTTACATGGAATTTAGACCTTACGTCCTCACGGTAACTTAGCTGGTATTAAAGAAAAGTGATTTCAAAAGCCCAAAATACTGGGGAGAGCCATGAGCTGAACACATAGGTCAGAGCATGTTTCATGAACACCTGAAATTCCAGCCCTGAGCCTCTGCTGCTTGTAATGGACATCTCCTTAAGGAAGCTGCTGAAAATAATTTTCAGCAGAATCAGAAGAGATTCACTTTTAATACTGAAGAAGGGGAGCACTTGCTTTTTAAATAAAAGTTTCATTCTGGAAAAGACTCTGTGTTGGTAAGTTAAAGGAGCTGTGCTGTAGAAGGCAGAGTGGCTCTTTGGCTTTTCATGGAAGTGTCTGTTGAATTCAGAGGTGGCCTTTCCCCTGAAATTTACACCAGAAATTCAGAAATTTCATCTTTGATCAGAACAAGTTCATTACCTTCCTGAGCAATAGGAATGCCATTTGTTTCCCTGGGCTGTATATTATAGACATAATAGACCCGTGAAAAGAAATGGAGAAAGAGATACTGATTTTCTTGGAATGAAATACAGAAAATTTGGCCTTGGAAAACATTTGAGTATAATATGTTGAAAGTTTAAAGAAACATTTTACAAATATATTTTCCAGGAGCATGCCTGTTAGTTTTATCTTCATTTTTGCCATGTATAATTATGAAAAACACAGACAACTCATAAGATTTTTTGTTTCTGTTGAGAATTGCCTTTTCCAAGATAATTCTGTACACTATTACTTTAGCCCACTGGGTATCATGTAGGGAAGGTGTAAGATTATGCACATGAATATTTCTGTCTACCACTTATGCGTGCTGAGACAATATCAACTTATACTTTCTCCTGTCATTGGTCCTTATTCCATAGAGGATATTCTTAATTACCAGCAAGACAATTTGGTAATATCATGTAAAGTGTAACAGCATAATTTCTGTGATGATTTACACCTGCTAAGGATCTGAATACTGAATTTTAAAACATATTTTAAGTTCAGAAGACAGAGTATTTTTTCTACAAGACACTATTTCTATTTTTAATAGAAATACTCTCATTTATATAATTTATGGCACAGTTCTTCTAAATGAAATGGAGCTTTTGAACACGAAGACACCATTTTTACACATTTTCACTGCCCTGAAGAATTTAGAGCACACTTCTGTACTGGATTAAATCAACTCGAGTCTAAATGCCTAAACACTATTTTTGACAACTGTGCATGAGGGACGTGCCTGTACAGGGATTCTAAAGAATAAAAAACCTAAAAATATCTCAGTTGCAAAGAAAATTCCCTGTATTCCTTCTTACACTTTGTAATAGTGGTTATATATATATATCTTTTTTAACCCTCACAGGTTTATCCCTAATTCTGTTGGAAATGATTGAAACTATTCCATTGACTTTAACAAACTCTGCTTCCTACTGGATTTAAGGCGCTATCTGTGCATCAGATTTGCTGGTGATGTCCCACTAATGAAACAGGTAATTTTATAAACATGTCAGGGAGGGTAAGTGCCCAATAAAAAGATGTCAGATAGAGATCCACAAATTACAGTCTATTTGCAATGGAAATAAAACCAGGAATTCTTACTATGAGTCATGAGTTTCTTTATAATTGCTTCCACATTTGGGGCAACTTTCTCCTAAGTTGTCTACAGAAACCCTGCCGTTCTTGGGGCTTTTGATGGCAGTTATGATCACAACAACACATCTCATTTCTGATAAAAATTACTTACTTTGGGACGGATTGTTTTTTTCTCAAATTGCTTTTCTGAGTTTTTATTTTATCTCCAACTATTTTCTTATCCTCCTCCTCATTTTCTATTTCTAATATAAAAACAGGAATCCTTATCAATTTAGAAGGGCAATAAAACTAAAGGAAATTCAGGCAGAACTGTAAAGCATGGTCTATTTTAAAGTTCCAGCTCAGATAATAAGACTCTGGTTTGTGCTGCACCTCACTCATGGATTCAGTTTTCCATAGTGCATTCAGTGTTGTAATAATGCAAATCAAATACAATTTTAATAACTCCTTCCATTAATGTTTTAAGACTGCAACACTTATGAGCATGATTCTAATTGCATGATTTTGCTGCAGGCAAGTTTTATAGATCTGCCTGATCTTTGGATATTTGCACCATTTGGATTATTTTAAATAATTAATTTTTGGAAGCATTTCAGTCTCAGTAACAACAGTTGGGTTTGATAGTGGTTGTCTTGTCAGTAATTGTATGTATCTGCTTCCATGCAAGGATAAACTAGATAAATTTAGAACTCTTTGGAAGGAGATGGCTGAGGTTTATACCATGGCAAATGTTATGAAGAACATTCTTAGGAGGGGAATATTTATAGACTATGTTAATACAAGGAGCAAAAAAGGTTTAAAGTGAGTAACATTTTGTCATGCAGCACAATCAGTTAATTAAATTGCAAGACTTTCTGCCAAAAGAACACCAAAAATACAATCAACTTAAAATACCATTAAACATTCTCATTTTATGCAACTTCTATTGCCAGTATCTAATGCACTGAGTGATAGGAACAAAGAAAAAACCTCATGAGAAGAATCAGTTTGACTTCAGACATTTTTCTGTATATCTGCTGAGGGTTTCTGCCACAGGGGTCATAGAATCACGGAATCATTAAGGTTGGAAAAGACCTCTAAGATCATCAAGCTCAACAATTAACCCAACACTGCCAGGTCCACCACTAAACCATGATCCTAAGAACTACTTCCACATATTTTTTGAACACCTCTAGGGATAGTGACTGCACTGCTTCTCTGGGCAGCCTGTTCCAATGCTGGATCACCCTCTCAGTGATGAAATTTGCCCTAATATCCAACATAAACCTCCTCTTGTGCAACTTGAGGCTGATTCCTCCTGTCCTGTCGCTTGTTACCTGGGAGAAGAGACCGTCCCATACCTGGCTACAACCTCCTGTCAGAGAGTTGTAGAGAGTGATAAGGTCCTCCCTGAGCCTCCTTTTCTCCAGGCTGAACACTCCAAGTTCCTTGAGCTGCTCCTCAGAGGAGATGGTGAGGGGCTTACGGGACCTCTGGTGTAACCCAACTGCTGATTTCAGGCAAGGTAAGCAGTTGTTTGAAAGCTTGCTCCTCTCTCCAGAAACCTGTGTAAAACCTCAGACTTTCTTGTCATTGTGCAAAGTGGGATGAAGAAAATGGCAGGACGTGGGCAGAAGGTAAGTGGGGCAGCAAGAGTGACAAAGAAAGCATTTGCTGAGTGGCTGGTGAGAGCCCTTACCTTGACACTGTCCCCAGGGTTTCTCTCTAGTGGCAGGCTCTTGGCTCTCCTCCGTGTACGTGCTGTTCTTCCCCTCAAGCATCATTGAGATCTACAGCAGAAGGTTCCCTCCTTCAAGATGAGCAGAAACACCAACACAATCTTGCCCACTCTTGGTTTCACATTTCTTCTGTAGAGAATTTACTCCAAATTTTGCTCGTGACAAATGCCTGCACAAGGCTTGGAAAAACAAGCATTAAAAGTAGCAGTGTGAATTTTCTTTGGGGGTTAAAAAATAGCCATGAACCAAAAGTAGCTAACTGTATGCTCAGAGGTGATTTATTGCCTGAAAATAATTTTTCAGTGAATATGGCTTTACACACCCCAACAGTGAATGTTTTCCCGTCTATTTGGTGAATTCTGTGTCTGGCATGACAGAAAAGAACATCTCATCAGAAATATCCTGAGTGCATTTTCCTTCAGGAAAAAGTTCTAATAATCTTGATACAGGGTTTGCACACCGACAAAGTGCACAAGTTGTGCAAAACCTATGATAAACTTTTACTTTAACAGATACACTTTTAATCAATCATATTTGAGAGGAATGAAAGGGGCCATAGGCCTACAGGCCTTTGAGAAATGTAAGTTTTCCACGAATGGCTACTCAGAAGTGTGGATAATTTCAGCAGTATTTGAGAATTTCACTGCTGGATGAACTCAGCATGAAATCCTCAATTATTCTTTCCCAGAAGTCATCCCAAAGAAGAACACCCTGATATCCTGAATCGATGATAAAAGTGGATTATGTCTAGAGTTTTCCATGAAAACTCTGTGCCGGGAAATGCCAAACAAGCAAAAAGGTTTGGATTGAATAATGCAGTTTTCATGAACCTTCTGAGCTGAAAAAAAGATGTTAAAGACTTTTCAAAATCATTGCAAATGTCCCAATATATATCGTTCTAAGTGAACATATATTTGCTTTGAAATATATTTTGATTTTAATTTTTAATTTATAAGTGAAAGTAAAAAAATGAAATATTTTGAAACTACTGAAGCAAATGGCTCAGTTAGATTTTTCACTTTTTAGCAGCTTATTGGTTAGCCACAGGATTAGCTGAAAAAAAAATGAAATCTTAAGAAATCCCGAAGGACAGAAAAAAGCACTTCCCTGTCAGCTATAAAATGAGAGAAAATTATAATGACATTTTCATTTAGCACAGAGATTTGCTAAAACACCCACATTTTCACAGATGTTTCAAAGACTTGAACTCGGACACACTTTTGGTTTCTCCCCAGGTGTGATGCTTAATGATAATGTTTTTACTAGACCTGGTCACCCACACTCTCAGATAAAGAGCTGGAGTAATCATCTCTGCTTCATATGGCATGAGAAGGAAGCACAAGCAGGAAATGTCACAGTTTTAGTCCAAACTAATGTGTTTAAACAGCAAATTAGAATTCTTAAATAATTCAGAAGTGAGCTATCCAAGGACAAAGAGGCCCAGATACCATGAAGGGTTAAGTTTTGTAGAGCAGAGAGGGAAGGCCTGGGTAGCTTCACTGTGCTAATGGTGTGGGGAAAGAACGTTCTGAGATGCCTGCTCAATTTGTCAGGATTTTATCTTCTGAACTATTACCTCCAGCTTTCTCCAGAACACACTCCTCAGTCCTTTTATCTGCGAGCTATCTTCAAGTTAACTGTCTGCCTATTGCCTTGGCTGAACCGCACTAATAGTCAGCTAATTACAAGTGAACACTCTAATTTGCTTTGTCTTTCTCAAAAAACCCACGCGTGTGCAGGCACCCACGCGAGTGCACTTCTGCTTGTGCCACGAAGTTGCACCAACTGAACCAGGATAAAATTTGTGTCATTTGCTTTCTGCCCCCTCTGATGCTTCCCCCCCACCAGGCCACCACCAACGCTTGTCATTCCTGATTTGCAACATCACCTGTTGCTCCAACACCAGGCTCCCGTGGAGCAGAAACTGGAGCAAAGAAGAGAAATACGTGTTTGTCATTGAACTGAGCTAAGAAGAAGGAAGAGGAGAATGATAAGATCATAGCCTGCAGCACTTTGTTTATGAGAACATCCTTCCAGTGATATATGTCTGCACCAGGTGAAAGTATTGTGTCACCCCTAACATATTTTAAATGCCAGGGCTGTCATGCAAGAAGACAATGATGAACAAGTTTAAACAGAATATGGTTTTGTAGCCATGTACAGAGTTACCCTTTGAAGGTTTGCACCGGTAGCGCTTCTTAGCAAAATGTTTCCAAGCTCTGTTATATTCCCCTACAGAACCCCTCTCACACAGAATTTAAACTAAATGGAGACATTTCTATTGCAGACAAACTGATGGGGTTATACATAAAGCAGTGCATTTCCTCAGGCAGGATTTTCAGGCCATTTCATATGTCCTCCCTGCCATACTCTCCAAGTTTGTCATAACTCCTTGGATAGGAGCCCTGCTGCACTCAGCAGATAGGCATAGAAAGGTCTGTCTACACTGTGCTGTGAGGAGCAGGGATGGGCCCCAGGTCACTGTGGGGCAGAGGTTTACTCAGACCTGCCCCAGCACGCTGCTGTGGACTGAATTCCCGTTAGCTGCTGGAGCTCCCAGACCGCATCACCTGCTTTAATTCCACACCAAAGAATTCCATTTGCGTGCTCCCAGGCTGCCTGGCCTGGTGGGACAGGGTAAGCAGGGTCATTTGGAGGATTCTCTGCAAAAGTGCACTCCTGGGCCAACGTGAAAGGCTAATGCAGAAGCACCTTTCCTCACCAGGCAGATACGCCCGGAGCTATCATCACATGGCAGTTCACTTCCCAGATGTGTATCTGGAGCTCAACTGCACGAACACCATCCCCTCGGTATAACACGGTTGCACAACACTACTCATTTGCTCAGACTGACAGCTCAAATCGAGCCTTGGGAAGGCCAGCATCCAACACATGATATCAAATATGGGCACAACCATATCCACCTTAGATTCAGGTGAAAGAGCTTTAGCCGTGTGTGTCACGTGGGGATGAAGGCAACCGTGACACTGCAGAGCTGCAGGTCTTTGAGGAAGACTAAGGTCAGAGCCACTCCATGACCCATCCAGGACAGCATTAATAACACTTTACAAGAGAGAGGAAAGGGAGCTTCTGATTGCCTGAAAAAACCTTCAAGGAGGTAGGATTTCTTAAGCACTTACTAAGGCCCTGTGTGGGCTTGTGTAACGCGTTCAACATCTGCCCTTCAGTTTTCCTTTCTGTAAAATGGATGTACCTTGTTTTCCTCACAAGGTTATTAGGAGGATTTTCCAATTAAGGTTCGTCATAAATGAAAGTGTCTTGCAAAGAGTATTTAATCACCTGGCTAGAAATTATCTCCTAGTTCTTTGGGCAGAATGTGAGTTTTTATAGGGACTAGTCACAGTGTCCAGCTTTACAGAAGGCTATGGGATCACATGCTGCATCTTTAAGACAGAGTTTACTTCTGAATCAGTAAATGTACTAGACAAAGCAGCCATTATTTATGCATTCCTGCATACATGGCAAGGTGAAAATAATAGAATAAACATCATATACTTCATTATGATATCGGTTTACACTTCCAGGGTACACAAAAAGAGGCCATTTCATCAAGCTAATTGCCTGAAAGTAAAAGAGAGAGAACTTTAGCTATTAGTCTATTATGGGGCTTTTTTCTTAATCACAAATAGGGGCCGTGTGTCCCCAGGGGGATGTGTATTCTAATTTACAATTGAACTACAGATCAGAGCAATCAATCTTGTGCAGCACTTTTACAGTGTAATTGCTGCAACATAACAAATAAAAAAAAAAAAAGCAGCCTAAGTCGAGTTTCAGCTTGAGGTGGAGATATTTACCAGGCATTGGTTCGGGGTGGGAGGGAGGCAGAGAGAGGAGAGAGGCGCCAAAGCCATGAATATGCAATGAGGGCTCATTAGTGCCCCAGTGTTGCCATGACGAATGGCATTATCCCCAGACTGGTGCAGCCTAAACATGAATTTTATAACGACCCATTTATCATGACTTGTCATGGGTTTCTTTACTGTACTTTCTACTGACTCTCACACCTTCCACCATTAGCACCTCAGAATCCCTTCCTTTTGTTCTTTTATCTTATTCCATCTTAGTTTTTGGTAACGGATCTCAGGCAATAAGGAGAGGAGGGCTGAAAACTGGTGTTCAAGAGTTTAGAGCTTCCCAAGCTGAAGACCCACCGCCAAAAGTGTTGGTGGTCTTCAGTCCACTTACTAGTGGATAAGTGTCCTCATTGTCACAAGTATCTGCAATCTTGTCAGTTGACTCAGCAGAAAGGTCTCGGATTGACCGAGCATCCAGACAACTATCTTTCCACTCTGGCAGATGTGATGGATGAATCTGTTTTGTTGACCCAGGCTTGTCTAAAAGTGCTCTTCCTCAGCCCACTCCAGCTATGTGCACAGTGTAACAATCCGCCCCTCATCTTCACATTGAAAAAGGTACAAAATCGGATAAATAAACAAAACCTGCTTTCTCCCCAGTTTCACTTAAATGAAAAAAAAATGTGGTAGGTGTAAATCCTAAGTGATAGGGAAGGCATTCAGCTTCCAGGAGCAAGCAATATTAGTCAACTCTACAGGAAAACAAAATTACTGTGAAGTAATTAGTGTCTGGCTTTAGCTCATTTTTGGTCACTGCACGCTGTCTGTTTTACTGCTCTCCCTTTGGCCTACCTGATCCCACATTTAATATACCACTGCTTATAAAGAAATCCCTGTGGCTCAGAACACTGAATTGCCACTGCTGGGCTAGGGCCTGCTCCCTACTATATAGAGGCTTTCATTTCCCAAGTTATGAATCTGACATCTCATGGCCAAATCCATGCCAGTTTATTTCTGAGAAGTCTGTCCTCATTATTTACCCCAAATAGTTTCACTGTCAGTCTGCCTTTTTTTTTTTTCCACTATGAAGTGGCTGGAGTATCTGAAAGTATCAAGCCTCTCTTTGTTGGATTTTACACTTTTGCTATTACAAGAATTTGTCTTTAGGGATAGAAAAATCAAGCAACTTATTTCCAGCTATTACTTGGATAGGACTTCATGTTCTTAAACAAGTTGTGAGCTCCCATGATCTCTGAAAACAACTCTCCCGAGGTCTTACATCAGGGTAGTCCTACAGTTCTTTCATTACTCTACTGGATGTTTGAAAATATTAAAAGGCATCTAACATCCCAGGCCAGCAATTTATAGACTCAAAGTCTGGTGCTGCAGCCCTCAAAACCTCTATTTCTTCCACAAAATCCGCACTCTGCTATTATTGTCGCCAAGACAGGCACGTGTTTCACTAGGAGTAGTTTGTCAAAGCAACAGTCCATTATCCAAAGATTCATCACAGGTTCCCACTCTGGTGCACTGTGGAAGAGAGCCTGGATGTCAGCAAGGGAGAGGAAAGGAAAGCTTCCTCTCAGAAAGGTGCATTTGGGAAATGACACACCTTGATTAATCAGGGCATAGCTGATTAGGCCAGCAAGTGCTTGCCATTTTTCCTTCTTTTTCAAACCCATCTGTGTTCCTTCGGAGAATATAGATATATAAAAATATATGCATGTGCAGTTTTTTAAAGCCCCAGACAGCATCTTGCACAAGTCCCTGACCTTTGATGGAGAACTCCAGCTCCCACTACAATACAAATAATGTTCTGTTAATTATCAGGAGACAAAAGAAGAATAGAAATCGCTGTTAAAGAAGCAAACCAGAAATGACATCTACTATTGCAGAAAATGTCCACTGTCTTCACAAGGACTCAGGACACAGCAAATATTATCATTATTCCTGAGAATACATGTTTGCCCTATGACCCAGGTGATCTGATCATCTATTGAGTGGAGAGAATGGAGAGTTGTCACAAACAATGTGGTTTAATTAAATTATTTTAATTTAGCTCCTATTAGGAGTACTAAAACTGACTGTACTCAGTCTGTAAGATCAGATTGATACATCTGATTGCCAGACCATTGTCTGTAGTTTATGTGATGGAATAAGCAGATTCCTGTTTGAGTTTGTTCCAGTAACCCACAGGTCCTATCTATGGAGCTTATTCCATTTTTTTATACCAATAATTGCAGCTCCCTTTGGGAAACAGAGGCTCATCTTTCTTCCACTCACCTCATGGAGCAGATAGACATGGAAACAGGGAAAATTAAACCCAGCCAATGCACACGACACTGAGCTCTGTGTCACTTTAGCACCCAGTAGCACTGGAATCATGGGATCACATCCGTTTTCTAGGTTGAGATCAACAACCATATGGAGGGCAGCTGCCCAGGAAAGGAAAACGTTCACTACTCCTCAGTCAACCCACAAATGGCAACCATTAAAATAAAATAATTGCAGTCTTTAAAATATTAAGTCCTTGGTTCTAAGCCGACAGGACTCTAATGATAGGAAACACAAATTTCAGCAGGAGAATGGTGACTTTCATTGTCAGATGAATCCAGCTTCCAAAAAATATCAGATTTGAGGTTGTTTCATAGAGAGACTAAGAAACATAAGCAATATTTTCAAGTGGAAGAAAAATCTACAAGGTGGGTCCAGCTGTTTATCCTGAATTTAGGGTATGAATGCTGTAGGATCAGAAATAGGCTGTCAACAGATTCACATGAGAATTCTGCTTTAAATATATATTTGAATGTAGTAAAATTCTGACCATATAGCAAAAATAGGCAAAATTATATATGCAGTAATTTTCTACATTTACAGACAGAATTCACAAACTTAAGATAAAAAAAAGAACCTGAAAAAACTTCAGGTGTGATTACTATTAATGGTCTTCAATGTCCTTTCAATGGATATATATATAAGCAAATTTTTAAAAATCATAAAACCAGATACTAGTTCTCTGTGTAATGTGACACACTTTAAAAGACATCATAAAATGCCCACCCTGAACACAAACCTCCTTCTGACTGAATACTGGAGTGTTTGAACAGCCAGGCGGTGCCAGGGACATATCCTTATGTGCTTGTAAGGGCTCCTGATTGTGCTAAATAAACCTGACCAGCTTTTTTTTTGTTATTTTTGTGGAGGAATAAATCCCTCCCTCTTTAGTTCTGTTTCAAATATGACCTAACGTTATTTTCTCCGTTCAAAGCTTGGCTTTAGTCATCCTAATGAACTAATGATCTTTTCCTCTGGATATACATCAGCCTTGTCTTTAAGGCTCCTCACCTTTCTCCTAGTGGAGCCAATGGCTTGCTGCTCCCCACTTTTAAACAAACAAACAAAATGTCCTTCTCCCCCCCTCCTCCCCACTTTCTTTAATGACATCTTCAGTCATTAATGAGTTAATAAAAATCTCAAAGTCATCTGGGAATAGATAAGGGGGAAGAAAGAAGAGTATTGTACACATAATGACAGGCTCCCTGCTGGCCCTAAGATGTCATGGGTCAGCCATGTCAAGAATGTGTATGCCCAATCATCTGCTGATTTTTATCAGCAAGGCCTGAAGCAGAATCTGACACGGCCAGTTTGGGAGTTACAATGAATAAACAATGACTTCTTGGATTGTTGGCGGCTGTGTGATAGAGTGAGAGGGTTTATATATACTAAAACATGATGACATTAGCAATCAATATACCAATTACTGGACAAGTTATTGGACGAAGAATGCACATGTTCTGAGCTTTGTGCACTTTGAACATGCTACCAGCAAAGGAGACCACAGAAATAATGTTAATTAAACCATTCCAAGCTTGATATGCTAATACCTGATGATGCCTTGAAGCTTCTGAGAGCATGAGGTAGAAAAAACCCTGGTCTGATATAGCACATTAAACATCCTAAATATAAGACACAAGCCTAACAAATTTATTTTTCATTAGGACTTGAAGAGGAAAAGAATAGATTTTTTCAAGTGAGCAACTGAGTTTTGGAGCAATAGATTTTATCAGACTTAAATTGTTCTCTGTAAAATTTCACCCAAACACCCCCAACACATGACACAAATTTCATCACTGAGAATTTAGAACATAACTCTTATGGGCTGGTTAAGGAAATATCCCAACATCTCTCACCTGCCTATTCTTAAGCAGAGAAAGGAATATAAAACTCTAACACGTTTTTTATTTCTGTGTGACTGGAAATGTATTTCTGCATCTGATCAGTCTCTTACATTCTTTAGTGTGCTCAAAATATTCAGTGTTTATGAGTTTGTCTTCTCTTATTCTGGAAGTGATTGTGAAGATAAAATGACTCTATTTTAATTGAAGCCAGAATAGAATGGGATTATAAAAGTCACCTAATTCCAATAGAGGAAAACTAAAGTGGTGATCAACGTTGCAGGCAGATCTAGATTGGAGTTAAATGGTGTCAGCTCTCCATTAAGATGGACAAGTCCATGATCTAATGGAAAGCTCACGGGTTTTGCCCTGGGATGCGTTGTTAAAATGATGTGGGAAAGACAGGTTTTATGATGGTTCTCCATCCTTTTCTGTGTAGTCTCTGAATGACAATTTTACTGCCATCTGGGAAGCAGCAATGCCACAGACCCTTTGACTTTTGCTCAGGTGGGAGCAAACAAGGCAGGGTGTAAATATAAAATTTAACTCTGTCTGCCAGGGCGTCAGTGCATGCAGTAGAAATTGCGTGGAAGAAGGGAGGAGCAGGGTTCAGACATCAGAGTGGCCCCGAGTACTTGCTGTGTGTCAGGGGCTGAATAAAATCTGAAGATATATCTCTTACAGATCACTTTTGTGATGTTACTCTAAATTACAATCAAATCTGCTCCTGCTCCTCAGAGCACTAAGCACTTCTCAGGGTTGTGTTGAATGGTGATGGCAGAGGGACCAGCCTCAGACAAAGGGGAAAAATAGATGAGACTGCATCTGGTTTTAACTGCAGTGGTTTTGAGGTATTCTGCTGGATCCTTCCAAATGGCTCTTCCCTTCCCATTGAATAAGTTCTTGAAAAGTTTAAAAGTGAATTTGTCCAGCATGTGATATGAATAATAAAATGCTTTTAAATGTAAATGTTTCATAAAATAGCACCATTACCATAGATTGCAGTGAATACAGTTAAAAAAAACAACTCAATAATCCCTCCTCTGTAATTTACAATTAACTTTTTGCCTCAAGGTAACAGCTACATTCACAAAAATAATGGTAATAGATTGACCTTGTTATGAATGGATAACAAGCTGGAAACAATATAGTTTGTCACAGAGCATTAACTGTTACTGTTGAAATTGTAAATAATGTGTATAGAACTTACAATGTAAATGGCTCCCCTTAAAAATATTAATTATGTCAATTAAACACTTGATGCATAATGGGTTATTCTGAAACCTATTTAAGTCCGTGTCAGACTGAGTACACCATTTTCTAAGATCCCATTCCCAGACTACCGGAAAAATCTATGGCTGTGCTTTGACTGCTCAAGGTGGACAAAAGAATATCGCCTTAAATTAAAGATATGTGGCTGCTTCTTTTGTTTGCCTGCTTTTTCACCCAGTACAGCATCAGAAGATGAGACTGTCTACAGATATAAGTCTTTCCTGAGATAGATCAGTTCTTACACCTGGCTGGTTTCTCACACCAAAATGATCTAACTCAGCATTCTCAAGCCAATGAAAGCTGAGGGTGATGCTGCTCAAATCTCCTCCTTGTGTGTCCTTTGGAGCCTGGGCTGTGCTCATCCAGGAGGAGGTTGCTATCACATGGCTTTATGAAGTGATCCAAAGCTGATATATAACACATGGCATAGAAATAATTAGTTTTCTCCCAGTGTCTGATGACCACTAATTCATGAACAAGGCACTGAAAACATACTTTTCGTGCTTCCCAGCCACGGCTCCTCAGCTGTAGCTCAAGACTGGACATAACAGCACAATACTTCAGTGTTCTGGCCAATTACCACATATAGACTGTTGCCTTATAAAGGAGGGATTCCCACTAGATTATCCACATAGAGAAAGTGATACTAAAATGACAAGCCACCAAGAGGTCAAATAACCAGTTGCCAGAAGTTAAAATAACCAGACTGTGGGGCAGCAATATCTGAGGAGCTGGCATGTGTCCCAGGACTGGTTGTCACACAAATGAAAGAAAAGACAGCTGGAATCTTTTTGGATTGACTGTTATTTTCTGTGAATATAATGTAAATCTACCACTCTGGTTTTTCAATCAGATGCCTGAACTGGGAGGTGAGAAACTGGTTCAGTAAAATATAAGGTCTCTTTATGTCTCATTTTTCCATGTGTGAGTTTCATCTACTTTGTTTAGTTTTATCCTTTGGGATCAAGGACTGTTCGGACTGTCTAAGCACAAAGAGTCTGATTACAGTTTGGGCTCTCCAGTAATCCAAGTAAATACATTACATCCTCCCTTGCCAAAAGGTGTGTTCTCCCATCCGGGCAGCAACAAAGTCTCCATAAATGTGTAACTGAGCAGGCACGTCTGCCCACATGAGGTCAAACTCCCAGCCAGGCTGGGTAAGCCACAGTTGGATTTCCCTCCACCCAATGATTTTCCCTGGGCAGCTCTTGTTTCACCATCACTTAAGGTTTAGCTGTTTGCTATACATTCGGTGCCATCTCTTTAGAGATGTACATCTGAATGGGCAAGAAAGTCAGGGATTAGCAATGGGCAGAGGTCAAGTCTGTCAAGTCTTTAAGCATGTTGTTGGTTGTAAAAAAGATTACGTTACTGGCAGCCCTTTGCCAGATCAGTACTTCGATGCCAAATGTTAATCCTTGCTGGGGACAAGATGGCTTGTAAATGTTACGGGAGAACATAGCCTTTCCTGTAGAAAACAGGCATTTATGGTTAAAACATGGATTGTTTCCTCATGCTTATGTTTGCATTTCATGCCAATTCACTCTTGCTCTCCATGAGCTTCGCTTCAGTACTTACAGTTAATCACTTAAGGTCTTTATTTGTATAGTTGAGGAGAGAATGGTTGAGTTTTTGGAGCACTGGGGAGCTCAGCCTCAAGTTTTCTCAAAGGACTTGCACTGTGAAACTGGGCAAAGGCAATGTGCCTCCTGAACTTTACTTTTCTCATTTGTAAAATCGAGCTCCATGTAAAAAGAATCCTGTAAAATTTTATTTGTGACTGTCAGAAATTCAGTGTTTATTAGATTTATAAAGCAACCTACCTATTTTAGTGTTGCTAACTACCTAGCTGTAACTTTCTAAGTAATGTCCTTTCCTACAGTCATAGAATCACTGAATGATTTGGGTTGGAACCTTCAGGATCACCTTGTTCCAGCTCCCCTACTGTGGGCCGGGAACTTTCCACCAGACCAGGTTGCTCCAAGCTTTGTCTAATCCGACACTGAGCAAATCCACAATCAGACACTTTGGGAGAGCTCAGGTTTCCAGGCCAGGTGCTTACACAAGGACAGCCAAGGCAGAAGCCAACACAAGATTTTAAAATAACAGACTACTCAGATGTCCCAAAGTTTATTCTGCTGTGGACCGAGAGCACAACTGGGTGTGAGCAGCAGCTGTTGTCAAATGTGTGCAGAACACTGCACATGGCTGAGCACAGCCAGGACATTAATGTTGTACCAGTAGATCTCAGCAGCTGACAATGCTCACAGAGCTGTACCAGTGCCCAAACCCTAGGAAGTCCTACGGCTGTCTCACGTGAAAGGGAAACAAGCAGATCTGGGTGCAAACTGCACCCATTTTGGCATCTAGACACCCTCAGTGTCCCTGTGGCTCTGCTTTTCACCCTGTTTTGGGAGGTAATGAAACTCTATGCTAAGGCAAAAATCAATAAAAGTTCACTTTAAAGGGTTTGGTGAGGTCAGGAAAACACCAGTGCCTGAAGCACATGAGTAGAGGGGGCCATCTAAGTTCCCAGGTAGATTTGATAACAGAGTTCATAAAATAAGAAAAGCAAATTCAATCTGGGGAAACCTGAGCTTCTAGGTTTCATGCCACGTACATTTAGTTGCTATAAAATTAGAATATTCTGGTAGAAGGGGATTCAACATTTTTTCTGGCAAGAAGTAAAAGATGATACGCAGCATCCTAAGTATTAAATACTGTTAGTTCAGTTTTGTTATGCAGATGGATTTTTTTCCTTCTCCTCTACTCTTTAAAATGTTTTGAATTAAAATAGCTTACTCAAGGTCACCGAAGGCATATGGTCCTGCTCAAAACTTTAAACAAAACATTAGTTTTTACAACCTTTTGTAATTTGGTATTGTATACAACATGGTTATAGACGGAGTTTCTGTAATCTTTGCAGTGGGTGACAGAAATATGAGAGCCAAATTTATAAGCCATTTAGTGAAGCATTTAATCAATTTCATGCATAGGAAATAACTCCGATTGCTTTGCTTTATCAATCTTGCTTTCTCAGAGACCTGCAGTCACCCCAACCTCAAAACACTTCAGTGCGTGCGGGGGGAACCATATGCAAAAATCTAATGCTGTACACAGTGTCAGGGACTTCTGAGGGCTGTTTAAACTTGCCAGCATCAACAAGCCCTCTTGAGGCTGCTAATATATTTCAGAAAGAAGGCAGAAAGCCTAATATTTATAGGAAGTTGCAAGGCCTCTTTTTAGAGAGATTTTCCTTAAACATCCTTTGTCTCGAATGGGTCTTTGACACTGTGTAGAGTTATGCAGATTGAGCTTGCCTCTAATACTGAAATGTTTGTGAATGTTGCCTTTAATCACTTACAAACACTTAAACACCCTCCCTGCATCGTGTCCCTGTTTCCCTAAACTATGACTGGCATATCATTTGTCAATTTCAGAGACACTGCTTGAGATGACACTGCTCACTAAGGTCATAGCAAGAAAGACAACACCAGATCTGGCCTGTCTTGCAGCCCACTTAAGAGTTAAAAGTCACACTTACCCATGACTGGGACTGGGGGATTTATGGGAGACTGAGCTGAAGGATCACAAATGTTCCTCTTCTGGTCTACAACCCATGGCTCTGGATGGACCACCTGACTTTTGGCAGTGGGCAGGAAGTTGGGAACAGCACTCCTCACCCCTTCCACTGGACAAAGGGTGAACTAGAAGCTCCTGAGCTCTGTTCTGCATCCAGTTGCATCTGTACTCATAAGGAGCTGGGAAAGATCTGGTCTACTGGTACATGACAGCACGAGGTACAGCTCTTTCTACAGAAGGGAAAGGAAAACCTCGACCAAACCAACCTCATCCCCTTCTCCTATATCTAAAATTCCCACCTGGAGTAAGAGATAAGGCTTAAAAGACTATTTCAGAGCACTTTCTTCTCATGTACTACAACAGCTTGTACAATACCCCAAGCAGAATACTACGCAGTGATTTTTTTTTCCTGAGTGAAAAATTCCTGAAGGAGCAAAAAGCCAATCTCTCTGATAATCATCAGCTGCTCAACTATATTAAATTTAGACAAGGCTACAATAGTGCCAGAGTTGTCCCCTGCCCTCTAAAATTAGAACTGAAAGAATGGTGGGCATAGTGCTAAATATATAACTCATTTAAAAATAATGTGCTCTCAGGCTTTCCTAATGCTTGAAAAACTGATCATCATAAATCCCTAAAGATCTGTTTGCGCAGCCAGACGGCCTCCATCAGCCCCAAACATATTCCAGTAGGGTCTGTCCTTTCCTGAACATTCACTTTTTCTCACAGTATATATGGAAAAAAAAGCAGGAAAGGTTTGCTGCTGTCAAATGATAGTTAAACAATAAACTTCCTAGTTATCTACCAGGACAGAAGCTTCACCTGGCCTCTGCTTTCTGTTTAGAAGCAAAAAAAGGAAAGAAAAAAAGAGTTAATATTTACTATCTCTCATAAACTCTAGTCCTGGAAGAGTTGATAGTGGACCATCCATTTGAAATGATCACAAGTTTGAGGTTCAGCTCTTCAAGCCACAGAAAAACCTTACAAACCTTTACAGAAGACAAACAGACCCACAACGAATCAAGAAATCTAATTCTTCTCCTGTTTCTCAGCTCTAGCAAAACCTAATGCTATCAATTTCAGAATCAGTAAAATCAGCAGGATGGATTAAGAGCAACTTTGCATAGAAACAGGAGCATGGAAAACCTACATCTTTCCTTCCTTCAAGGTCAGAAGAACTTCCACCTAGAAGCAAATCTCTTCTTTCCTTCCCAATTCCCTTCTAACAATGCACAGAACCCCCCAAGAGAAGGAGTTGCATTAAGGAAATTTATAGAGAGTTGGGGCCTGGATGTAAACGGGACTAAAGGAATTCTGGGACCTTGCGGGACTTCGAAATCTCCACCACAAGACAAAGGATGTCTTGGAAAATGTAGGCTTTTATTTGCCAACTGCCTCTCTTTTTCTATTATTTTGACTATCAGAGAATCTACGACAGACATCTTTGAGGAGAGTGACAGGAGGGGAGGGGAATATTTAGGAGGGTTTCCTGGAAGTACCGAGAAGATGCTCCGCTGTCAGGTGTGGTTTTTCCTTGGGGTGGGGAAACAAATCTGGGGTCTATGAGAACCCAAAAACCGCTTGGCTGGAAAAATTAGAGGTGGAGACTGTGTGAAGTTGAGGGCCATGGTCAAAAGAGAGAATGCTGCTTCACCTCAAAATTTGGTTAAAAAGGAGTGGTGCAGGGCTTTTCCTTCTACTTCAGCTTCTCTTCACCCCCCATGCTTGTGGGATGCTGCAGAGGGCTCAGGTCTGTGCTCATGGTCTCCTGAAGGGCTGTGAGAGGTGCCTGTGCCACAAAAAGTGGGTCTGGACTTGATCTGCTGCAAATAGAAATGCTTGTTAGGGAAGCAAACAGGTCATATTACACCATTCTTGTACCTTAAATAAATCAAGAAAGGTGTAAATGTGCTAGTCATGAACTTATTTCTCCCTTGGGCTACTTCCATGAGATGTTTCTTTCTCTTCCTTCCCCCCTCCTCGTTCTACCTTTGCTCTTTTGGATGCCATCAGCTGATTGGAAGGGTTTGCTGAATACAGAAATATTAAAAAGGCATGTTTTCTGTTTGCTCACCTGGAACATTCTGGGGGGGATTTACTCTTTGAATCCTTCATCCCATAAATTTGGGGTTTCCCCTCTAAATTTGCCTTGCAGAAATACTAATGCAAGAGAAGTATAAGTAAAAGAAACTGAAAAGTGTTTTTCTATGTAGATATAATTTGCAGCCTTAATCACCAAGTGATCTTCTTTCCTTTTAAATAGCAAGTAGGATAAAAAATTCCATGTTTTTCTGCTGGAGGAAGCCAGATGTTACATAGAAAAGTTTATCACAATATGAATGCAGTTTTTTGGGAGGTAAAAATAGTATTGGAATTCAAGGTTAATTTTTTTACTTTTATTTTTTAAAGGGATATAGCAATTAGCAAGCATGTGTCAATGGGCTGTTTCTGGTGAAACTGGAGTTTTTAATGACCTTGCTCTGAAAAAGATCACTTTGCCACCCCTAGGAGCTCTTTGTTGCTCTGTAGAATTCTCTGGACTTGTTCTAGAGCTACTCAATTTTTACTAATGAAAGTAAATGAGAATTAAAATAAGTGCTACTACCTGCTCACTTGCCAAAGGTGGTTTTCTTGAAGCAGAATAGACCCAATTTGAAAACCTCAATCAAGTTTTTTACTGTTTAAAAAACAGTATTTTATGGATGCAATTTATAAGCAGAAAAGAAGAGGGCTATTCCCAATATTATCTTTATCTTCTAGACATAAATAACAAACAACTCTGGTAATCAAAATTTACTGCAATTGTAATAGGTTTTGGCATCGTTTACGTATCGCAGGGAATGTTAACATAATGTTGACTTTCAGGACTGAGGCCAAGTTTTTATTTTTTATTTTTTAAAAATAGTTTTGGGCTGGATTCATTATATATATATGTAACACCTCCCTTCCCCTCAGTATATTTGTGACTTTTATGGCATTTGAGAGATTAATTCTCATAAATAACACTGGTTATATCTCCTAATCAGAAAGTTGAAATTATCTGTGACAATGTGAACACTAAAAAGTTGTATACTATGAAAATATTTCAATAATTAATGCATGCACTATCTAGAGCAATTGACAGTGAGGTCATAAACATAATGGGCCATCTGTGTTTGATTTGTATCTGAAAATGCTTAAAGGGAAAGGCAGGTAATTCAAGCTTCTCTTACAAATGTAAACAGGCAAGATTTTTCACCTTCTCAGAAGGCTGTTGAACCATTTCATTACTTTAAAGAAGAAGGGAAAAAAAAGGTTTTTCCAGGCTACAGCCTTTTAACACGCTTGCATTTTGCTCCTGTATTCTCTGACAAGCAGCACACACCAGTGGGGCTTTTAGTCTTCTTTTAGAGTACACAGAGGGTTGTCATTCTCCTTTATTTACTTTATATTGTTTGCTCTATAAAAAATGCCACTTCAGGCTCCTGAGCAATCCCACTGGCTCACTTTGCATTCTGGGACCTAGGTTTAAATAGTTTCCTTTGGACCTTTCCAAGTTCAGATCTGCACTGGGCTGTTGAAAGACAGCAAAAGGTTTATGCAGGGATCTGGCTCGTTGCGCCTTTATGACCCTTCTCTGGATTTGTCCCAACTTGTCTCCTGAACCTTTTCTCCCTTGTGAAAGTCGAGATTCAGGTTACCTGCATATGTGGGGTTGGATTAAGTTTAGCACTGGATTTCTGTGCTGAGATGGGGAGAAATGGATTGTCCTGCTATCGTTAGGAATAACTCTTTATCTCTGAACTTATATGCATTGGCATAAAGCCAGTATCAAGCTGGAATGACTCAATAAATAAACAACCAAATACCCCTCTTGTTTTCACTGGCTGCTCCGATGACAGTCGGGCTCCTGCTCTTGGCACCGACCGAGGCTCTACTGAAGGAAATGCCATTATCTTTCCTGTGCCAGGCAGAGATTAATACATTCTTAGAAATTGAATCCAGACAGGACTTCTAAATGATTTCATGTGACCTCCTGTATATCAGGGCTATTAAATACTACAAATTACCTATGATAAGACCAGAGATTGCAACCTATTTAAAACTCCGTACATTTTTTTTCCCCTCTGCTCTGCCCTTTCTTGTTCCTCAGATATTAAGTGTAGGCACAGAGTGGGTCATAGCAAGGTAATACAAAAGTCCAGAGAAACTGGCTGAAATATATCTGGGTATTCCAGTATAGTAAGAATCCCCTCACTGTCCCTGATAATCTGATCTGGGCTGATTTCCCTCTCAGATCTGAAAATGGTGATCAGTGCAGTCCTGAATACGACAAGAACAGACACCAGCTGCCACTTGTGAGACCCCTTCCTTGCCCCCCCAGACTTTGATCACCTCTTTGGCATTTCATATCTAGCACTGCAATATCTTGGATGTAGCCAAGGGAAAAAATTCTGCAATAAAGCAAGACCAGAAGCTGAGTTACACACCAAGGTGTGAGAGTTATTCTCGACATTGCAAGTACCTGTCTAATGCTTGGGACTCTGAAGCATAAATATTTTCCCAATGTTGGACTACAAGGTTAATAAAAGGGGACAAGGCAAAGCTCCAGATTCACAGAGTGGTAAGAGAGAGATTTTGCTTTATGGATGTTGAGCACTTGCATTTCTCTCACTTGCATAAGGATCCTCCTCCTTTCCCCACATCCTCTCAAACAGGAGGGTGTATAAATGGCTGAGTGTTCCAAGTCAGACAATGAAGAAGATATATTCTATTTTGTCCAAGCCCAATGGTCTCAAAGTTTAGCAGTTTGCAGTACTGGGAAACCACATCTTACTTCAAAGCTGAGTTTCTGTAATCCCTGTTTCCATTTTTGCACTTTGTCATAATGTTGGCAGCAAGGTCAAATGCCCCATGTTATCCAATATTCTCCCTGCATACAGGTCCCACTGCTTAGAAATCAAGTCCTCTTCCTCCTTTCTTGCTCAGCTGAAGAATTTGAGCTTACATGTTGCACAGCAGTGCTTGTTTCTAGTACCTAGATTATTTTATTCTCCTATGGTCTTACTTTGGTGTGTCTCCCTTTTGAAAGTAAGGTCAGACACAGCTGTCAAATGATTTGAATTACCACTTTTTGTCAGAGCAGATAATTTCCTAGTTTCTACTTGAATGTCTCTCTTTTTTTTTTTTTTTTTTTATTCATTCTAGCTCTGGACTCCATATAGTTTAGGCCTCGTTATGGTGAGTGGAGGTGGAGATTAAATACTTCAGGTTCAAATGTTTTGAGACAGTTTCCCGCTCTATAAAAGTAGCCTTGTTCCTTGTTTTTTGCTCTGTTTAGCTACATTGCAGTAAATACACTATAACAGACCGCCCTGAACCAGAACCTCATCCTCTCCCACTGCTTGCTAAAATAATAATTCTTCCTGTCATCTACAGATTTTATTAGCACAATTTTATGTATTATGTGAAAATTTCATAATAAAGTTCATGATACTATAAACTGCCAGTTGTGTTAAACCAAAGTAAAACCTGACCCAGCCATAGTCTGTGACAGATAGGGAAAGATTATTGGAAGGATGACTTCGTACATTCTTGATTTCAAAATCAGCAGTTAAAAGACATCCAAAGCTGATGTTTAATATTACTCACTGAGGTTTCATGGTTTTTAAAATCCATATATACTTTTGTTCTCTCCAGCATCTTTGAAAATGAGTTCCATCATTGAATTCACGCTGAGGAGAAAAATACTTTCTTGTAGCAGGTGCCCTATATTGTATTATGAAAAAGAGTGAATAATCATTCCCTACTTACCTTCTCTACTCCAGATTTTATAGGTCAGATATTGTGTTCTCTTTTTCTTTTTCAGATATTCTTTACTTAAAAGAAGCAGGAAGATGTTATAATTTCCTGCATCTATTTTGAATCAGAGCGACCAGAATTACTGTGGATTTATACGTGGCATGAGGATATTTTCTGCATTTTCATTCTCTACTCATATTCTTGTATCTTATTTTCCCTTTTGTGGGGCACAGAATTGATGCTTTACAGTGAATTATTCACAATCACTGAGATCTTTCTTGCACAGGTGCATCTACAGCCTCTGTGTGTGTCTGTATTGCGCTTTCATTACTCTCCACCCAGTGACACTGAATTTCTCCTGTTTTTCTAGTACTCTGGCACTTAGTATGGTGAGATATTTTAGCTTGGATAGTGTTGGATGATTCTCTATCACTTATCCATATTTGATCAGCATAGTTGGTGACAGACTCCTGGGGGGCCCCTGCTCAGTAACTTGCCCCACTCTGAAAACTGGGTATTTATTCTTGTAGCCATCACATCTTATGTCAGCTCAGTTTAGAGCACTGAAACCTTCTCAAAGCCTTTCTAAAAGTCTGTGTGCCCTTGCTGGAGATGCAGGTGAAGTTACTGATTCCTTTGGCAGAACCTTGTTAAAAGGACTTTGTGCAGAGTAAGGAATGGTTCTGAATATCACTTGGCATTAAAAGCCGTGGTAGGTTTGCTTGGTTAAATTTAAAATAATTTCAAAAAGAGAATGTGTTTTTCTACTTAAGACTGTGATCTGGCATTTGGGATATACAGGTTGTACTCCTTCTCTGCCAAAAATCTGTCTTACTGAGCAAGTGTTTTCGTCTTCCTGCAGTGCAGTTGCTCAGAGGTGCCATCATTACTTATTTCTTCCATGTCCTCTCTTTAGCTTCTAAGCTTTCCAGCACAGGGGCAGCGTATTTATATCTAGATTTTTCTTTAAAACATTTTGTTTGGTAACTCTGGATGATGTCGTGATCCAAGCTGATAATGCATTTGTTAAGGTCAAATAGTCTGATGAGGGCATTAAGTCACTGTTTTTAATCAAGTTCCATTTCACTCTTTCAGTCAATATTTTTTAAAATTTCAGTAATATATTGTCTCAATGAGAATATTTGTTTTGGCCACTAAATCAACCAGCATGCCAAAATACAAAATTCTGTGTTATTTCAAGGAAAATTAATTTGCTTTTATTCTGCTGTTTTAAAGAAACTGGTTAGCCTCTAGCAGTAATAATATCAGTAAAAGAAAAGCCAAGGGCCTTTTTCATGAGATTTCATTAAGATGTGATAATTAAGAAACAAGAAGAGGACAAAAAATCCCAGTGCCTCTGCACTGAAGATGTTGTGCCTTAAGAGTCTGAATAATAACTCTTGGGTCAGTGACTATAAACCAGTCCTATAAATGCAGAATATAAGATCTGAACAGGGCATTTCCTCACAATGATTATGCCAGCAGCTAATGGTCACAGCCAGTGGGTCACCCGTCCTTCCTCCCTCCCCTTCTAAAGTGACACCTTCCCTGTTTTCACTCTGCATCTGTCATAAAGACACATTGATTTCCTTTCGGAGGAAAACACATATTTCTTCCCTCCTGCTAAGAAGATAAATCTGACAGATTTTAATCAAATGTAGTTGTTCACAACTATAGAAATGTTTCCAGTGGCACAGATGAAAACCTTTTTTTTTTCTTTCTAATTTTTTTTAAAGGGGGTTTCTGGAAGTCAAGTTTATTTGGAGAGTGCACCTGTGCTAAAAATTTTACTGTATGCACCAGCAGTTAACATTTGGGAATGCCCTATGGGCAGGTTTAACTTTACTGCCCTCCAACATAATGCCTGTCTTGTAGTGGTAACCATGAATACTGCCATAGTTAAGGGTCTGTCAGTGGTTCTGTCATAAACTCCCCTGTTTCCAGGGTTTTTATAACTCAGCCATAAAAACTCTCTCCAAGCTAAAGCTTAGCTTACCAAGGCAGACCTGATTCTGATCTTGGAAAGGCAGATGATACATATCCCTCTGTCTCTTCTGAAATTAGCTATGATCCCCCAGGAAGGGCTCTCACAAGCCATGGGTGCCATACATGTCCAGCAATATATGATAGATGAAGGGGAAGTACTGTCTTAGAAAGGCTTTCATCCTCTTCAAATGGCAAATAAATTGGCCTTTTTACTTTGAAGCAAGAGAAGTCAAACAACACAGTGCTTTCCAATTTAAATTGCATTTTTACTTTAGCCTTTTATTTCTTAAAGTAACTTTAGGAGTTCATTACTGCTTAGTCTGGGCCATAGGAAAATATCTGATAGCATTTAGAGATGTGGAAAATCATTCACTATTTAAGTATTACTCTGGATTTAAATTGGTGGGAATGAATGTGGAAATGGAAATCCTGAAGAAAAAGATCACTCAAATCTGAGTAGAGCCAATGTTCAGCAACACAGAAACCATGGCTATTTTGACCTTGAAAGAAAGGGAGTGGTGTTAAAAATGTAAAATTGCAATTTAAATTTCTGTTAATTTGTCTGTAGGTTTAACCCAGCTTGTGGGCAAGGCTGGCTGCAATGAGCTCCAGAAGGAGAACAAATATTGGTGCATAATAAAAATATTCTATAATGGCTGCTATTATAGATTTGGAAATAGGTTATACATTCCTCAGTAAAATTAGAATGTGATAGACGGATGCTAGCTGAATGGTTCTGATGCTGTGTTAATGTCCACTAATTAAAAAATATAGCAAACTTTGGATGCTGGATATATTAAGGTTGTGGAGGATTTTTTTGGGGGGGGAGGAGCAGAAAGAGTTGTTCAACTCTGCCAGGATATCCACAGTCTTTCCAGTCTACACTGAATTCTGTGCTTTCCATTATCTCCTAATGGTCGAGGTGCTCCAGTCCTCCTTATTCTCTTCCTGAACGCCCCAAAACAGAACACTCACTTTCAAACGCTATTTCTGCTTCTGTGTTATAGGGAACTTTCATGGTTTGTGCCCTGAATCAGATAATTCGGGCCTTACTCCTCTTTAGATCTAGGGCAGCAAGGTGATCTTTTGGTGACCAAGGTTTCCTCTAATATTTGTGCTTTCATGAATTTTCTCTCTTCAAGGTATGAAGGAAGTTTCTCCTTTTAAGAAGTCTGATCTCCCAGTAATGTTGGGGTGGATTTGCACATTTAAATCCCATCAAATGCTAATAGGAATTCCTTGGTCAAATCCTCCGCCCTGTCTCTCTTCATGCCTCACTGGGAGAAAAGAGCCATTAGTGTGTTTAAAAGTAAATTTCAAGGTTTCCTTTTTGTGTGTTCCAATGGCTGAGGTTTATTCCTCTGGTCCTTTTTATTTTATTGTGAGGCACCTTGAGTTATTTGCATGATAAGACACCCTGTAAATGGATTATATTGTAATGCATTGTGTAGGTTTAATGCTGACAACAGCTTGGTTTGGAAGTAAGATAGCAACTTAGATTTTTAGTTTCTGATGTGCCGTGCAGAGAAATGCCTTTTGAGAAGCATGAGGCGAAGCAGGAGGGATGAGGAGGAGGCAGCCAGAGTTAAGTTGTATGAATAACGTGAGGGAAGGCTGGAGTTCAAGACGAGCTGAATGCATTAACTTCTAGGCCCCCAAACTGGAGAGACTCAACAGCACAAATGCCGGTGGCTCCCCCTTCTCTGCTCTAACACTTAATGTGTTTTTTCCCTTCATTTTTTTCCAAGGATAGCAGAGAGATGGCAATGTTTTGTGGTAACAGCCTTTCATATCGGGTGGGTGTACCTTTGCAGACACTGTGCCTAGAATATGATGTCATTATATGCTGCCTACTTAGAGTATGAAGTTGGTCCCCTGGAGAAGCCCTATATTTCAGAAAAAATGGTGAAATGAGTAAAAAGGTCTGTTTTTTGGGGGAAGTAGATTGCACTTAACTCTCACTGGACCATGTAATGAGTGCTGGTGCAGGATGTTTGGCAGTCTGAGCATGGAAAACATACACACTTCCCAGGAACAGAGTGTTTAAATCCTGGCAGAAAGAGCTTGGCTTGTCCTCCCAAGGTAAGTATGGAGTTTGTATGGAGTGGGTATTTTAGATAACACCATAAAAATATAAACTTGCTGTGGAGACTAAAGTGCTTTTCATCTCTGCTGAAGTCCTGCACAAGGCTGCATTCATGTTACTTGCTTGAGATACTCTGCACAAGCGGCAGAAATATTCCTCTTGCTCCCTTTCAGTTGCAATAATAAAGCTCTCCAGTTTTTTAAACTTTGTTGCATATAACTCAAAGCTTGAATAAAATGATAGCAATTAAATCAAAGGCAATGACTTTGTTTCACTTGTATCTTGTTGCTTTAATTCTTCATGGTACCCAGCATGCTTGTGCTGGTTTAAAGTTCTTGGGCATGTCTTCAGCTTTTGGCTTGTGCATGGTATCATTTCACACTAATAAAACTATTCACATATCCCACTTATTTTAAATAACTCTTTATTATCCGTAGTGGATGAATGGAGGTAGCTGAGCAGTCGTGCAAAATTTATGCATCACTTAAATTAAAATGAAATGCCGCTAGGAATCACTTTAGGTTTCATTTTTTAGCTCAAAGTAGTAATGAATAGCATTTTGAAAAGCACTTTGATCATTGCGCTGTTAAAAAAACAACAGAGGAGAGAGGGGAGTATCTTTTGGGGAGAAGCCTTTGAAATCATAAAGTGTAACTAAACTTAGTCAGCATACTGTGACCTGTCAGGAAAGAGCTGATCCTATTTAAGCTCCACTGCATGCGGCCAAAATACTTTAAAGAGAATTCTGTAGATTTCTGTGTTTCCTGACGTCAGTCTGGCACAAGAGGAAGATTGGCTGCTATTTCTTTTTTTAAGAGAAAAAGAAATGCTTAGAAGTGCCACCAAAGCATTCCTGACTTAGGCCACTGTGCTGGTGACGCTGCAGTTTCTAGGACATATGACAATATGTCACTTGATCCAGCTCTGAATCTGTGATTGAAAAAGGGAGAATTTTGGTTTACCAATCCATTCTTTTCAATTAAAATATGTAGAGCATCCTGTCTTCCCTGCAGTCAGGATCGACTCCATGGTTATGAGGGAAGAATTAGGCACTAACCACCCCTCATGGATGAGTGGCATGTAAATCTGGATTAATTCTAGCAATCTGAGGGAAGGAATACAAGGATCTGTCTCACTCCAGTGCATGGTCTTTATGCCATTGCATTCCTACACTGATAAATAGATGCTGTACAGTTGTACATCCAACACCAGACTCAGGGCAAGAAACTTTTAATAATAGTTTAAATTAAAACAACTAGTGCTTTTAAAGAGAGGAAGAGGTTCTTTGTGAAGTACAAATAAATTCTCCATCTCTCTCTGGGAAGACGTCACTAACAACTCATCTAAACTCTTCTTGTAAAAAGAGTGTTTGTGTTCTAACAAGAAGTTTTGCAATCTGGAACAAAATGTTACTGATTGGGGAATTTGGATCTCAGCTGCTCCTGAATGACTCCAGATTGAATTCCATTCATGACAGTGCTATTATTCCAGACTTGTATAAGGGCAATAGACTGTACATTAGGGAAATCAGTGTTACTGAATTATTATTTGATTAAAAAAAGAAAGAACCTTCAGTTGTAACTAGAAGCAGTACTTTGATGGCATTTTGCTGTTGAAATTGTCTGAAGCAGTTGAAAACAAAGCTGTGCAAATGGTATTGCTTTCCATAAAAATATCTGTCATGGAGAGCGTCCTTTCCTTTTGTGGGAACACCTGTTTGCGTGGTTTCTGCACTATGTGGGGTGAGAGCATTGCATCCAAGACACCCCAGGATGCAGCAGAATATTGCAAAATAAATCAGCCTGCCTTTGAAATCGGAAAGAAATTTTGCTTTGTATACAGGGACACAAAGCCTGACACAGCGCTGCTGTTATCTGAAAGAAAAACAGAGTGATCAAAATTGGTAATAATTCTTCCATTAAGTGGCAGATAAAACTTTAATTAAGACAGCCTACTGGAAGCTCAGGATGCTTCAAGTGTGACTAATTCTGACTGACAAAAATATTAATTTTAACAAACATTAATTAGCGAGTTTTTGTCTGTGGCTGGGAAGACAGTTACGTGCAAGTGTCCGTGCAGGGGTGTGCATGGACCGGCACCCTGGAGCATGTGGCACGTGGTGAGACAGCACGAGGGGTCTCAGTGTCCCCCAGTACTTAAAGCGAGGTGGATTGGTGTCTGAGCAATGTGTCTAAAGACATGGACACACGAATTCCTCACTGTGATGAACGTAGCACACATCAACACCAAAAACCCAGCGGCCGACACTGGCTGTTCGTACATGAGGCTGCACCAGCACCTTCCAGTGTGTCACCAGGTGGGCACTCATTTGGAATTTCTCCATTTTTGCGTGCCAGGGTGAACTCTCATGAGAATCTACCAGGAGTTCTGCATCCAGCTCTGAGACCCCCAGGGTAAGAAGGATGTGGACCTTTTGGAGTGAGTCCAGAGGAGGCCATGAAGATGGTCCAAGAGTTGGAACACCTCTGCTATGGAGACAGGTTGAGAGAGCTGGGGTTGTTCAGCCTGGAGAGGTGAAGGCTCTGGGGAAATCTCAGCACCTTTCAATGCCTAAAGGGGCTCCAAGAGAGCTGAGAGGGACTTTTGACAAGAACATGGAGTGACAGGACAAGGGGGAATGGCTTTAAACAGAAAGATGGCAGGGTTGGATTAGATATATGGAAGAAAATCTTTACTGTGAGGGTGGAACAAGTCCCTGGAGGTGTTCAGGGGGAGATTGGACTGGCCTTTGAGCAACCTGGTCTCATGGAAGGTGTCCCTGCCCATGACAGGGAGTGGAACAAGATGATCTTTAAGGTCCCTTTGAACCCCAACCATTCTGTGATTCTCGGAAAACCTAGTCCCACTACTTCAGGCTCCTGGCAGCTGCAGGGAGAGGTTATAGCTCTGACTTTCCCCTTCAGCTGAGGCATCTGGGGCTGTTTTCCTCTTCCAGAGCCCTGGAGTTTCCCCATGGCTCATAGCCTCAAGGGGCTGCACAGCTGCTTGTCCTAGAGCCAGATCAGACTGAGGTCAATGGCATAACTCGCCCTCCAATTTTTGGGGACTAAGGTTACACTGCTGATGTTACAGGAGAAGTGCTAAATGGCAGAATCAGCTGGATGGAGTGGCTACTTTAGAGTATTTTAGCTTTGTGGCTTGAGCATTTGGGTTATATTTTAGCAAGCAAGATGACCATTCTTTACAGATATTAAGAATGCAGAGCCTTGTGAATAGCGGAAAATCTAACATTTCATGGATATCACAACTCACGCTCTTTTTTCCATAATACTAGTGTGCTGTAATTCTTTTTTGCCCTCTATTATCCTTTTACACTGCCACAGAATGTACTTTCATCTTTTGGAAATGACCCTTTAATGCAGTGGCTAAAATTTAATTTAGGAGCTTTTGTTTTAAAAAGTGTGTGCTTTGTTGCACAGCAATAACAATGGGGCTCCCATGGGTTTTAATGTGACTGTTAGAGTAAAAATGCATATTTGAAAGATATTTATGAGATTTTTTTCCTGACTGCTCAATCTGCAAACTCTGCTCAACCTTGGAGACCAGGCTGTGTTCCTCCTGGTGTGAGCTCTTGTTACCAAGACAAATTCTTCCAGTGATGGCTTTGTTGCATCCTTCATGCTAAAACAAGCATAAAGTAATCAAAACTTAATTTTCTTTGCAAGATCTGGAAAGGAACATGATTTTAAAACACCTTGGACAATTCTTTCGAGAACCAAACTGCTTTTTTGAAAAGAATTGTTTCTTTTTCCCCAGTGTAGAACAGAACTTTGAATAAAATTGAATCTCAATTACCATCCTGTGTGGGCCCGAATGTGAAAGTTGTTATCACTGTCAACTTTTAGAAGCTTTCAAGCCATGTTTAACTGGAACATCAGAGATAGTCCCCTCAGATGGTCAGAATAATTTCAGTTCCAAATGTCTTCATGAAAAAATGCAAGAGCCAATGCTTTTATCTTTTTATCATCTCAGTGCCTAATTTACTCAACTGCAGTAGCTACGGAGGAATTCTGCCTCTATTACTATAACTTTTAAAAATTTTTCTGTGTGGTTATCAAAGTTTTCTTCCATTCCAGCTACTGATTTTATTGCCTAATGCTGGCAATACTCCGTTATCTTTATCTCATCTTGATCTATGCTTTTTATTTGAGTTGCAAAAGACCACAGCCACAATTCAGCCTAAGAAGATAAACTAAAGTAATTCAAGCCCAGTGAATGGTTTTATTCTCTTGTGTTCGTACTTTCATAACATTCTACTCCTCTGATCCATTTTAAGCTGTAATGTACATATAATCAACCTTTTCAGAGTCCTCACAAGAAAAGCTTTTGTTCACTGGGCAGTAATCAGTATTAAAGGCCTTTAAAATGGTGAGAGTCAATGACACTGCTGCATTGTCCAGATACATCGCTGTTGATGAAGAGAACTGATATTACTGTGAAAGACCAGTTTCATCTCAAAGTTTCTTCGTCTGCCATGATCACAACATTTTTCACATATTGTTCTTCACAGTCACGTAAGTTGGTGTCCACCTCTGATATTTCATTCTAGCTCGGCTACTTTTTCCCCTCAGAATAACTACAGAATGATTTGATGTCTTGGAATAAAGCATTGAATGGTCTCAGTCCATTAATGGAGCCTCTACAGGCACCATTATATATGAGCTATATACATATTGCAGCATTTGAATCAGTGAAGGAAAAAAAATCTTACAGCAAGAAGACACTTGATCACAAACATAGTTGTGTCACTGGTAGATTTTAAACGTAAAAGAGCATAGCTTTAAAAAAGAGTAAGAGGAGTGAAATGATCCAATTTTTTTTAGGGGAGCACTGTACTACAGGCCTAATTGTAAACTTAAGACTGGTTCCAGAGATTTCAAATCCTTTAACATTAAGCT
The DNA here is from genome assembly GCA_013400235.1 of Oriolus oriolus. Classification (NCBI taxonomy): domain Eukaryota; kingdom Metazoa; phylum Chordata; class Aves; order Passeriformes; family Corvidae; genus Oriolus; species Oriolus oriolus. The sequence continues at coordinate 454,233 of VXBT01000053.1, read as the reverse complement.
TGTGATTAGATGCTTTGATGTTTGCCATTGTCACAGAGATAGACCTGTATTCTCCCAAATTTTAAATGCTTATTTTTGATCCATTACAAACCAGATTTCTCTGTGAGGTGTCAAGTAGAAACAAGGTCCTTTGAGTTTTACAGTCCCCAGTCAAATGAGCAGCTCGCCGTGGTCTCCACTGCTTTACAGCTTGTTAACTCCAGCGACACTTGGGTCTAACAGGAAGGTGGGGAACACCCTCACGTCACCCAGAGCTGTCCCACAGAGGAAGAAAACACTAACTGGAGTTTCTGGCTCTGGTTCCTTTCAGTTTGCCTCAGGGTGTCCAGCTGCTGCAGTACAAACCTTTATTAGTTTTACAGCTCCATGAAGCAGCTTTGAAGGTAGTTGATTTTGGGACACCTTGACTGGGGTACCAAGTGGAAGTTCTTACAAGAGCTGGCCTTCAAAATTAATTGTGTCAGACACAGATTTATCCCTTGACACTGCCCTAAATCATATTTAGATGCAAACATCGCTACTTTTTAAACTAAGTCAAAGGCTGTTAGGTGCAATGGCTTTTGTTAGATCCCATAGTAAAGCTGGAAAAGCAACAATTGGGCATTGGAAGCCTTCATTATGTCTGAAACACAGCAGCAGACTTGGCTAAATACAGCTGAAAATAGTTGCCACATGTTCACTGTATGAGTCAATTACACAGTTGCTGACAGGGAAATGGTTGGCATCCACAAGAAAAGACTAAAACAAAAGCTTCTTTTCAGATTTTCCTATTTCTTTTGTTTGGAACAAATATTAAACAGCTATTTCCCAGCTTTTCCTTTTTTTTCACCTCTAAGGGAATAAGCAGTAGTTTGGATTTTTCCTTTCATTTTCTTTCCCCTCCTTTTGCACTCCTCATCCTTCTCCTTATTTTTCCTATTTTCAGACTAATTCTTACAAATTGTTAATTCTGGAGAAGTTACAGGGGAGAACAAAGGAAAACTGAAACTCTAAAGTGGTTAAACTAGTTTCATTTTTCTTTCTGCTGTTACAGCTATTCCAAACCAAACTGAAATTTTGGATACCATTCACTTATTCAACTAAAGCAACAAAAAGGAAAAATGAAAGGAAATGGACAGGGATCAAAAATAATTCCAGTGCTTACAAAAATATCATGTAAACAGTAGAAAAAAAAAATGTTACGTTTTGTACCTTGTCAAGAGGAAAACAATGGGGTTTTGAAATTTTTAATGAAAAAGTTCTTCCATTTTTCAGCTGTTCTGAGAAATCCAAAGACCTCAGCTGTTTTCATCACCAGTGTTACTGCATTTCTACTTGTCTTGGATCTTGCTTTTACAAGATGCTATCACAGCTCTGCTGTGTCTCTTCTGAATTAACTGAGATTTTCAGCTGCATATTTTAAGTCTACATGAGTCAAACGTTCATTGGACTCATCAGTCATCAGCCCCATATATCACTAATGCCAACTTTGATACTAAGATGACTCATGTCCTAATTATTTTGAATAACAAGTGTGCTCTTGTGGTAGGACAATATGATTTTACTCGCTACAAAATGGATCAGCAGAAAGTTGCCACATAATTCAGGTCAGGGAAGCGATCATGAGAATGCATGTTAGTACAAAATTATTCATTCTTCATTATTTTCACAAAGATGATTTTTTTCCCGCCCACTAATGAGTCCATTGAGCAATTCCTGGCTTTGCAGATAACAGGTAGTTGAAAGTTTAAATGTGACAGTAAAGTACATTATTTTAAGTTGCTTTTATGCTGTAAAATTATTTCACCTGTAGAATACTATGAAAAACACCTAGGCAAATGATGCACCAGAGAGGCTGTGGCTATGTTATTTTTTGGTGATCATAATTTCCTTTCTGGTTGTTCAGCATCTGTAATTCAACAGAACACTGACAGTGTTACTTTGTGTGGCTACTGAGCTATGCTGGGCTGCAGATCACAGTGCCCGTAGTGGTGGCACATCCTCTTCAGAGTGTGGCATAGGCCAGTGAGTGGCATGAAATTTTTGGACTGTAACTGCCTTTCCTGTCCCAGATTCATGTAACACCTCAATGGTTCAACACCCCAAGAATTTGCCAAGAAATAGCTGGTGCTGGTATTTCAAATAGTCTCATACCAATACCCAAGCAAGCTGCTTTGGAGTCTCTCTGTGCTGCTCTTCAGCTCACTGAAGACCTTATCTTAACTTACATCAAGCACAGCAAGCCATCTCTTATTTGCAATCTTTAGATGTTATCAAAGTGGTTGCTATGTTATAACGCCTTTCAGGTTCATGTGACCAGGAAGGCCATTGTGCAGTTGTTGTCCCCACCTCTATATCCTGTAGCTACATGTTAATAGGTGGAATTATTCAGCAGTTTTACAACTGCTTTTACCATCAATTATATTACTACTTCAATGAGCAAAGTTTCACTTCCGAGAGCGTCTTTGAAAGTTTTTCTTTCCTTCCTTGAGATGTGAAGTTGTCCAGACTATCCATGTTATAGGCTGGAAACAGCAAAATGCTTGGCAAAGCTGTGTCCCAAATCCTCCTCAGAGGAAAATAAATTGTTTCTGAGATGAAGTTGCCTCTTTCAGCTCAGATGGAAACCTGGAGAAGGTAAAACATAGAGGAGCATGTGGACCACACAAAAAGTAAACAGCCAGCTGATCTTTGGCCTGATCCAAACAAATGCTGTTGAAATAATTGAAAATATGCCAATTGACTTCTGTGGGATTTGCAGCAGGTTCTAAGCTGGCAACTACCCTTTCTAGCAAACAAATCTTGTCTACTTTTACATCTCAGGCTTATATTTAATCAAGTTACTGAGACAGAAATGTCTTTGGCATGAACATGTTTCTCTGTTTCTGTTCCCTGCAACTAATAATGTTTCTCCAGGAATCGCTTCCAAAAAACTCAAAGGCCGGTATTTAGATAAGGAATATCAAAAATGCTTCAGCATTAAGCTGTGGTAAGTATTTCCTCCTGTTTGTTGTAAGAAAGAAGGTTTTACACAAGCCATGTAGTCTTAACTTTCACCAAGCTAAATAAAGGTTTAGTAAAAGGATTTTGTGCCCTTTTAACCTCCAATAACCAGAGTGCATCCTGTGTGACCATTCATTACATATGAAATGGCTGTAATTTATACCAAATGGGGTAGGTGAATTCAAACAGAAAGATACCATCGGTGATAAAAAGATAACACTTCTCTGTAACAGATGCTTCATTTTATGATGGAAATGGGGAAGCTGAATGCTGCAGGTGCTGGGCTGACACTAGGCCTGTGGAGAATCATTAGAGCCTCCTCAGAGATCTAGGTTTACTCTGTGTTTAATCAGCCACAGTCAGAAGAAATGGCTTCATTTCAGGTTGATGAGAGCCAGATTACAAAAGGAAGATAGATGGCCAATAAGGTTCATCACTATAAGCATATTGTCTTAATTTGAAGAAACAAGCTGGCATTCTGTGCTGAGGAAAAGTGAAGTGCAATATGGCTAGTATCAAACCCTAGTTATTTCAAGTCTCTGTGCTCCCCACAATGAAAGTATTCTGGCTGCTCTTCCTTTGACTAAAATATTGAAAAAAAATACTGCAAACACTGCAAATGACCACATTTACTCATGAGATGTCACTGCTTAGGGTTCCAGAATGCTGAAACCTCTTGAAGTAGTTTTGCTCATCTTAACAATTCTCCAGCCACTTATTTATACATACATATATCATAAACATAAACGCATGTGTGTGTCTCCGCAAGTGAAAAGGTTCAAAATGACTATTGATCAAAAAAATGTCTCTGAGCATAACATGAACACGCACCTCCTAAAAGGGTCGGGGTGCAGCCATCTATCATGACTTCCCACGACAGCCATGGGGACAATGAGGCTGTCAGATGGGGACTGGTGGGGGATGGGACTTTCAAAAAAGATAGGGACCCAGACCAGGGAACCTGTCCACACAAAAGATAAACAAAACTAAAGCTCTCTGCTTTCCGAATGAAATGTGTGATTCATTGCTACTGCTTAGGGCTCAGCCTTGGTGCTGGGTTTTCCCCCCTTGTGCATAGACAGACTTTTTGTATAATCTATTTCTTCAGTGCTCTCGAAAAGAAAGAGAGAGCCTGGGAGCTCTCAGGATAAGAGCATGGGAGCCTAACATTGTGATGGTAACAGTACAGATTTTACTGTATATTTTACAGTAGAATCTGGATGGTTTTATTAAAGTCAGAACCTTTTACTACCGGGAAATCTACAAATATCTAAACTGTGACTTTTCAGCTCATTTTGAATTGTGAATCCATAGCATTTTTGTCTTCTATGGAAGATTTAAACACTCTAAGAATCAGGTTTACATAAATAAATTGACTCCCATGGATCTCTAAAAAGATATTCTTTGCCACAAAATTAAACAAAAAATTCATGCAGAACTTGAGGTGGAAAACTGCCCAGTCTTATAACTAAGATAAATTTGGAGTGGTAGTAAATGAATCCCCACCCCAAAAGGAATTGTTAGCTTGTGGACTTTGAGAAATTTTGAGACTGCAACTGCTTGGGGGAGAAATGTACAGTCAGGTTTGATTTTTTTGGGGACAAAAATAGCTGAGAAGAGTGTTACAGAGGATTTAACTTGTAAACATCTTTGTATAAAAGGGGAATTTACCTTAATGCAGTGGATGAAGAAGAGGCACTGATGGAAAATAGGAAGCAAAGGTGTGATAAAGTCAGAATTGGGCCTGAAGTTGGTCTTAAATAATATTTTAACCAAGTCCCAGAAGATATTATGCTTTGTGTGAGGCATGTACAGCCCAGAAGGGTCCTCACAGCAGAGGAAATGGAAAAAAGATGAGCAGAGGACTTCTCAGAATTCAGGACCTGAATAAGTGTTATGAGATAAAAGTTATGCAGAATTGTAGTTTGCTTTTATCTTAGTCCTTATGCTGAGAACATTGCTGTTTCTTTTGGTCTTCCTTAAACTCACTTTATAAAAACCAGCTTATTTACTTTTTTCCACCTTCCTTTGTTCTAACTTCACCCCTCTTTGCATGTTAAGATGAAAGTGAATCAACTCCCACTGACTTTACAGGTCTGAAGGGAATTAGGAATTTGACTCAACAAAATTATTCCTCCTCCCACGCTTTTTTTCCCCTGAAACACTGAAGGAACACACTCCCTTGTCCCTCACACATTTTCCTAATGTCTATTTGGACCCAAAGCAGAGAGCTCACAAGCAGGCGGCCACTTTTGACGAGCTCAGCCTCAGCACATCTGTGTTTCTGCAGGACCTGCTACGCTGCCAGCCCAAGACAGCTTGAACGGCTGCCTTATTTTATGGCTGTACTGACACAATCCTGCAGTGAACCATGCGACCCCTGAAGTGTTTAGAAAGGTGCATTTGTGTAAGGGAGACTTTTTTCCTCTGGAGTAAATCAGAGCCTCCAAGATAATCTGCACAAACACCTTATTGACTTGTCCCTTTCCCTAGGCAAGGAGAGCTGGGTTTTTCAGAAACTGATCCGCTGAAGCATTTGCAAAGTGGAGACTTAGGAAGCTTAACAATTGGTAGAAATATTATCATCAGCTATCAGGGTAACATTATCCAGCCATTCCCACCCACAGATACACACATACGCTGGATTTCAGCTCAGAAAGCCCTGCAAATAACGCACTGTAGGTGTGTGGTCCTCAAAGTGTTTAAATGTTTGAAGATGAAGTGAGCAGGAACATCTTGTGTGCACCAGCTGAAAGAGGGTTGGGAGGAGTGGGGGGTGGATTTCCCTGGACAGATGATAATTCTCCATCCTTCTATGTGCTGCCAAACTACCTCAACTGGTGGAGGTTTATAAACTTTTTTTCTGGTCTCTGAAGAGCAGCTTTTCTAGTGTTTTTTGGAACACATCAAATGCAGTACAATTAAACAGGAGAAAAAAAAAATATTCCCAGGGCCCTTCATTCCCTTCCTTTCCCCTGTCAAGATATTACTTAATTTAAATGCTGCCAAAGTTAATAATGAAGGACGACATCCTCTGGTGTGTCAGAGCTCAAGTGCCCAAGAAGAAAAGCAAGAGTGCCTTTCTGCACTCTCGTCTTTGCTAAATTCAACCTGGAAAAAAAAACTAGAGCAGATTCAGGGATACTGTAATTAGCAAGATTTAAAATGATCTCTGCAGGTCACTTTTCTTGGCCCAGAATTGCCCAAGAACTCGACACCTGAACCGAATATCTGAGGTGCCCATGCCATCACATGGTGCCCACAGCGTAGGGCTGGAGGTGCCACCAAGGCAGTTAACCCAGGTATGTGCCACCCACAGGTACTCCTGAAAAACAAACTGCCCTGGAACAACAGCTTTCCTTTACAAAAATGATGGAAAGTGGGCAGAGCACAGTTCAAAGATTCATACCAGGGTTTTGTGTGTAAAACCACAGGGCTTTTTGAGGGGGAGGAAGGAAGGGAGTTAGTGCTTGTTGAGGACCTAGGAGGTTTTGGGGTGAAGGAGGTGACAGGAGTGAAAGGACCCTCCACATTTTCTCCCTCCTCCGCATTCCCACAAACCTAATTCGCAGCTGAGGCACTGAACAGAGCAGATGAGCAGTACCAGACCTCACTTCATTGCTTTTTCTTAAACCCTCCCCCCCCACAAACCTTTTTCCCTTTTCTAAAAATAATTTGCATGTGAATCAAAGGGGGAAAAGAAAGGTAATGCACAAAGATACAGAGCAGCTTATTAATTAGTGTGAGGTGCTCTCAGTGCTCCTGTATATATGGAAGGGCTAAAAACGTAAAATACTGAGGTGACATTTTAGCTGCTGTGGGCCTGTGGAGTGTTACTGTGATGTGCAGAGCCCCCTTGCTTGGGTAACGCACTCTCAGTGTCATTCCAGCCGGGGTATTACAAAACCGAGTGAAAGCTGCACGAAAGGATTTCAGGTTTTGGCACTGAAGCCGGGGATTGGGATTTGGGCTATATTTATACAAAAAGGAATATTCTCCCACAACTTATCCTTTGTGTGCATGTGATATTTGGTGGGTTTGCATTCCCCTGTCCGTGTCCTCAGCAAAACCCCATGCCAAAGCCTTCTTGCAGGCTCCATGTCCTCTAACACAGCAGCCTTTGGAGGTTTGCTGGTATAAAATGAATGTCCTTTCCAGGAAGGACCTCCCCGGGGTGGCCCTGGTTCTCTCTGCTCTCCAGCAAGGCAGTCATAGACCCTCCTCCAGAGAGCACAGGAGGAGTGCTGCAAACCATGGTATTCACCTGTTAAAGGTCAAGGTCAGAGCCTGCCTGGCTGCAGCCCAACACACCTTGATCACGCAGCCTAATGGCCTTGCTCTGCAGCCGGTGGAGCAGAACACCATGTGATGTCTATCGCCCACTTCCCTGTACCACCCACAGCTCAGCCCTGGCTTTAAAGCAAAGCTTTTGCTCCTCTCTCTGGGCCTGCAGGAAGACACTGTAACCACCTTGACCTTGTGCCTCTGTCACCAAAACATGGAACAAGGGGAGCCCCTGGTACCCTAAACTGCACAGAGGTGGGAACCCACTGAAGGGTGGGAGCCCCAAAAGGGAGCTGCAACAGTGTTTTAACCCAGTGACTGTTCTGCAGGAGATACTGCACGTGGGAAAGGCTTTTTCTCTCTTCCATCTCTGGCTGGAATCTCTCTTCTTTCACCTTTAGCTGTGTGAGCTTACAGTTTAAAAGAAAAAGAGTAGAATAACCCAATGCCTAAGCTGTTAATGCAATCAACTGGGGAGCACCTCATGTATGTGATGAAACAGAAAAGTTGCCTTTGTCTTGCACAGCAAGTGCTTCTCTTCAATGCAGTCAATGACATTATACCAAGGATGGTTCAGCTTCTATCTGTCTGTAACCATTCTTCCCTAAATAACTACTGTTTATCAGCTACAAGTTTTAGGGAGTTCATGGATGGTTGGTTTGATAAGAGACCAGGACCAGTATGATACCTAAAAACAACAAAACAAAGGGAAAGTTATTACCAGTTTTGAGTGATTTCTGAAAGTAGTCACTTGCTTAAATACCATTAAATTGTGCAAATCTTCTAGGAAACAGTGAAAGGCCATGCCTGGATCCATCACCCAACTGCCATGTACCTATTTTCCTGCTGTATGTCCCTTAACTTCCCTGCTAGGTTGTGGGTAGATAAAAAGGCTGGTAATTTATGACTCCTGTTAATACTGTAGGCTGGATGTGTTGACAATATATAAATAATTATTTCTGGTGAGGCCTGAACAGTGTAGTATGGGTCTCTGTAGGGTGACTCATTTTACCAGAAGACAGATATGTGTGACCTGAGTTTTATGACAGATGTCAAATATATCGAAAGGTGGTGTGAGGAAGATAATCTTATTGGCAAAGTAGTGAGAAGCTGGTGGGAAGATTAATGTTAAAACTGAATTGCGTGGTTCCTCCTTCACTCTGTGGTTTAGATAAGTGGTGCTGGGGCAGAAGGGAAGGGGTTATCCTCAACCTCGTGTGGGGCAAAAGTGGGAAAAGTTTGGAGGAACAATAGTATTAACGAGTGTGATACGTTAACTTTCATGAGGAGATCCAAAAGCAAACGTCTTTTTGAACAGGAAAGAATTGTTGGGGGGGTTGGTAAATGTGGCAGAGTGAGGGGAACAGCCAACTAACCAGACAGTGTGGCTTAGATCTTTGAAGGTGACTGCTGTCTTGACAACTTACATGGGTCTTATTTTCAGCGAGTGTTAAGCCTCCCACCTTCTGAAAACCAAGCCCTCGTGTTTTGCGCTGGCTGCCACTGAGCGGAGATCAGCTGCTACCTTGGGAAGTGTAGGCTTGGAAAGCCTCTCCTCCTGCAAAGCCAGCGCAGGGAGGATTCCTTTGCAGAGTTGGACTCTTTGCTGCTGGAAAGCAGTTTCCTGTGTCAGGCTCCCCCATCAGTGCACCTCCCTGACGCCTTTGGAGGCCTGGGGTGGGCCAGCATGGTCTTCAGGTGCCATGAGAGCAGTGGCTAGAAAATAGCCACCATCACACTGCTCTGCTGGTGAGCCCTCCCTCCACATCCCTGGGCTCCTGCTCATCCTCAGGATAAAGGAGTTCCAATGGAATGTCAAACGAGAGCTCTGGGTGCCAGCCTTGCCCTGGGCACATGGCCCCGTTTTGCTGTTGCAAAGACCACCTCTTATATAGAGAAGTCCAAAGGATTAATTATCATAAAATCATTGAGTCAAAGAATGGTTTGGCTTGGAAGGGATCTTAAGGATCATCTTGTTCCACCCCCTGCCCTGGGCAGGGATGCCACCTACTATCCCAGGTTGCTCCAAGCCCTGTCCAAGCTGGCTTGGAACATTTCCAGGAATGGGGCATCCACAGCTTCTCTGGGCAGCCTGTGCCAGGGCATCAACACCCTCACCAAAAAGAATTTCTTCCTAATATCCAATCTAAATCTACCCTTCTTCAGCTTAAAATCATCACCCCTTGTTCTATCAAATTATTTTCCCTCCATCCTTGCTCCTGATGGAAAGATGGTAAGGAGCTGCCTCCTCTGGCAGTAAGGAAGAAAGTCTGACTTGTGGAGGCAGGAAAAGAGACCCACTCCACGTCTTGATCATATTTGATTGTGCAAAACCACTGCTAATATTCCACAGGGAGGGAGTTTTCTGTTACCCAAAACTGCAACATTATGCATGGAGGAAAATTTTGGGGAAAGCCTGCAATGTTATCTGAGGAGCAAGGTTTTCGGAAAAGCCTGCATTGCAATGCATAGGTATTTTTTCTTGTTTGTGCAAGAAAGGCGCCTTTCGAGTGACACAGGTGCTTCAATGTAATAACAAGGTCAAGCTTGAAAAAAAAAATTATATACTTTGAATAATTGAGCTGTATTTTTAGCCCTCATTTTGTGATCTGTGTCACATATATATATGTGTGTGTGGCTCATTTCCCTGTTCACCAGAGACACTTTTGCCATATCCAGGTTTGCTACCTAGAGAAGAGGCACATGGGCACTTGGTGAGCTAAAGACACCTTCTGACTTCTTGCAGCACAAAAGGAGTTGCAGGATTTTTCTTGCTTTCTCTTTTTCTTGGAAAGGTCATGATTATAATTTCACCACAAATAGGACAATTTTCTTTCATTCAGCTCTAACAGTGGCACAAATTTAACTATATTGTGCTAGCAGGCACTGATATATTAATTAAAACATAGACTAATTATTTACCCTAGTTAGTTCATACAAATCTCAGTAGTGTAATCAGTGGACTCCCTTAAGGATTTTTGTCATATTCAGCAATTCAAATGGTTTCTCTTTCTCACTCTCTTCAGGATTAGAGTTAGTTTGCGTTTTTACTTTCAGGTTGGTGCTTCAGTGGCCTCCACAACCCTGATCTATGCAAAGGGACTGTGCAGCCACAGCCACAATGACTGGTGCTAATAGGTGAATAAAACCTATTAAAAAGTTATCCTAGTAACTGTGGCATTGTGGTGAAATTACTCTTCCCACCCTCAGCTTTGAGGAAATTCCTGACCTCGTGCTGGTTCCTCTGCGGCACATTTGGTCACACATAGCCAGAATGGTTTCTGGGAAGTGGTGCTCTGATGTTCTTCAGCATGAACAGATGTGGAACGATGTTTACATGGGGAAAATGTTCAGCCTGTTTCGTAAGGAAGGGAAAGGAATGCCTCCTGGCAGAACAGAGGCAGAGCACTAAGACGGTGCAGATCCGAGCCTTTATTAAAAGGACAAGCGAATCTGACATCTGGAGATGCAACACAACTTGGGATGCCCAACTTGTATATACTTAGGGCTTATTTGATGCCAGGTGTTTATTTTAAACACAGGTGGTGTGAAAGTTGCAGATGGCCTCTTTGAAAGGGAAGAAAAAAACATTCAAAGCAAAGGAGTGAAGGAGAGGAAGGATGAGGTGAGTCTGAGTAGGACGGAGACTGACTCAACCTGCAACTCACAGCCCTGACAACCTCATAAACACCTTTTGTTCCTCCAGCGCACAGCCATCAGTCCTCAAACCCTGTCTCCAGAGCATGGAAAATTGAAAAGAGCAGGTCAAGATTTCCTAGTTTCTCTCCCTTTGTGCTTTTCTTTCAGTGTCAATCCCTACTTTCTCCTCTTACCTCCACTTTTCTCTTTTCCTCATCAAGAAGATGGAGCAGCATTGAAGAGAAGAAAATGCATCATCTAACTGCTGGAAGAGACAGCGATGAAACTCTGTATAGCCCTTCATATGTACACTGTAATTAAAAGTTGTATCTTTCCCCTTACTGAAGAGAGGGGCTTGACCAATTTGGGGTATGGAACACCAAACCTAAGCTGACTGTTGTTGGTATCAGCAGCGTGGGTGGCACCTCTGAACCAAGTTCTCTATAGCCGTAGGAGTTATAGCCTTCTTTAAATATATACCTCCTGCAAACAGGCACTGAAAAGATCAAACAGAAATTAACACACAGGCTGAGAATGAGACTTTCCCAGTGAGACAGCGCAAGACTATTTAAAAACATGCCCTAAACAGCAGAGTCATCAGCGTTCCTGGTAGTGCAGCTGTGTATCTTTGAAAATCAGGCACCCTTTAAGCACATTTTCATCATAATATAACCAATGTACATTTTATTATATTTCCTTTCCCTGTTCTGCTTCTGATTTAACCATGTGTGAACCAAGCTGACATGATTAGACACCTTGTTTTCCACCAGCCATTTCTGCTTGCAGTCTTCCATAAAGTGCTTCAAGTGAATTTTAATATGTTGATGGTACTTACTGGAGAGATTAATATTCATAATAAATACCCCTTAGAAATAATCTTCAGCAAATCCTTTTGACAGAGGAGTTAGGGCTGCTAACAACAATAACTACTACAAAATGCAATTTGGTCAATTACTTTAATTAAATTTCACTCTGTAATGTCTTCTCATTTATATAGTAAACTAATAGGGAAAAAGTACATCATCCTTATTTGCCTTCACTTAAATGCCCAAAACTGTTACCTTATGTTTTGCTTTACCATTTGCAGCTCTCTCAGCTTCTCGGAACATTTGAGATAATTATAGGTTTTACAAATAAAGCTTATTCTTCACCAAGAAAGGTTGAGACTTTCCTTTGAGTGTGCTTTCCTAGAATAAAAACCTTGACTACACAGATCCTAATCTGGTATTTACAGACTGGCTGATTTTGGATGGTGCCAGCATTCCAGTGTAAATGGTAAAAGTGTCTATGTTTCATCAAATGCTTTTTTAATTATATTGTTTGAAATTGGAGTAAAAAGGAACACAGCTGTCTGGAGATTTTGGTAGCATACAGGTTATAATGAACTCATGAGAAATAACATAGCAGTCTCTTTAATGCACTTTACTGCACTGAACAAGGAATTTTACACTGTGGGCTACATTCTCAGCTGGGGTAAATTGCCACATCTCTGATTTCCTCACTGTACAATAGCCTGGTTCTGGGCCCCTTGCTTAAAAAAAATGCAACTCTCATTTTCAACAGTTCATAACAGGAGAGGATTTGGCCTGGGTTTATTATGGTGCAATTGTGTGTAAATATTAAGGTCATCTGTTATCTGGAAGAATGCATGAATTAAGTTAAAATCAGTAACTCTGAGCCCACTGTATCAGTAAAATCAATAAAGCTGTTTCCATGAGCACTGTGAATATTCATGTCAACAATCATAATAAGACATACGGGAATGTAAAGCATGCACGTATGACAATTTAGTGATAATTTTAGGGCCAGATTTGTTTTGGGGAGCTGGTGCTGTAATTCCTCTGCTACAACACTAGCAGCAAGTAAAGCTTCAAGAGGGAGAAACAATTCATTTTTATTGTGGGACGAACTGGGGAGGGGCCGTGGAGGGAACCCTTCTAAGATGCTGAAGTAGAAACCACAATTTTTTCCCCCGTGGTTTCACAGAACTCCTGTAAATTGCAACAGTTTCTTCAGCGGGCTTCCAATTTCTCTGCCAGCGCTATAAATTTTGTTGGGAAGATGAAGTCCTACAGCGCAATTAACTCCAAAAGTGGTACAAAGCAACTGCGTGCAGATACCGGGCTGCAGTACTTAGCACTTAACTCTGAAATTCTGATAAGCCCTATCAACTCAGGGTTGTGTTTAATGTTCACTCCTGCTTATATACTGAAGATACAACCTAGCGGTCACAGTGTTAACACTCCCCAATATCTATTACAATTAGTTTTTGATTAAGAAGCCTAGCATGGCTTTTGAAGCCTTTTATGTTGTGTCAAATGGCTAGTGATGGAGTGAGATGCACAGACACCTCCCAGTAACAAAGCATCTTGTAAAAGGTTTCAAGTGAACTATTTTATCATCCTAATGGAAACCAGATGACTCTAACTCCCCCTTTAATTTCAACTATTTACTGAAGAGTCCTTGTTTTGAATTACTTAAAGATTTATTCCAAACCACTATCTCATGCATTAAGAATCACTAATAACAAAGCCATTCTGAGCAGAGCAAAGCTTTTAAAGAATGTGACTATGCTATTGCATTTATTCTTAAGTTTAAACCATGTTTTTTTAATGGCTTTCACATTTTTATTTCTCGGTTTATTTTCTTAGTGTGTTTTTTTATTTTTATTTTTATTTTTTTCCCTTGAAATCCCAAGCGCATTTTTCTACAGCCATTTCCAGCTCACTCTGCAGTTTCCTGCCTGCTGACGGGCACTGCATCCTGGAGCTTGGATGGTGGAGCAAACCTGTGCGTGTTCTCCTTCCTCCCATCCTCCAGACAGCCTCTATTTTGGATCTCCTTGGTGGGTTTAGCACAGGAAGGGCTGCCAAATTAGGGCCTTGGGGGAAAATTGTGTCCACCACGCACAGCTTTGTTATTTCCGCTGAGCAGTAAAATTTTCAGGGGATGAAAGTGTCGCTTTGTGTTAGCTGTTGTGGCCTGACGGCGAGAGACACCCTGGCTCTCCTGCTCTGTCTTGGAAAAACGGGAGGACCAGGGGGAATCCGCTGCTTTGCCCTTGTCCACTATCTCTTTCAGGCTCATCCCTTCCTCCCAGGCACATCTCTCCCTGCCTTGCTGCAGAGGGAACCCTGAAATCACCGGGATTAACTGGATTAGCGGTGCAAAGCGAGTCTCCTCTCTCTGCTGCTGCAGTATCTGCTGCCTGGGGTGCAGACCCCCCCATTTCCGTGCAGCCTTGCAGAGACACAGAAATTGCTCCTAATGAGCACAACCATGAACTGGTTTTCATCCCAAAATGTGACACTGTTATTTACATCTGTCAGTATTTTACTGAGCTCTCCTGCTCCCTGTAGACACTATCTTCTGAGATGTTTCAGGCAACGCAGCTGCAATATTCTTTTGCCAAACTGCCCTTTTGACTCAGACTGTAAAGTCCTTTAGAATACATTTTAGTGGCATGAAAAGGATTATAAAATGGCATAGTTAATTCTAGATAGATTTTTTAAAGGTAAATTTATGCGAAAAAGATACATGTAAAGGAAGAAGAAGGTGGAGAAATACGGCTGTCCAAGAATAAGAGTAGTTTGTATATTAAAGTGTAGCCATTAAATGTCTTGAGAACCTTAGCTGTATTGAAGAAGGAATTTGAACAAATAGGAGATGGTCTATTTCTAAAAACATTAAACAGAATTTTGTTGCAATGAACATCAATAACTATTGACCTTTTGCTATCATGAGTCTCCCGAGCCACAGAAACAAGCAGATAACAAATCAGACACCCACACCAAATGGACAGCTCTTCATCCTTCACAGAGATTTCTGCTGTGTGAAGATATTTTTTCAAATCTAGATAGAATCTAGAGGCCTTTAGTACCTCTAGACTTCTGCTGGTCTTCGGACAGAACTAGAGTTCATGGGATGAGCGGAGGGAGGGAGTGAAGTGCTTTAGGTGGGATTGAACCTCAGGCCATACAAGGGCATGCAGCGATAGGACAAAGGGGAATGGCTTTAAACTCAGAGGGCTGGCTTAGATTAGATATTAGGAAAAATTTCTTCACTACGAGAGTAGAGAGGCCCTGGCACAGGCTGCCCAGAGGAGCAGTGAATGCCCCATCCCTGGAAATGTTTGAGGCCAGGGTGGATGGGGCTCTGAGTAACCTGATCTAGTGGAAGGTGTCCCTGCCCACGGCAGAGGGTTGGAACCAGATGATCTCTGTGATCCCTTCCAAACCAAACCAGTGTGTGTTTCTATGATACCAAACAGAGTGCCAAAAAGCAAGGCATCTTAAAAACATCAAGGGTCAAAACATCTACAGCTGCCCTCCTCTTATTCTGCTATAACAAGAAATGTTTTTAAAAATATTTTTAATTTTTTATTTCATTTGGTGGGTAAAACCAGTATTAATTAATAGCTCTCTATCATTAACTAGTTTTCAGAATCATGAACTAGATTTTATTTGACAAACAGGGAACAGGAACCACAAAATAAAATGGTCACATGTTCATGAGAAGATAGAAATGTTAATTCTCTGTTCTTCAGCCAAGTTATTAGTCTGAATTGCATTTTTAGCCCGAGACTGCCTATAAACTATATAAAAACATAAATACTTCTGCATTTGTAAAATCCATATGCTGGCACACAGAGAGGGTGACTTCTGCATATCATTAAGAAAACTTCAATAAATTGCATTTCGGTAGAAGTCAGGGAGAAAGGCTCCTCTCCTTCCAGCGTAGCATGGATTGTGTGCTACATCTGCAGGCCCACAGCAGACTCTTGGCTCTCCAAGTCCATAATCAGAAAACATTTCAGTTGCACCACAAAATAGTCCATCTACTTTTCTTTTGGCATGCCTAAAATACCCTCTGCTTTCTGACTGTACATTTTAGATGATCTTAGATGCTTCTCCACTTTTACTCAATGTTCAGATAACACTGTTTTGCTTAATATTCAAAAGCAGCATTTTTCTAAACACTTGAAAATTATAATTTTTATCCAGAGAAATATTCTTCCCCATTTTCCCACAGTATGAGAACCATGATGATTATTGTTGAAAAACTGGAAATTCCGCTCCCTTCTAACCTAAAGTTCTATAAGTTTTGTATAATTTTTAGTTAAAATAATAATTAAAGGTAAAAGCCAACTGATTCGTGTCCACTGAAGTCTGCATGATGAAAACATGGCAGGAGAGATGCAATTAGTCTCAGATCTGGCTGCCTTCATTTCCCAACCTGAACAACCAGGGATCTATTTAGAGCCAAGTCAACTAGGACTAATTGTGGACCTAAGAGTGAGCCCTGGCTTCATAGTGAGTTTGATATTCATCTGGAATAAACCGATAGGACCGCACAGGAAAACTGCTGCTGAGCTGAGAAGCCAAGAGGAATTGAGAAAAAAAAAAAATCTCAGTTTTTAGGATGTGGGGGAGAAATGCTGAGAATTTGTATTTCAGGAAAAAAAAAGGTGTTGGAAAAACTTTTACCATTGGCAATTTAAATTATAGTTAGAATATATTTAGAATTAAAAAGCAGCTCTAGTGATTGCTGATGGAATGTTAAATCCAAATATTCATATATTTTAATATCTCCCCTCTAATGAACAAAGGGACTAGCGACATGTTTGGGGGTGAAACCAATTCTTTAAATATTTTGTATTCTGCAGGGTTGTCAACAGGACAGCATCAGTCTGAGAATCAATTGCAGAATGAACAGCTGTGCAGTACTTTTTTCAGTGATTCAAATAAATTTGCTCTCCATGAATTAAAAAAATAATTTGTTCACAAGATGAGAGAGAGTAGAAAAAATGAGAAATGAATATCTTAAAATTCTGGCTCCTCTAGGTTTGATTTTCTGATTCTCTTAAAATACTGGTCCTTGCCCTTTCCAAAGTTATTTCTATTAGCTATTTTCCTAAGCTTGCTATAAACTGCCAGTTTTCCCCTCTGTTAATTATTAATATGACCTGTTTATGTACCAGTTATCCAGCTAACCATTAATGTCTGTTTACTCATTGATGACCTTTGCAACTACATGCCAGGCACTTGGCCAGTAAATGTCAACATTTTTTAATAACTTAAAAAATAGTCTTCATAGTTTATCTACCTAAAGTTTTTTTTTTGTTGTGAAAAACAAAATTTAAATATTACTTATAGTTCACACGCATCTGTATAAGGGTTTTTCAGTCAAATGGCACAGTGAAAGTAAAAGAAAAAAAAAGTCTTTACTTAAATTCTTTACTTATGGTTTTGTTTAAAAATACATTACAACAGGAAAAAGTGTAGGTCCAGCATTCAGGCATAATAAAATGCTTCACAAAAAGAATTACTGTAGGTAAATCTTTTTTCCCTCATAATTTCAGTATTAGCCTGAACACAAGTACGATGTCTCTTCCATGTGTTCTACTATTAGCTAAAGGCTACATGAGGGACACAATTAGATTGAACCTGAAAGTGGTGACACTAATTTTTACCCATGATAGCAAATTTTATGTATATTTTTGCTCACTAAATGGGCCTAATTTAAAAAGACAAGCAGTAGCCCAAGATGAAAAAGAATATGAGGGCGCTTCCCACCCGAATTGATGTAGGTGTAGGATGCCCTCTTGCAATCTGCTATGGAGACAAGTGGAACAGGCAGGTTTCTTTTTCCCTGGTCCGCTAACACCCTTTCCTAAGAAAAGCCTTGAAATATGGTCTTTGTGATTACAATTTGCAGGTTGGAAATTGGCTTCCTATTGAAATATTTTCAAATATTAGCATCATCCCAGCCATAAGTAATGGTGATGGCATTTACAGAGATTGCAGCTTTGATATATACATAGGTATATGTTCACATTTTCTCGTTTATTGGAGTTCTAACTTCAGTAAAAATTAGGTTTTCTTTTTTTTTTTTTAGTTAAAGCCTTGAACACTTGCTGTGACTGTCACTTTTTGTTGAATTTATCATACAGCATGTGAGTTGTAAGGCTGAGGAGCAATCTGTCATAAGCCATTGTGTCAATAATCTCTGAAAGGGTTTGTTTTGGTCCTGGCTGGGAGGTAAGCTTTCTAGATTTGTACCCTCGGTTACAGAGACAATTTGGGCTCAATAGTATTGTTTCAAAGGGGTTTGTCTGTGCTGTAACACATTTACTTAAGCCCCGTGCTTCTGTACAGGGTGGTTATACAGTACTTCAAGCATATAAATGCCTTTCAGGTTTTTTGTACTGAATGATAACTCACCTTGTCTTTCTCGGTGAGGTGGGTAATAAATAGAAATCTGGACTGTAACTGAGACATTCTGACTTAGTTAGATCTTCTCGTGTCCTGAAAAAGACAAGTAGACTCAATTACCATGCCAGCAACTACATAAAGATTGTCAAATTAAATCCAAAAACCTATGTTTAAATAACAGTATGACAAAACCTAAAAGAAGGCAAGAATATCAAGCTCTTCTGACATTTTGACCTGGAGTTACAGCACTGTGGAGACAAAGAAAAATATTTTTTAAAACATACATTACTAGCATGAAGGACTGAGGGGCAGGACTTGGTCAAATCCATCTTAGCCCAGAGATATGGACAAGTGGTGCTGCAGCCATTAATCCACACTGTGCTCCTGCTTTTTGCTGTGATAACCACGTGGTTTATTTGTTAAATATGTAAATATACTACTAAAAGGGGAAAAACAAAAGTATATATATTATACTTTCTTGAGAGTGTTTTTAACCAGCACCTTAATTAAGTCAGCAAAAGCCTTGTGAGCTGGATGAGTGTTACACGGAATTAGCGTCACCCACCGCTGATAGGGAGCTATCCCAAGGTTCAAGCACAACAGCTGTCTAATGGTGTACAGTGACACTGCACACCAGGGTAGAATGAGAGGAAGCATTCCACATCCGATTGGAACTGCAGGGAGACCTGAGCAGGAATTTAATTATTTCTGCTGGAACTTCTTCAGAACATTGGCTTTGGCACCCCGGCCTCGCAAAGCGCGCCGTGGAAACTTTAACGAGCTCCAGTTGTGGAGGGGAGGCTTTCTTTTAGACGTATTGAAAGATAACAACTCAGCACACCTCAGCATCATCAGACCAGAAAAGGAATCCAGTGCTGACTCAGAGGACAGTGCATGAACTGGAATTGTCAGCACCATTCCTTGCAATAGCCAGGCTTGCTTGGAGGTGCCTCATCTGAGACTGACCTAATTCGACGCATCCTAGCCTGTGAGACAGGGGACAAGTCTCAAATAGAATATTCCTGTGGGAAGGGGTGTTCTCTGTTCATCTGCTTTTATGTGCAAAGCAACGACATATTTAATCAGGGTTTCCACCTTCCCCCCCTCCAACGCTTATTATTTACAGGGAGCTGTTTAAATTTTCCAGATAAATATGCATTCAGAGTCTTTCCAAACCATATAATGTGCTCTGTAGATCAGAGCAACTCCATTTAAAATTGTTTTTTAAAAACACAAGGTATAATTTGATAGACGGGAACAGCTCTATTGGTTTCATAGATAGCCAGGCATTTATTTTCCACTATGAAGATCATAATATTTACCCAATGGACCAGAACAGCTCCTTCTTAGCCTTTACTCCCTCTATTATGCCACAATTATTTAAATACAGATTCTGCTTGCATTACTTATTTTGTACCCAAGTGGATGGGGATCACCTGGGTGAGTGAGTAAAAGGGGCAAGGGTTGTCTCATGCAGCCCATCATCTTCTGAAAGTCTGGTTGCAGATCTAGAGATAATAGGGAGAGATTAAGGACCGACTGCTTCCATGATTATTTTTATTTATAATGTATTGCTCATTTCTCCCTCCAGTTCAGTGTGAGAGCAGGTTATTCAGCCATGTGTTCTGTGCAGTGCAGGTGGGAGATATTTTAAATGCCTATATGCTGACAAGGTGAGTGGTTAGGGCATGATTTTGTTATATACGTGTATAGATGTGTGTATATATAAGAGAGCACGAGAATAATTTCCATGTGATTATTACTTTCCTGCTTTATTTTTGTGTGACCTCGGAAGGCAGGAGCATAAATCCATACTGCAGGGATAGGCACTGCCTTGTTATTTATTTTTGGAGAGCCAGCAGAATGCTTGATACCATAAGGACTGCAGCAGAGGAGATACATGTTCAGAAGCACTTACTAGTGGTATAATTAGAAGAACTTCCTAGTGGTACAAAGGAGATGTTTCTGCTGCAGTGGTTTCCTCATGTGTGGGCAATGCTGCCTTAGACTTTCAAAAACCTTGGGACTGATTCACCCGGCAAGGAAAATTAGCGACTAAAACCATCAGTGTCATCAGCGGGCATTGGCTTGAGGCTCCCTGATGTTAAATGATGGCCTTTACATACATTTTACGTGTCCTTTTATATCTCTTAGTTCCTATACTTAATTCCTGTATCTAAAATAAACATTTTATCTGCATCATTTTCCCTTATTTTTGATCAGGCCTTATTCTTCCTTTCTTTTCTTTTAATAATTTTGTTTTAAAATTAATTAATACAGAGAGTCAAATGTGGTCACAGCAGATCTAAGAACAAAACATATCCAAACCATTTTCTCTTGCGCTGAAATATATGATCCATCAGGCAACACCCTTCTCTAACTTATTTTTCCAGACTTTGTGTCTCCCTTAGCCAGTATGTCAATATGCAGCCATAGATACAGACGTAGATGCCAGGTTTGGTGTATATGATTTTCTTAGTTTAAGAGGTTAACCAAAGATGCTGCATGATATGATTTTGTTTTTCACCTACACGTGATGGTGGCTGAGCTGCAGGATGACTAAACTGTTGAATTTCATTTTTTTCACATTGTGCATTTCATGCAGCTCTGTGACTCCTTTCCCTCACATCCCCTCTCTTTAAAGAAACTGCCCTGTCAGCAAGTTCTCAGTCCTCTGTCATGTTCTGCTCATGCCTCCCCATAGTCAGCTGGTTCAGTTCCAGCTCCACTACAGGCCTCCAAAAACACAAAATATTTTCTTTCTTCCAGAAACCTAATTCTGATTTATATCCCAGATGAGCAATTCAAAAAGCATTTGAACAGTGAAACGTACTTTGGGTTTTGAAGAGTTGCAAGAACTGAAAGCTCCTGAAGTTCTGGGACTGTCTAGTGTGGGGTTTGAGCCAAAGGTATTCTCTGAACAAAACCACTTAGAGTGACTTTTTTCCTGACTGAAAAAGGAGCGGATGAATATCAAATGTTTAAGCTGCAGAGGTGTGCAGGTAGTTACAGGAGTGGTTACGTGGTCAATTTAGCCACAGGTTGTTGACAGAAGGCAGTTCTGGCCTTAGTTACATGCTCTTGCAATTTAATTCACATCTACGCCCAACATCTATCCAGGTTAACCCAACTGAGAGCTGCTGTCTCTTTGACCTCTCAGTAAGGTTGGTTTTCAGACTGTTCAATGACCTGCCTGGCTGCGTGTGCATTCACACAACTGCCAGCACCCGTGCAATGGGCACGGCAGGGACACGCAGCCCACAGTGAAGATGAAGATGAGATTGGCAGCAGCTTGGGCACCAGCAAAAAGCCTCTGTTGGGGCTGTTTTGACCAGGACAGCGCTACAGACATGCAGGTTAGGCCCATCCATTAATGTCTGTCTAAATAGGGTCATTGCAGGGTCTGTCGGAGGGATCTAATTAGAGGTCTGTTTTTCCTTTAAGAGTCCATGCCTAGTATTTCCCTTACTTTTCCAAGCATCCTAAAGTAGACAATACATCACAATGAGGTCAAAGCGGAGGAAAGGGAAAAAAAAAATGATTCCCAGCAGCCTCAGAACAATGACAGTTTTCATTTATTATCTAGAAGTCATGTGAGTTTTAAAGTCACCAATCATCATCAAGAGAAGAATGGAGATACATGCTAGACAAGGAAGATGCTGTCTGTGGCAGCATAATGTTCAATTTACTGCCAAGGCTACTGACTTCTGGAGCAGTAGGAGAATAAGTGAAATAATTGATTTCTTACCTCAAAGGTAATATGGCATAAGAATTACACTAGCTATGTCCATTGTCTCTTTTTAAGCAACTTTCTGGATTCTATATTACCCCTCTGTAAAAGTAGAAGTTCTTTAGGCTGTCTTGGAGCCATAGCATGAAAAACCCTCTTTTTTAGTATGTTAGGGGTGCAAAGAAAAACCTGAAATACGTGCCTATCAAAAACCAGGTTATTTTGACTGCCTGAGATTGCAAACATCCTGCAACAAAACCTAAACTGTCCCTTTGCCATGCATTGTATTCTGCCCCGAAAGCAACACATTCTTGTTGGAACTTTGGGTGGAGGTCCTTGCAGAATGAGCAGAGGGCATCGGATTTCCTTAACATGACCCTGTCCCATTCCTATGCCTATATATTGTCTATTTAGGGAAACATTCCACTGTCCTTGCTCATGCTGAGCAGCCCTGTAGATATAAATCATCCTGCAGTGGAAGCAGGCACAATTCAGCGTGACTAACAGGCCCTTCTGTGCTGATGAACATTAATGGATGTGGCATCGTACATCCTCGTGGAACTGAAAGAAGTGGCACTGCTCATGGAGTAAACTGCTACTCACTGCGAGTAAGTGCAGCAACACGTCAGCCATGGATAAGGAAACTACCTTGGGTGGGAATCTGCCCAATGACAGAAAAGCACTTTACTGAGCTGGATGGTTTAATTAAGTCTTAAATTATATGTTTATATCAATAATTACACTTCACAGTTGGAAGGAGCTGCAAGAATGGTGAGCCACCAAAATACACAGGGGCAGTAGTATGGTCTTAGAGTGTGGGACTGACTCTCTTGTCGTCAAACATGTTGAATAAGGGGTAGTTTTTAATGCTCAGCAAGGGGTTAAATCCGACAAACTTCAATATTTTCCAAAACAATTTATATTTATTAATGGCTACTACAAAATCCATTTGCCCATAATCAAGTGAAACTTGAAGGTGCTGCCTTTCTTAAGTGCCGACAGTCAACAATATTAAAGTAAATAGTGGAGGACATTCCAAGATAGTATTAACACAATTGATTTATTGATGATTGCACAATGGGAGGTTATCTTTTGTTAATTGACTCTGTAAATAAGCTCATAGGCGTCTCAAGCGAAGGAAAAAAAATCTATTGCTACTAGAAAGTCAACAGGGTGAGCTGGCTATGCCACTCTGTAAAATGTCTGCTCTGTTGTAAAACTCATGGGGCTGGGTAATGGCTGAGGGGTATTTCTAGCAACAAAGCTCATGCATACATGGGAAAGGACACTCCAAATGTTGTTAGCTTGGACTATCCTGCATGGAAATAGCTGGAACCATCCTCAGAGCTCACAGATACATTTAGGCGTCCATATAGCATAATTTGGTGGAGTCCAGAGAGCAGCCAGATCAGATCTTGTACTGTTTGGTCTTTCCAGGTGATACATGGAAAGTCTGTTTCTTCACTGTGACCCATCTCCATCCCCTCAGACCTAAGGCCGAATCATTGCTGGATTATCCAAGCTTTGCTGGTAGGTACCTCCCCATGAAATGCTTTACAGATGCTCAGATCTTGTTATTGCTTCCCTCTGGTGTTCCTTATCCTCAGCCTGTTCTCTTCTGGTTGGAACAGGGCATTGCCCAAGTTGTGTAACACTTTTACCATGTCCGTTTCCTTTTATTGCATCAGGACATTTCTGGTGATTAGTAGGGACATTGTTTACCCAACAGCTATGGACTATCTTTTTCAACAATGTCTGGTCTTGTTGCCTCAACAGCCCAGTGGAGACTTTTGGTAGAGACTTGGTGGCCTGATTTTTCCACTTTGGTTTCCATTTTCCTTCCAACATTATGTCTTTTTTTTCCTTTTGATCCCTCTCTCTTCTTGTCCCCTCTGGTAATCTCATTTTCATCCCACTCTGACGCTGCCTTGACATCTGGAAAGAGCTATAATCAGTCTAAATGCCCTACTTCACTTGGCATAAAATCCAAGAGGAAAAGTCCTTTGCTCCTATTTTAACAGCCCTGAAATGTGAGCAAACCTGATTTGTACTTTTGGCAGACAACAGCAGGTAGATGGGTGGAACAGGAGCTCTGTGGCCACAGAGCTACTGCACAGGGACAACCCAGCAGAACATTTTTATTCCTGGTCTGTGAAATGTCATGAGCTTCCAAAGAAGCTGGCTTCTAGTCTGTGATCCTTCTGAATCACCTGCACTGAGTCATGTTCCTTTCCCTGTCCTATCAACAGCCTCAATATACAAAAACCAAACAACTTCTGCCCCTTCTCCAGGAGAGCACTCAGATTGTCGGAACAAAGGCCCTGCTGTTTCCTAATCTCAAAAACAATTAAGACATCAGATTAATAAAATCTTTAAATGCTTTGGCGGATGCAGGTGGAATGCTCCCTGTTTGCAGGACTATAAAGCCTATCAGTTCCCTTGGCTTTAAAGGGCACAAAGGAACATAAAATATCAGGGCTGCTAACAAGACCAAGCATGAAGTCTTGCACTAAAGAAATAAAAAAATAGCATGTGTCAGTTGTTGTATGTCTTCTTTCTGAAGCTTCTAGATGTCTCCAAAGCCCAAAGTTTACCTCTGAGAGGACAGGGAATTCCCTTCCCTCGTGAGATGTAGTTTCCTTTTTTATCTCCTTCCCCTTGCTCCTCAAGACAAAATTGCATTCAGTACTTCACTTAATGACTGTAATGCCCTTGGTTAATAGGATTTCACTGCAATTTCCTATCCTTTAGCTTGACACGAGAGCCCAGTGTGCATCTAGTGTTAGCTGAGTATTTTAAAGTGCTGTCTGCCTGGAAACAGCATGACAGTCGATTCTCCCAATATTCGGAGTAGTAATCCTTGGAATTACCCTGGATCAGGCAGAAGTGAAGATTTCATCTAGAGGACTCAGATTTCTCTGCTGGGATCACAGCTCATGCAAAGATTAAAGGCCATATCCACAAAGATATTTAGGCACTTCAGTAGGAGTGAGGTGCCTCAATACCTCTTGTGGGACTGGCAGAGTTGCCATTTATCTCACCTGCCTGACAGTCAGGAGTCAGAGCTCTGACCTTCAAAACTGATGGGATATGCCCACTGATTCCTGTTAAAACAGCTGAAGGATTTTTTTGTGGGGATTCTAATATTCTGAAAAGAAGTCCTGACTAAAAGGAAGCCCTTTCGGTTCCTTCAGTTGAGAGAGAGAATGGTGGACCTTCTTTTTTCCTCCCCTTTTTTACAGTTCAGGAGAAGGTGAAATTCATATTTTCCTTTTCAATCATTTGATCTGGCGTGACCCCTCCTGTGCACTTTGTCACACCAAAGCACTTTTCCATTCTTCGTTGCATTGCTTTGGGATCTATAAAAAGAGCAACAGTGTTGAGGGATTTCTGTTTCGTTCCTGTCACTGTCCCAGGAGGATTAGAATTATGGAAGCTTAGGGTTAGGCTCATACTTCCCTCTATCCAAATGCCTGCCTTGGAGATAATGGCCTTTGTTTAGGAAGCCTTAATATTCCTGAGGCAGCACTCAACATGATGTGTTTCCCCATTTCCTCTCTCCCTCATATTTGGTACCCCTGTCCCAGTATGGATTCAGTAATCCAAGCCATTCTCTGGAAGCATCAGTGGCTCCCATTTACGTCTTTGCCACCTTTTTTGAGAATGTGTTCATTTCATTGATCCCATGTTTCAACGCAGCAGTTGTCCCTGCCATTATCCTTGACCTAATCATAGCATTTCGGGATCCGCGTGTCCCGTGGTCACGGATGAGCACATGGACAGAAACTGCCGCGCAGGCCTGCCCGTACAGCTTGCTTTAGATCCATGAGAACGGCGTGCGAAATTCCTGCTAGGTCCAGTTTCTTCTGAGCAGCGAGGGCCAAGATAGTTGTACTTCATAATCTGCTGGAATGCTTCTTAGCTGGCTTGGCATAGCCAGTCCCTCAGAGGGAAGAGGGGGGAGAGGATGTGCTCCAGCCCTAAGATCAGATGTCGGGCACAGGTGCTGGCAGCGGAGCAGCGCCACAGCTCCGGAATGAAATCGCAAGCTGGACCTTCTGAAAGCAGCCCAAGATTGTGTATCATGAGTTATGAGGGCAATATAAAACGGAAAGCTTGAGTGCATCTGTTAGTTAAAAATTGCTGTGAGGGCTTGGGAGGCTGCGAGCTCAGTGTATTAGTGAATCTCAAACAGGGTGGCTGTACTTTACCTTCCTAATGAAACACTCTCTTAGTTTTTGTTGCCCAGGTTAATTTTTATTTTCCCTTTCTCTCACTGACACAGATTAGCACCACTGATGGAGACATCTATTCACCACACAAACTCTGAATCTGGATTTGTATCTTACTCTCTCCCTCAACTGTTGTAATGTCCTTTGACATGGAGCCGCCGTTCGCTGTCCCAGGGGTCACATGTCTGGGGAAGAAAAGAGATCTCCTCTCACAGTGAGCAAAGTTTTGGCTGACTGGAGACATATGTTGAAGGAAAGTTGGTGTTTTATTCTCAAATGCACCAAGAGTCTGCATAAATACTGGTCCTGCACATCTAGTTTTGTGCTTTGCAATTGAAGGCGGAGCTTTGCACACAGATACCTAGCACATGCCATCTTTAGCACTTTCATTTTGATAGATGCAGATTTTAATTTTTTTTCTCAGGGTTTGTCTGGTCACAGAGGTTCTGCTGTGTGTTATTTTCTCATCTTGTATCACAAGTGAAGTATCTGGTCCTGTTCCCAAGCAAATGAATGTTAGACATCTCCTTGGCTTTCAAAGGGCAATGTCAAACCTAAATGAGGGAGAGGTAGGATGGTGCTGGGATGAGGCACTCCTAAAAGCCTCTTGAGTGACCCAGAAAGGAGCATTTGTAAGGGCTCCTCTTGCCGGTAAGACACTAATGAGTCAGTCCTTAATCACAAACTGCCTATGCAGAGCACTGCCCTCCTGACACAAGGACGAGCTTCACCTCCGCAGACCTTTAAAACGAGCCCTCTAGGCTTTCCTTATTTTACAGGAGATAGCTGACCCCAGTGACCTTGCTCCTCTCCAAATCATGAGCTCATCCTATAGATGTGAGGGTATATAGCATTCCTTCCACTTCCTGCCTTAAGCCCTGGCCTCAACCTTAGCACGGGCTGTCCGGGAGATGGCTGTGTGTCCCGCTCCTCTCCCAGCACTGGCACTGCTCCTGTCATGGCTGAAACCATACTTTTACATAGATTCCACATGATTTTTTGGGTATGTGGAGAACTATGGGCCATTTTGAGATAAAGGGGACTATGTAAATGGAATTCCTTATTATTAAATCAATAAATAATACCGGAGTTGGCTCCTTGCTGTCAGACATGCTGATTTTCACCGTAGTTGCCACATGCACAGCATGGCCTGGATTTTCCCTTTCTGTTATGTTCTTGGTGGCTGAACACACTTTCAAAAATGATTCTTGCAGAAATTTTTATGTTGGACAAATGTTTTCAGCACAAGAGGGCTCTTGCAGAATTGAAAAGGGAAACTTGCCTTCCTAATAACTCATGGCTGTTGTGGCTACTATGCAAATCTCTTTATCCAATCAATCAGACATGAAATAAAATACACTGACCTGATGCTTGGCTAGCATGTAAATTTCAAGTCACGTGAGGCTTGGGGAGTTACAGTGCAGAAGAAGGAGTTTTCATTCCCCATTTGTAAGATGATATCTGCTGGGCTCATTAAACGAAAATATTTTGGGGCCTGTGTCTTGAAAGGTAAACTTGCTCTATTGTGCAGAAGAACATTCACTGAAATAGCTAACATGGATCATCTGATGACATTAGCTTTGTAAGTAATTTCCATGATGTCAAGGGTACACTGGAGATTAAAGGGGGATTAAGGCCTACTTGCACAGTCAAAGCATCACAGTAAATTGACTTGACTTGGCAGGCAGCACCTAAAGTTGGCAAGTTTTCACTGACTAATCATATAAAATCCAGGTTTGTGGTGTTAGTTGGACTACACTTTCACAGAGGCCAGGAAACGTTAAGATTTCAAGGTGGGAGGTTTTAGGAGGAAAAGGGAGGGGAGACTGATGAGGAGACTTTTGCAATGTCAAGGTGCCAAAGCAAAATAATGATCCAGTTTTACAGGGGAAAGCTCTGCCTTCCAAGAGCAAGCTAGTTGGATTTGTACCCAAAGGGCTTTTCCTCCAGCAAAGTTTATTTTATCCCTCCCACTTGCTGTCACAAAATGCAATCTCCTCTTAAAGGATCAGACCCTGCACAGGAACTTCACTGAATAAAGATGAGTTTATATTTTAAAAAGGAAACAGCTGGATTGCAAAAGCAAGGGAGGTAGGCAGCTCTAGTTTCATTAGCTAAGGGAAACTCAGGGCCCCAGAGGAGAACAACTGGGAGAGCAGCCATGACAGAGAAAAAAAAAAAGGAAACAGAAGATCATAAAGAACTAATAATGAAAAATGGAAAGTGAGAATGAGCCAAGAAAAACATGCAATAAATAGATTTAAAAAAAAAGAAGTTGTGGAGGGAACAGAAATGTAAAGCAACCAAGCAGGAAAAGAGCAGGGCAGAGAGTATGGATTTTCTGGAAATAAAATAAATAATTCTGAGAACTGTCAAGAATCTGATGAAAAATTGGAAGTATCTCATGGTTGATCTTTGATCTCCAAACTGGTGGCCCTTTCAGTATGAAAATGAAGGTGGAGCACTGTGTATAATTGGCCAGCAATTTGTTTGCTGCTTCCGCTGGGAAAAACAGAGTGAATTTGGCTGGGCAAGAGAGTCCAGACTCTAACCATGCTGATGAATTAGGGCCCTCTAAGAGCAGCTTATAAAAAATGTATCTCATGATTGTTTAGAAGGATCCAGTCAACTGTTTATCTGTGCAGTAATCACTGGATGATGAGTTGGAGGTAACCTGGGTGTGAGACTGCACATAGCAGGAGTCTCTGAATGGTTTCAGATGAAGAAAGAGTAGAGATTGAAGGAAGAAGGGGCTAGGAAGAAAAACAGATACTAGTCTGTCCTTCGTCTTGAAATCTGTTCATTGTGATAAAATATATAAACATAGCGAGGACTTCATAGTCCAAGAGAGCAGATTTTTTTTCAGCTGCCCTTCAATTAGATCTGTAATAATCCTGCAGCTCTATATGGTTTACAGACGACACTTTGCCCAACAGAAATGGTGCTATTCTTTAAATTGTGCTGTGCTCATTAGGTTTTAATAGGAGCAGTTGTTTAAGGGATGGGTGGGGGCAGGAGGGGGAATGCACTTGGTGATGCATAGTGGAATGTACATTAATCTTGTTAATGACAACACAGTTAATGGCTGGCAAAACATTACTTTTGAATTAACCTTTCTCTTGTGCAGGCTCTACTTGAGAAGCAGAGCCAGGACACCGAAGATACAAGGAAAGTGCACGAAGACAGGGATACAGGATTTCCTATGATTTTATGTTGTTCTTAATTAGGAAGCATATTGGCAGCAAATGCTAACATGTGTTGGGATGTTTAGCTGTAGCCAAATAAATGTTTTCTATTACAACTCCGAATACTTTGCCTAGCCAGAGCCCATGCTGTTCTGTTCATGTCTTACAAAATCCCTTTATAAGTCATTTTGGGGGCCAATTTTCTGTTGGCTTGTGCAGCAGAGTTACTTTGAACATATGTATGCTCAGACTCCAGAAGGGTCGTTGTCCTCACTTTTTTTTTTTAAATTCTAATTTTTTTTGAGTGATAAATGGGGAAGCCCTTCTTATAAAATGCTTCTGTAATCCAACTAAACAATAGCCTATACCGAGCATGCTCATTTAAAGCAAAAATCCGGGGAATGGATAAAACTGGTTTTCTCTGGTCACATGTTCACACATAGGCTGAATGAAAAATCCATAATGAATCATTTATCTGCTACTCAATCTCTTTCTCCTGCTTATGATCTGCTGCACTTTTTTTCCTCTTTTTATTTTTGGTTCTGTTTATAATTTCAAATTATTAGTTAAATAATTTCTGATCTGGCTTGCAGGTTATTCGAGAATACTCTGCTTTGAGTATTCACAATTTATATCTCCTGTTACTTCACTGATGGAAACACAGAACTAGAATCTGACTTGAGTAGTGCAAGTCATTTTTGTGCAAGTGGAAACTTAGGGTTTTATCTTTCCAAATGTACTGCTACTTTTAATTTAATTATTATTAATTTTTCCCGGTGATATAGCCACCTCTAGGTAGGAAATCTGATTTGTGTCTCCCTCCCAACTCTGAGTTTCAGCCTTGTATGATCAACTTATTCTGGTTGTGGTAGAAACTTGCTGAAACCCCTTTCTGCTAGAGGGGGAAAGAAGGTGCTCAGGGACTGCCCATAAAGTGTCATGTATGAAAGACAATGAATAATGGAGCTAAAAATGTCTCCTAACCTTATAACAATAGCAGTTCTGGGTTGCTGCAAATATCAATTTATGGTGAAAAAGAAGGAAGACAAGTTGCAGTATTTAATTACTTGTGAATGTGATTAGCTGCCTGAAAGCATAAGGACTGTATCCTATCAAAATCCATAGCATAAAAAAAACCCCTTGCTCTTAAATTTCTTCTCAAATTGGACCCCATTAATCACTGTAAAAGCTTCAAAACAACTTGGCTGAAGATCTGGGATAACAGGAGATTTTCAGGAGGTCATGCTCTCTGATTGGCATCCTTGGCCCTCTGCTGTCTCAGTTTCTGATCTTCTGGCTTCACTCTGGCTGTGGTAACCAGGCTGTCTGGGCTGGGCTGTGGTTACCAGAATGAAATCCTCCCTGGGCTCATGTTCTTGGGGACTGGGCTGTTCAGGAGAGCACAGAAGGGAGAGAAGTGGCAACAGCGGCTCAGCCCTGCCTTAAGAGTTCAGCTTCAAAGGAAGGTAGGGCTGCAGTGGGGTGGTTGTGAACCAGCAGAGATTATAACTAGACCTTTGGAGTCCAGGCTGACATTTAAAGGCTTGAGGCATGCCGTGGAGCAAAGAAATGTCAATCTTTAAAAGAGCGGACTGGGCCGGTTAGTAGGAAGGAATGTCAAAAGAGAGTTTATAGGAATCTCTTAAAGTTGAAGCAAATGTATTTCATTCCTTTGATATGAGCACTTGATTTACCTGTGAACGAATGTCACAAGAGCTAGAGCTGGTTAACAGATGCTTGAAAGGACATGGGGGAAGCACAGAGGCTGGGGGACTGGTTAACATTTGACTGAGGGCACATAACGTGTAAGCCTGCCTTATATTGGAACTAAATCATCCACTCTGATGTGCTGGGAGCTGGATCTCCGCACTCGTTCTTGTGGCTCAGAGAACCATTGAGTGGTTATTCACACCTAATCCTTTTTAGGATCACCCATTACTCTTATTAACAACAGCGAGCGCTACCAAGGAGAAGGAAAAAAATAATATTCTTTCCACAAAAAGGTAAAAACATAATAGTGAATTAAAGTTCTAAATGATAGGACTGTTAACATAATGCCTTTTGTCTAGAATGAACTATAAAACACACATATATACAATGGAGAAAACCCTGTAAATGTGTAATGGACAAAAAAATATATATATAATAAAACTGTTGAAAGAATGCATTTTCTCAGCACCAAGGCTATCCATAAAATTTTTACAGTTTTCCACTATATAACATTATCCTTCATAAAAAATGATATTTTAAAGCAAAAAGGTTGGCAAAAGAAACAATTGGTAGTTAACGGAAGGACGGGATTACAGCACTGTGCCTTTGCTGTGAACGGTGGAATAGAAAATGAAAAACATTTGGGGCATTATATGAAGCCCAGCAGTCATGCTCCATATGGTTTGAAGAGTTGAGCAATGCTTGACAAAGATTTTATGACTTCATTTTCTTAACATTGAATATTATTCCTTCAATCTAGTCCTCCCACCCCATTCCTTGTCTTAAATTTCTCCTGTTTTTCAGACAAAGAAATCTGTTTTATTAGTATGTATAATTTATACTGAGTTTTATCACATCTGGTTCAATACAGTCTTTTGTTACCAGCAAGGCCTTTCTGAGGAATGCCCTGTAACAAGGTATTGGGGAAAAACTGAGATAATTTGGTCCCCAGACCCTCTAATACAACTTCCTATGTGACTTGGTTTTAGGATAAATAGCCAGAGTCCTCTGTATAAGGGGACAGGTCAATATTCGTGGATAATTGGATTAGGAGTGCAGAACTTCCTGCCTCCCAAACCTGTGCTCAGGTTAAAGTTTTATATCTTTTAGCCCACATCATGACTTTCAGAAGCAAATATTGCTCCCCTCAGTCATAAAATACATACAAAAAGTAGTTAGTCATTCTTCAGTCTACAGTCTACTGCCATGCGTGCTGCCAACAGTGGAAGTGCACAGCCTTCCCCAGAAGTGCCTATGGATTACCCTTATTTTGAATTGACATTTAAATCATTAGGCACAGCTGGGGATTGGGCCAAATTGTGCATTTGTAATCATGAGATGAGAATTCCTGCTGCAAAATGCACACTGTAAAAAGAAAGGATATTTGCGTCTTCCCTTCAAAAATACTTAGGATGTTCGTGGAGGTCTCAACATTGGCATACAATCTTCTATACAAAGACAAACAGGTTATTTACTGCTACTGCAGGTGACTTAAACTGAAAAATTAAAACCTGGAACCAAACTTTTTGAAAGTCTGAGCATTTGGATCTGCAGTCTTAGCTTGGATGAATCGCTAAAAAGGAATTACTGTTGTCGTTTATTACATCAATTCACGTACTGTGCTACACAAAATAGATCTTTCCTGAAACATCACTTTTCATTTCATTTATTTTACTTCACAGTGAAAGGCAGAGATCCTCTAACCCTTCTCCCGCCGTAGCCGAGTGCGCGCCCTCACATGTGGATCTCACATGCCGCGGTATTTCAGATGGCATGTTGTGAATTAGGTGGATAGAGTACCACTGGTGGTGTGTTTTATCCCATGGACTCTGTCCACTGGAGAGCACTCAGCTGGTTAATATTTCATATGGATTCTTTTCTCTTTTCTTTCCAACCATCTATGTAAACTCTAAGGCAGCCGGTCTGTTTTAGGAGGTGATTTCCTCGCTGTGGATTAAGGATCCATTTGTGAGTCACTCTTCAGGCACTTCAGAAGAGGAGATTTCAGACCTGAAAGAATGTATTGTAAACAGAATAATGTGCTTTCAAAATTAGCTCCTGTACCAAATTATGTATTTACTTAATACACCTTAATGGCTTTTGAAGAAGCCATTAGGCTTGATTGCGTAAATAGTATATAAAACAAAATATGTATTTAACCTAGATAGGGCAGTGCCCCATTGTTGGTTTTCCTTCCTTCTTTACAAAGTTTTATCTTCATGGCCTTTTGAAAGTCTATTATTCCTGAAGAATTTATCCTCCAGGAGATTGTTTTGGACAGTGGCAGCTGAGGGGGCAGGGAGGAGAGGGGGTTCCTGAGTTTTAATGTATAGGAAGGAGGAATAGCATTCAGGAGGGCTATAGGACTCTTCAGACTTTGGAGTGGGGAAGGGAGAAATTCAAATATTATTGAGCAAACCAATTCTCTCAAAGGGCAGGATCCTACAGGGCTGATCCTAACTTAGAGAGTAGGAGTGGGTTCATGCATCAGTCAGCTTTGTTTTTACACTGGGCTGGATGTGAATAGTCCTATGTGTCCCTGAAAAAGATGAGCAGAGAAGAAAGAGCCTCCTCTCTGCTCCCACCACTGAGATGCAGGACCTGCCCATGCTGGAGGCACTCTGCCATGGCAGGACTCTCACGGGACTCTTTGGGAAGCTCCTTGAGAACCCCTTAGGGTCAGGACACTGTCAGCCTGGTATTTCAAATGAGGTTTATATGCTGCGAATTCATACAAAGAACCTAATCTTTTCATTTGGTTCTCCATCTGTATATAAATATAGAGAGGTAGGATAATGATCCTTGACAGTGGCTTTTTAAGGATAACTTACCAGAACAGAATTCACTGTAGGAATATTAAATGTGAGAGGGGCACTACACCATTTGGGACTGGCGGAAAATAAGTGGGGAAATAAGTACAAAGAAGCTGAACCTGCTGTGTTTCGCTGTTTAACTGCTACCTCCTGTAACTGGCACAGCAAGTAAACCATGTATCTGCTAATGCTGCAGGTGTACTCTCAGCTAGCTCATAATGGAAAAAATATCTGTAAATAACTGCTCAGTTACAGCAAATGCCAAAAATTACAGTCCATGCTATCCACAGGTGATTCCACCAATCCCAGTCAGGCTCATCAGCTTGGAAATAATAACAAATGTGAAAACTCCAGAAAATGATGTTATCCTGCTCAGAAAATGCGATGAGAACGAGCAGTTAAGTGCTAAAAATAGAAATGTTGTATGAGGCCTTGTAACTTTGGCACAGTCACAAAGCGCAGAGTGAGAGAGGGTGTGGAAGGCACTGCCAGCACTGGGCAAGAAAGAAATGTATGATGGGCACACAAGGATAGCCAGGATAAGGGGAGAAGAAAAGTTTCTCAAGTTTTAATGGAATTTACTGTAGACTTGTGTGTTTTTTAGGGCTCTGTAAAGTTCCTGTCTATATGAACCAGTCTATTAAACAAACACTTCTGCAAACAGTCTGTGCAAACTCCTCGAGTTGGTTCACCTGGGTCAGCCTGCAGGATGGAAGCGGGAAAGAAGACTTATTGGTCTTCTGAAGAAATTAGTTAACTATAAGTACAATCAAGATCATGAAAATGAACATTAATTCATCCTGAATCTCTGACAGGAGTTGCTTTCCTGCTAAAATCTGTTTTTAACAATCCTCTTGCCTATATGACTCAGACAAGTATCTCCAGGTAAAGTAGATTTTGGATACACTTGAAATTGCCCTGGCTTGATTTCTGAAAGGAACCAAATTAATCTAAATTTAAATTAGGAAAGATAATAATAGTAACAACAACAACAACAACAACAATAACAACATTAATAATAATAACAAACAACTGGACTGTTGCTGGTAGGTCTCTTAATAATGCAGTTTCTCATCACTAACTTGAATTTGAGTATGACCATAGAAGTACAGCAGAAATAATTTTGTGCAAATATATTCAAGCAATGTTATCAGCTGCAGGCCAAAAATGCACTTGGAGCTGTATTGTTCTTTTTCATTGACTTTTTGTTGACCACAGGAAAAACAGGTTTTAAAGTACAACACAGTAGCACAGTCTAAAGGAGTGAAAAACTCGTAGAGCCAGTTTGAGTTGTAAGGGTGTGCTAACTTGTGACCCAGACAGGATGGTGGTTTTAAAATAAAATTGAAACAAAGAAGTTCTGTTGTGTTTTTCCACATCCCTTGTAGGAAATCATGCTCCATCTCCTCCACTCTTGTCCCACACACCTTCCCATCTCTCTCATTTACTGTGCCCCGCTTTCTCATATCCAAGATCTTGTGCTTTGCTGCTTCCCTGACTCTCCCATCCCATCTGAAATACCTCAGGCTGTCTATTTTTTACTGTTTTGTTTATTCTTACTTGGTTTAATAAAACTGTAATTTTTTTTCCTGATTAGCGATTGACTTTAACAAATATTTAGGATTTTTTAAAAGCCAAATTACATTTTTTTCCTTGGTGAAAAGGTAAAAAAACTGCCCTAGAGAGACTGACTTTACACATTTAAAATGTTTTCTGATTTATATGATTATCATCATGATAGATTTTTAGATATGTTTCTTGATGACATAAGATTTCTAAATAACTTGTTGAAAGACTTTTTTTTTTTGCAAGTGAAGTTAAAATATTTCTGGAACTTATTTGCAAAGTTTGACCAGAACTAAAAATATTGCTATGCCCCTTTTGTTTTCTGTGAAATAATACTTTTATTTTCATTGTTGGGGGAAGGAAGAGAAAACTGAGCTGCTCCATGGTTTAGATGAGACATCATTCATAGGGCAGAATTTTGGTACTTCATAAAGTTTCCATCACAATGACACATTTATCTTTATTAATCTGTAGCTGCTCCCTTAAAAGCAGGCCCTTTGCATATCTTTTTTTTTCCTCAGGTACTGGGAAATTGTTCATTCCTGGTGTTCCATCAGGCATGTCAAAGACAAATATTTCTATGTGCATCTGTATTTGGGCCACCCATCCTGAATACGTAGCTCAGCTTTTCATGCCAAAAGTCCTCTGCACTAAATTTCATGCTGCATTTTCTGTGGGTTACTAAAAGGTGCTATTTTTCTTGTTCTTATTAAAAAGCTCAAACTGAATTGCATTCGAAACCAAAAGCATTTTTATTTAGAACTTGTGGGCTACTCTAAGTTCATCATGCGAGAGAAGTGCTGTTTTACCTTCACTAAAGGATTATGGTTTCAATAGTAAGAAATTTGCCTCCAGATCTTCTAGCAGCTTATTGATTGCTAACTTGATATATATTTGTATGTTACAGATTTCTACAAATTCTGCTCAGATAAGTGTTTAGAGACACCATCAAAGACCTGTTTTCATACATGTTTAAAGATGTTAGGTGGCTTCCAATTCTACACATGTGGATATGCACAATTTAAGAAAAAAATGGATACTGTTTGGAATTATTGTTTCTCAAAAATTCATAAAGATGTCGTGAAATGCTTAGACTGTATAACTTTAATTGAAAGTATTTATCCAGCTCTGATTTCAACAGATGTCTGGACAACAGGGGAAAAATAACCCCCACCCTGTAACAAAACATCATCTGCTTCCAGATTTCCCATGCTAAAGTTTTTATGGCGGTCAGTGGTAACACACGTGTGCTTTTCTCTCACGCTTTTATAAAAACTACTTATCTTTTTTAAAAGACTTTTTTACCCTTATGCAGAGATGCCCTCTGTGTATTTTCACTGATTTTCACTTGAAGGCTGAAGACATTTTCACTATGGGGACACCTGTTTTTGAACCCCCATGTTTAAGGGAACTGGGGAAAAAAATACAGTGAAACATTTGGATCCATCTGGTTAGATGTGGGAATGTTATGATCATCTGAACATCTGGATAAGATGGTAACTGCCACCAAACAGTTTGGCAAATAGTAGATTTGTCCCTGCTCAAGCCTTCTATGGATGGTTTAGAAGGATTTTTTACCTAATGATGTGCTTGGCCATACTTCTGTTCTTTCTGCCCCCACTCTTCTCCACCAGTGGGGATATTCCCCTCCTCCAGCCACAGAAACCGCTCCACTGCTCTCCGGGCTCCCTGTGCTCTCCTCAAATAGTGTTTTTCCATAGGGCATGCACAAATCCTGTTGTTTTACATCATGTTGTCATTGCAGCCACTGGCATGTGTCTGCACTTGTCCCTGAGCGAGAGAGGAAGACGTGTTTCCTCGTGCCTGTACTTGCAGCGTGTGTGACCCGCTCTGCTCCCCCAACCTCTCCCAGCACACATCCTGCCTGCTGGGACTCCAGCCAGAGCTGTTTCCACCTCAGCAGTCCATGTGGAGAGGAGATGGGATTGTGCAAGTGGGGAGCTGAGCTGCCCTGGGGGGGTTCAAGAGGTGCAGTGCAGTTGCCTCTGCATCCAAACTGGTGCTGCTTTGGAGCAGAGAATGGCTCAGTGTGAAAACATTCCCTGAGCAAAGGGACTGGGCTGTGTCTGTGGCCACTGGCGTTGAAAATGCCATGTATTAGGTTTATAAGAAAAATATTGCCTTAGGCTCCATTTCCTAGTCAAAACTTATTTAACAGAGCATTGAGAGCAGCCCAAGGCAAGAGGAGGGTCAGTGCGTTGTACCCCACATCTGCTGGGCAATGGCTGGAAACCTCCTCAATGCCACTGTGTCATTTGATGCTCCACGAGCCCGTATCCGGCCCATGAGCACATGCTGAAATTCCTGAGCATGTGCGTAAAGTTAAGTACTTAAATGCTTTGCTGAATAGGAATTGACTGAACATGTGCTTAAGTATCCTGCTGAATTGCAGCATTAATCATTTTTACAGCTGACAAAATCACTGCCCCAGAAAAATATTCTCCAATTAGAATGAGCGGGATTATTTCTTTCATTTGTGTGAAATAAGTGTGTTCCCAGTTGTACTGAACGTGTTCTGTTTTCTGTGATATTAGAAATCATTTTCCATAAGATTTCATATTGCTCAAGAGAAAACTTGAGAAACTTTGGAGTTGATCAGGTCCCTAGATTTGGATTTATATTAAGAAAACATTGTAAGGAAAGACATAATGGGCCAAAAATATGCACTTACTTTTTTTCATTGACTTCACCTAAGGGCAGAACTTGGGCCACTGTGCTTGTTCATTAATTCTCTCTTGTGGAAGCTCCTTTTTCCATATGTGATTTTAATTTGTTTGTAGATGCTGAATGTAGTTTTTCATATGGTAGAGTGCTCCTTTTTTTTCTTATTTCCTTCACAGTCTTTTCATAATAGAGTTTAAAACCAGAAAAAAAACAGC
This sequence comes from Oriolus oriolus, assembly GCA_013400235.1. NCBI lineage: Eukaryota > Metazoa > Chordata > Aves > Passeriformes > Corvidae > Oriolus > Oriolus oriolus. The sequence goes on along the minus strand of VXBT01000053.1, from coordinate 415,978 downwards.
AACAAAACAAGCCCAAATCAACAAACCAAATCCCTTTGTATGTGCAGCCAGTTAAGTAGATAATAATGGTAATTTTTCTTCTCTGCTAATGATGATAATATTGATATTTATCAATAAAAAATAGCATCCAAGTGCCTGGGTGAATAGAGTATTTTGCACAGTGGGGTTTTATATCTATGTGTGAAACACAGAGTGGTGGAGGCTGCTAGAGGCAGGTGAAGGAAGCTGAGCAGAGAATTGCCTCACAGCAGAGAGCCCGGGAACAGCAGAGGGGGAATTTAGTCCTAGCCAAGAGCAGAAATAATCCCTGCAGTAAAAAAGCTGCAGAATCTGTAATCTCAATATCCAGCCCAACAAAGACCATGGACCTTGAGGCTCAGCTAATTGAGCTGTCACTGGAAACGGTGTGGGGCTCACGCGGGGTAATTTGGGAGTGGGAAGGTCCAAGGGAAACCTGCTGGTTGGCAGAGCGAAGCCCAGGCAGCCTGGGTGTTTCCAACCTGCTCCTTAGACTGCTTCACAGTCCCTTTGGTGCTCAGTCTGTTTTATTTTATTAAGTCTGCAAAGGGGACTTTGAGAGGTGTTATCTTCAGGAGATAAATTTACAGCTGCTTTGCTTCCTATATTATGTTTACATTTTGAACCTGTGAGTCTGAATATTACCTGTTGGTAAAGCTGACTCTGTAATTATTGATTTTGAGGCTTATGATTGTTCTCTAGACATGGGGAAGGGGGAGAGGGAAGGGTGGTCACAGAACAACCAGCTATTCCAAGACCTTCCAAGGTGAATCGAACAACAGCTCACAGCCCAAAAAATCTGCTGGAGCAAAATACTGAACCTTGTTTACTGGGGCCAGTTTAGGATGCGACCTTTGAGTTTTGTTGGGGAGATGACACAAGGTATAGATAGAAATGTTTGTAAGGTGTGTCATGTTCATTTTCAGAGGCCCTGGCTGGAAGAGGGACCTGGTTGTGGGTTGTCTGAATGCATTGGGCGCTGAATCTTGGCATGAGGATGGCTGGGGAGAGCTTAGCTGCTTGCTCTTGGAATTGCCCGTGGTTCTCACATGGAGCATGGCCCCAAAGCAGCTCTGAATATTGGCAAGTTCAGGGCTGTCCCTCCCTGGATGCCACACACATCCAGCTCCACTGCTCTGCTCACAGGATCACAATCTGTTATGCTCATAGTCACTACCAGATCCAAAGGAGACAAGATTACCTTTTTAAACAAAACAATAAAGCAATAAACAAACCATAAACCCAACACTCCAGATGTCTTTCCTATGCTAGATAACATAAAACCAGAGAACAGCCGCAAACACACACATTTTTCTATTTATTGTTTTAGTATCAGCTAGAAAATATTTCCATAGGAGTGTCCACACTAGAAAAATCCCAACTGTTTGAATCACAACCATGTGGATATTTTATCTTCCTGGGGCTCAGTGTATTTCCTAAATAACACAAAAAAGTTTGAAGTTTGAATTAGTTTTCACTTGAATCTTCAGCAGCAGCACCAACATGTGCAATCCCCTCCCCACTTGCTTCGCTTGACATGTTTCATGTTACAGAGTCTGTGTGAGAGACTTTGAGAGGGGTTATCTTTGATAGAGGAATTTATGGCCATTTTCCTATCTACCGTATGTTTACATTTGGAACCTGTGTTGAACATTTGTTATACTCACTTGTTGTGTCTTGTCTTAAATTAGATCATAAACATTTTGAGGCAGGGACCATGTCTTCCTGTGTATTGCTGCTCTATTCAGGCCCTGCTGTTATGGATGTGGAACTGACTGGGAGTGATTGTAACAATAAAAATAATTCTGATAGGAATTCTTTTGTCCTGCTAAAGAAATGTGCAACTCTTGTTATCAGAACATATCAGAGAGGGTGCTTAAAAGTGGTTGTAGAGTAGTAATCACCTGTGCAAATGCTTTGAACCTTGGTGTTAAGAAAAGGGAAAGGACAAAAGTTATATTTTGATTTATAGAGTCCTGACAAAACCGCTCCCAAAGTTGCCAGTATCTAAATATTACCCACAGGCTTGCACGTGCAAGCCTAACAAAGGTTTTGAACAATTAGCCCTAATTGCCCTTTTCTAATATTCTGGTTAACAGAAAAATCTTCATTATAAGAACACACGGCTTGTAAACGAAAGGGATGAAAGCTCATGAAAGGATGGAGGCAGACCATACGTCATCCCACACCTTGGCACAACGGGATGCATTAAGGAAGCGTTTATGGAGAGGCATTCCATCAAGTCAGGGTGTCAGAGGACATATGGTCTCTTTCACCATTAACTCTGTGAATTTTCATAACTTTCCACTGGTCTGTATTAATCTCACTTTGTGCGATGCTCAGATTTGTTTGATATAATTTGAATTATGTGCCAAATTGTCCAATTGCATATCTGAAATTCACGGAAATGCATAACTAAAAGTCACCTATGTGACCTTGCTTTTTGCAAAAGAGAAATTAAGAAAAGAAAATTTGGGTCAAGCTGAAAAAAATTCAATAATCAAGACAAAAATTTATAAATATAGGCATGAATACATAATTATATCTGTATGGATATCTACTTGACCCTCTTTCCTGACTAGAAAATATTGTTAGTATGCTTTTGAAATATAGCATGGCATATTGGTACCAATTTGTTTGGCGAGTGAGGATCCATCTGAGTTATTAGTTGAGATCCCAAAGATATCACTGGGATGCTGGTAATCGCTAAGAAAATACGTGTGTAGAGAGGTTTATGATGAATATCAATGTGGGGGATCATAAAGCCAAGTCAGGGTGACAAAATAAAATCTTACTTTTAGTCCTTCTAAACCCAGAGTATCATGGAATATCCTGACCTGAAAGGGACCCACAAGATTCCTCAAATCCAGCTCTTGATATGGGTCCAACAAGATACACTTCCATGTTTTATCTCCTCAGATGGCTTTGGGGACCTGCTGGAGTACCTAAAGCAGGGGGGAGTCTTCCTTCTTTTTTGGGGCTTTTCTGCATTCTCCTGTGCAGATCTATCCACAGGATTTCTAAATTTAGGTAGAGGAGTGTGTGCTATTCCTCTGTGTGGATCTATTGTCATCTCAGAAGGTATCACACAGACACCATCAAAAAGATGTTGAAAAATAGTTCCCACATATATGATCAGACTAACTAGAAGTTATCATTATTATTTTTTGAGATGTACTCTTTCTTTTTTTTTTATTATTTTTGGCATTTCTTCAGCTAAGCAATGATTGTAGCCCAAAATCTCTGTGAGGGAAAACTTGAATATAATGACGTTGTGTTTTTCTTACAAATAATTGAAATAATACTAAAAATTCCAAGAAGCCCTAATGCTGGGGAGGGGGATAGGGAAGGAATTTGTGAAAGTGCTAGGTGGGAATAAGAAAGCTTTTAAGACAATCATTATAATAATACCATCATAATAATAGCTTTATCTTGAGGAAAAAATCATCAACCAAGCAACCACCACTGAACCTGGGACTAAAATAATCTCTCTGAATTTTCAATTGTCTTAAAGCACTGGTGTTTTTTAAGGTTAAAAAAAAAATCTAACAACAATACGTGTCTTGGTTTTATCATATTATCACAACATCTTGTTTTTCATGTTACTTCTCTCCTGTCTTAGACCCTTTACTTAGGCTCCCTGAAAACTCTCCCTCCTCTGTCAAAGTGAGTTGAAGACACATTTGGGTGGAACAAAATATTGCTGTTGTTAGGAGTTTAAAATCAGGGGTCTTTTCATTAATGTTCAGAAGCATTGATGAAGAAGAAAGGAAAACTCCCTGTGTACACCTATTCTGCTACATTTTCTGCAACAGAGAACATGTTGGAATGTCATTCTGCTGTATACTCACATGTGACACTTCTGTGTTTAATACACGGAAAATCCCTAAAATGTTTGCACAAAGAATATTGTTATTCCCTGTACATTTTAGCTGATGCTTACTGGGAGGAAAAAAAAACAACCAGTGGACTGAAATTTGGAACGAGGAGTCAAATGACCTTAGAGGCTTCACTTAGCCTAGATCCTAACGACACATTGTCCAGTGGTTTAGAATATGTGCATGCAGAGGATCAAGCTATTAGAGAAAAATTCTCCATCCTGAAAAACAGGTTTATCACTGAATCAGGAATTGCCAGTAATGTCTCCTCTGGGATGCTTGTTTTTAAATTGCCTTTTGGGAGGCTTTTATGACTGCATCCACATCAGTGCTGTGATTCAGAGCAGCGATGCTGTTTTGAAGCACATCCCCCAGACTGTCCCATTTACTGTGCAGTAGTTCACTTCCCAGAGTGGTTTTGCAGCACATAATCTGGATTCTGTTTGGAGAAAACTAAACTGGAGGCTTTGATCCAGGCATGTGCCAAATGTTCTCCAACTCCTATTACAGGAATAAGAGGCCAAACCAATGACTAGACCTCCTGAAATCTTGGAATCACACTATAGTATATTTCAGTTTGGGGATTTGGGCTAAATCAAGTTTAAAGCAATCCTGTCTCTATCTCCCTCATGGTGCAGATAAAGAACCCTTGGCTCCAACTGCTCCAATCTATTGATCTGTTCCTGTGGCCGCAGCTGCCTTGAGTAAGTAGATGTAGCCTATGACATCTTGAAAGTATTCCAGATTTTACAAATGTTTTCTGTGTTAGTTGTTTTTCACTTCTCTTTTCCTTGGATCTGGTGCAAATATTCTTAAATGAATTTTAAATGATCTGAGCTTGTGCCTGTTTCTTTTGTTGCAAAATTTAAGAACAACCTAGTTTTTTTCCCCCAAAGATCATGCTGCTCTGTGAAACTATTTGGGCAATTTTTTCCCCTCATTTTCACTGAAATTGCTGTTCATGGAGATATTTAAGAAGATGACATACATTCCCGCTCTCAAAAAGGATGAAAGGATATTGCAAGAACTATAGGAAGTATATCACAACACTTTTGTCCTTGGGTTTTCAAAGCTGTCTAATATTGCCTTACAACTGAAAATAGCCAACTCCAAAGTCTACTTATACCAGTGGGCACCAAAGTTTATGATAAGTATAAGCAACTTGTGACATTTCTATCTCTTGGTGGAACGTGTTTGCATTATAGGTTATTTAAATTACGATTTTTAATTTAGACATCCATCTCTCTTGTATGTTTTTCCTTACGTGCTCAGCCTCATTAACCCGTCCAGTTGACCTGCATCATTCTCGTGTTGACAAAGATAGGCATTATGAACCTTAGGATGTCATAAACACCTCTAAAATGTGACCCTACTTGCATGCAGTGGGGAAGGTTTGACAGCATTACACCAGTCATCTGATAAGCTCGGGTCAAAAGTCTCCCAATTGCTTGCCTTTTGTTTGGGTGTCAAGGAGGCAAAAGCTTTTCATGTTTTTAATAAGCAAATTAATGAAATACTTACAGTACATTGCATACATTAACTCTTAGGTAGCTGGTTTTCCTCTGGGACCATCTTTCCAAAGGTCAGAGGCCAAAAATGGAGTCTCAGTTTTCCAGGAAACAAAGAGGACAGTATATTTCAGTAATCTTTTCCTGCATGTAGTTAAGATNTTTTTTTTTTTTTTTTCACTTTGGCTTACTTTCTAGAGGCATAGTAACACTTGCCAGCTAAGCCAGATGTAGCATTTCAACCAAAAAAATGCACCGGATGCACGTTCCAAGTTTGCCAATGGCTATGCATGAGGCTGGAATGTCAGAGCAGGAGCGGCGGATTAGGAAGATTGTGTTCGTGTTACTCAAAGCAGAAGGAGCCCAGAAAATGTCTCTGGAAGTTCACTGTTTCAGCCACTTTTTCTTCTTAGATTTAACACGTTTGTTTGGTAACATTTTCAGGCTCCTTACAATCACTCTTTATAGAGCTGCTTACATTTTCAGGATATTAACCGATTAGCCCTCATTTGCGAGCTCCAGGCTGCTTTAGAAAGTCTGACTAATTTCTCTAATAAAGAGAAAATAAAGAAAAGGGACTTTTGCTTACCTAAAGAGATATTAAAACAATGGCAAACTATCTTGACAATGTCTCCTGTTATCCTCTCATTCCAAGGAAAGCCTACAATTTCTTAACTTTTCTGAGAAAAACTGATTTAATATATACTCAATATTTATGATACACCTGTGGCTGGATTGATCAGCTGCTTTTCTGTTCAGACTACCCCACATAACTGTGTGATGGAAGAAGTTAAACTCCACCTCAGTTTCTATGACTATGTGGTGGCTTTCCTAACTTGTATTTTATACTTATTTAAGCCATTATGTGGTATCTAACAGATCCCATTTTTGATCCTCAGCCCCACAAGCAGGTGGGACAAGCGGGTGAGCACCTGCTGACTCCCTTTGCAGACACAGAAACCAAGCACAAGAAGTGAAGTGAAAGAGCAGGGGGATACACGTCCTACTGGGAGATTTAGAAGAGGGACTTTCATTGACTTCCAGACTAGACATGGACACCTTCTGTCTCCTAAGGCAGTTCCCAGTCTCCATGTTTGCAGAACATTAGTAGCTGTTGCTTTTACTAGACACCTTCCTCAGTCAGGTACTTCGAGTGGACAAACAAACCCTTGTTGCTTTAAGTTTAGGTTTTTGCCTGTCTGAAAATGCTTCTGGTGCTTTAAATCCAGAATCAGATCATGGCCTGCTATAAATGCAGTTCAAGATATGCTTTACTGAAACTCACTAGATGCTGTGAATTTTCAGGAGGAAGGTTGCTGGAAGTAATCAAAGCTACTGAAACAAATTGACTTCTCAGACCTGTGGTCTGATGAAAAATCATCTCTTCTATTAAGCACGATACTGACAAGAAGAAACAGGGCTAAGTGAATGGAATATTCAGGGAGAAGGGGGAAGATACTCTTCCTTTCATGTAACTGAAAGTCTGTAAGCATCTTTAAGTGATGCTCACCATCTCATTTCATACAGGTTTCACTCTTGACACCTAAACCAGCAGCCACAGACTGTTTCTCTTGCAGACTTAAGTAACTGGTGTCTGGAACATTAAACATTCAGCAAAACCCCATAAAACGAGACGAGGAGCTGTAAAACACTAGCTGGAATAAGCTCTCCCTGCTACAGGCCATGCAATCCAGGCTAAACCAAAGCCTGCCTTTTGGGAAGCATCTTCCTTTAGCCCAGGTCAGGCTAAAGCACTTCACTCTCTGAGGTTCCACCTACGGCTCCATGCACAAATGTTCCACAATTTACTACTTAACAGATATCTAAGTTACATAAAAGACATAAGAGATACAACCATGAGATGATTTTATCCCCTCTGCACTGGTTGGACTGCTTTCACTCTAAAATGAAATAAAAAATGCAGGGAAAACTGCCTTATTAACAAAAGCTATTAAAGTAATCTAAGCATCACATTAAGCTTTGCTTGCGCAGCAGTAGACACAATAAGAAAGACATATTATAGTCATTTAGATGCAAGATAATTTACTATTTTTAAGATCTTATAGCATCCTTGCTCCAAAGTTTTATCTTTTACTCTTTGCTGTATCTGAATATTTCGCCCCTTCCCCTCAGCTCTAACTGCTGAGAAGCGTAGCCACTTTTTTTAGCTGGAAAACCTTCCTCGGAGTGTGTGCTGACACTTTGCTATCAAACTGGGTGGTCGTGTAGTTAGGGATCTTACAAGGGTTTATCCTAAGCCTGGTTTGTTCAATATTCACTAGCCTCTAGGACTGTGCAGAGTAGAGCATGGCCTTATCAAGTTCGCAGGTGGCACTGAGCTGCCAGGGCGCGAGGGCCTCTGGAGCAGGATTGGAACCCAGAACGATTCTATTAAATTTCAGAAGTGACCTGCAATTCAATAAAGACATCTTGGAAGTACTATATTAAAAAGGAAGATATTCAAAGATACAATTGGTGCTCTGCAGAAGTAAATTGGAAGTTTAGAACTGGACCACAGACTGTAAGTCAATAGCAGGATGGTACTTCATCCCAGGATGAAATAGGAGTGTGGCAGGTATTCCTGAGCCTCTGGTGAGATTTTGGCTGCAATTTTGAATCCAGCATTCAGGACCTCACTTCAAGGCACAGACAAATCTGAGAGAGTCCACAGGACAGCAAGCAAAATGATGAGAGGTTTAGAAAAAGTGACCTATGAGGAAAGGTTGAAAGAACTTGGTTTGTTTAGTCTAGAAAAGAGAAGACTGAGGAGATACGTGATAACAGACTTCAAATATTTAAACGGTTGTTATAAAGAGGAAGGGGATCAATTATTCATGTCCACTAAGAATTGGACAAGAAATTAGGAATGTCTTTAATTTGCAAGAGAAGGATTCCAGTTCGAAAGCTTTCTGATGGCACTGGAGCATATTGGCAACTTCCACAGCCTCCCTGGGTGTTAAAGGTTTTTAACAATGAGTTGAACAAACTTTGTAAGGGATGTTTTAGATCTGCTTCTGCTTCAAAGCAACTTCTTAAAGCCTCTTTTGGCATTATTCCTATAGCATGTAATATAGATTTGTAATGTACATATCCCTGTGTAATTATAGAAGTGCTAAATTAGTATCTGAAAACACGCTCCTTCTTTACTTACCACTACAGGTATGTGATGGAGTGATAGTGGGGAAATAGCTGGACTTTGCTGTTTGCTAAAAGAGAATTGCTCAAGAGTTTTAAAAACTATTTCTCAAAATGCAGCAGTGGAAAATCAGAACTCATGCCTGACCTCATCTGACAGCTGCTATGGCCCTTATAAAGGGATTAACAACCTGGACATAAAACAAAGGTTATTGACGGTCATTAAGGTGTGATATCGCGGAGCACAATTAGGACATGTCACAAGCCTGCATGGGGCTACGCCTGAGTGGAGAATTACAGAGAAGAATGGTGATTTACTGGTCTCTGTGAAGAAGGCCTGACACTGTGATGAAGGGAAGGCTGAGCAGGGCTTGGAAATATCCTGAGAGAAGCTGGAGGCCATTGATGCTCCGCTACAAGACATTCACCTGACACCATGCTTACTTGTTTGTTTTTACTATCTACATTACATATATATATAGATATATGTCCTCATGGGATCCTTTAAGTCTGTGAAATGTGTCTGTAGGATGCCGTGCAGCAGTCAATAGGAAAAGCTGAGTCCTGATGCTGGCAGAGTTTCTGGCTCTGAACGTTTCAGATGACGCCTCCCAGCCCAGACAAAATCTGCTTCTCAGCTGAGTAAGGAGGCGCTTAGATAGCTTGATTCTCCAAATCTGTATTTAGCAACTTCCACTCTTCAGAGACACATGCAAAGTAGATTATACCCCATGATAGGTCTAAAGAAATAAAGCCATTGAAATATTATTGGTTATTTTTCATAGCAATTTAGAGGCGAGCCCACGTGTTTCAATTATAAAAGAATAAGCTAGCTTACAATATGCTAAGTTCTTTTTATTAGTTGATTAATTTTTCACTTAAATTCTAAAAAAGTCATTATTTCTTCAAGTTTAAGCTTTCACTTCTACTGCTTTCTTTTGTAGTGCTTTTCTTAATTACCTGCAGCAATTTGCATCAGCAAGAAGCTAAGAGTGCTTCGCATGTCTTTAGAGCCTTCCCTCCTCCTTAGCTATTGATGTAGCTACACAGAGAGAGCTCAGCACTGTAACATCTGGCATCTTGAATCAGCATTATAAACATTAATTAAATAAACCTCTCAATGCTTCTGACAGGTGATGAGAGCTCCTGACCTCTGATGAGAGCTCGGGTGCCCATTTTACAGGTCGAGGAACTAAGGGTGTATTTGAATTGTGAGATTTGCAGAGACTTCCCGGCATGCAGGTTCCAGGTGCATGCCCTGGCCATATCCCAAATCTGTGCTGGGGCAAAAGCCAGTCTCTTTCTCCCTGAGGACCTTGGTTTCCGTAGGAAGGAGCCCTGAGTGCTCGTGTGGGGAGGGCTGGCGAGCATGGCTGGGTGTTGTCAGGCTGTGGGCTGCACTGCAAAGCCTTATCCCCACAGTCTAGACAAAACCAAGGCAACATAATGGATTTGAAGGAGGCTCGTGGTGATTCTGCATTAAAGGTGGGAGCAGAGAAAAAAAATTTTCTTGGCTTCCTCCTCACGCAATTCCTCCCATTATTTAACTATCAAGCTGACCACACTGGTTTTGCACATTTAACAAGTCCAATGCAAACAAGGTTCTCTCCCCCTTTTTCATCAACTTCAAGATGTTTTATTTTCAGGGGTCTACAAAGGCAAATGTACAATTCAAATAAAACCACAGCAGTGACTGCGCAGAATAATAGCCTCACTTCATGTTGGAGCAGGGCTCGGAAAATGTGGATACAACCTAAACTAGTAGAAAAGTGCAGCACAATCTCTCCTTCTTCCTGGCAGCTTTGAGCAAAGGCCACAGGCAGCAAAGTCTTCTCAAGCCCATCTACTCTAGGAACAAGCTGAAAGATGGCTTGCAAAACACCAGCACCTCAATGTTGCCAGATGTATGTTCTTGCTTTACAATTTCCAGCATGTTTTAGCAATTAAATCCTGTTTTTCCTGGATTAAATGTCAGTTTGTCAGCCTGTGGACAATTACAATAGATAGTCATGGAGCACTGTACCAATTAATGCACTTTAGGCATAATAAAAGGGTCTTTACCTTTCAAATTAAAAGCTACATTGCCAGTAAGAGCCATTCTTTCTTTGACAGCACACTTGCCTTTCCACAATCCCATTTAATGTTTTTCCCATTTTTCCAGTATCATATTTTAGCACCAGGCTATTGATTGAGTGGAGTGGTCAGACAAGGTCCAGTGAAATCAAAGAGCATCATTTCACTGGCCTCTTCAGAAGTGCCGGATTAGCCCTGTTGCCTAAGATTTAAGAATGGATCCCTATCCAGAAAAGCACTTTAACACGTGATAACAGTTAAGCGTGTGCTTAAGTGCTTTTCTGAACCAGGGCCCATATAAGGCAGCATGTCTACCAAACATTTCCAGCTAGTTCAAATATTTTTTACAGGAGTTAGATTTCCTTTAAAATATATAAGCAGAATTCCTTCCAATATTGAAAAGACTTACTGAATTCTTCCCTTCAAACAATTGTTTGGAGGTTTGCTCTGTTATTGATATAAAGATTAATTCAAGTTGCAAGGGAAAAAATGTGTTTATGCAAATATTAAGTGCCTGAAAACTACACCACAGCTGTTTAGTTTTGGATGAAAGTCTTGGCTTGTTGGATAAGATGCATCACCATCTATGAGATTTAGGAAACATCTTTTGTTACATGGTTATTTCAGTGAAAATGCATTCTCCAAAACCTTATTTTCCAGAACAAATTCACATTTCTTCACATTTAACATTGTAAAAATATGAAAAGCTCCTTGGCATGTGCATTCCTTGTCAAAATGAACCTAGAATGAGATAGTGACAATGAGGAACAAAACTTTTGGGATAACTTGTGCCCTTAAAATTTTGCAGCAGGGATTTTTGTGTTCTAATTACAGGAGAGCTGTAGCCACAGTGAGAGGGGTCAATATGCCCATAAGAGGCGGCCATTGAGTGCAACAAGTGCAACAGGATGATTTAATTTCATATGTAAGCAATAGCTGTAAGAAAGAGAAGCTTCCTATGGCGCTTTTTGTCTTTTGTTTCGTTAACTTCAGACCATGCATCATCTCTAATGAGCTTGATAAAGCATAGTAAGGAAAATGGGCCATAATTCATCATGATTTCCATTTCAAAAGTGACAGCCAACTTCACAAAATAGTCCATTTTCCAACAAAAGAAAACCAACAAATGATAATGGAAACAATATCCTCAAATGAAAACTTAAAATCCCCTCAGATCTGACTTCCATTATGGAAAAGTGGGATAGGTTTTGTTAACAGTGCTCACAGATCCTCTCTGGTTAGTCTTGTAAATAAAATATTTGATATTTTTTACGTTGTCCACCTCAGAAGAAACAGCACCCCAAAATTTTATTGAGTAATAAGAGCTGATATATGGAGAAAAGAAGGATCAGCATTTTAAATTGTTGGAAAATATAACATTAAATTTAATTCTTTCCCATAAAAAAGCTATGGCCCATGCTGCAATGGAAGGTATAAATAAATTGCATTCAATAACAATAAAGGAGCAATCTGTATGTTTTGGGGAGCTTCTGAGGAATTGTTACTTCTTTGTGCAAATACTCAAACTATTTTAGTTTTTTTTCCTGGATGCAAACCTCTTTTAGGAATCAGTCTATATTCTTTCTGGTACCTCTGAGTGCTTTCGATATCACACCCTTCACCTTTTAAAGCTTACCTTTAATCTTTAGACTTTCAAATAATTTAGTTTTGTGGGAGGCGTAAGGCTTGGTTTGGAAATGAAAATGGTAGCTTGGAAAAAGAGGGAAAGGAGAGGTGAAGAGTGACAGAGCAAGGCTCAGCACTGGAGCCCAGCACCCTGAGCTCCTTCACTTCCCAAAACCCGACCAGCGTCTTAAATATTTGTCCAGTGGTGTCAGATCTACTGTACATGATGCTGATAGACCTTTAATCTTTTTTTTCAGGATGTGTCATCTCCTTTCAGAGGTGTGATGGGTGGAGAGCATTATATTGCTACTTGGAGGTGAATGATCACTGCCAGAACAGGGTGTGCTGGTTTGAGGTCGTGCAGGAGATGTCCTTTACAGGGCAGAAGACTGGTTAACAGCCTGTCCAGGTCGGTCTCCTGGGCTGAGCTGCTGTATCCCAAATTGGAAATAAAACTTGCCAAGGAACTGGGAGATGCTGCCCTTCAAAAAGGCAGGATGTCCCCTCTCTGGGGGCACCATCTGCCAAGTGCCTGGGAAGTCACACCCCACCTGAATTGGGCTCACAGGTTGTGTTTCTGCTTCAGGGCATGAAGCAGATTAGAAAAAATTCGGTCTCTGATGATATCACTGCGGAAGACAGAGCAGGCATCCATTTTTTGTGAATACTTTAAAATACTCAATTAAAATCAACTGTTTGGAAAACACCAGTTTTTTACTGGTTGATTGATGGACTAGGGTATCGTTACCGAAACAGAAGAAACAGCAAAGACTGGCATCAACGTGAATTTATGTGAACCTTCTAAGAAAAAATTATCCTAAAATTATACTTAGGATCATTCTTTTATAGTAGTTAATTAACATGTGGAACTCACTGCCACAAAATACAGTATCTTTGAGGCATGAGTTTAGCGGGATTAAAGGGATTTATTAAACACTTATATGGATAATGAGACCATCCGCAGCTACATTACACAGGATGAAACCATACATTAGGGATATAAACAATTATGCTTCAGGATAGAAGCCAACTACTGACTAATAGAGTTAAGGAGGAAATTCACTCCATAATTATCCAGGATTTTATGCACCTTTTCTAAAAGTTCTACTGTGAACACTGTCATGAATGGGATACTGCCTTACAGGAAATGTTGGAACACAGGAAATACAGGAAAAATAATGAAATTAAGATTTCTTTTATGTTTAAAGGTAATGTCTTATTTTTTTCCTACCTTAATTGTTACAGTCTTTTATTTAAAAAAATTGAGAATGAGAAATGAAAAATTAATCTAAGACTTATTGAGGCTTCTGAAGCAGGCCCCTGCCTCCTTCAATATAAGAACTGAATATCATCTGCTGTCCATATATTTTCTTTTAAAATTAGAATGAGGAACTAAGGACATGGCTTTAGTTGATTCTACATCTATTTGCATAAAGACATTATATGATCAACACCAGATTCTTAAGATTTTCTTTTGTTCCTTCTTCTCCCAGCTAAGTTGGAGGATCTTTTAGGATCATATAAGATAGAGCACAGGCTGCAGAAGTGGAAAGAATGCATTGGATGGAACTGAACTGCCCTTGGCCTATTTCTGAACCAAAATACTTTCAGCTTCAAATTGTCTTAGAACAGGAAAGCAAATAAACAAACAACATTTGGTTGGTTTTTTTTTTTTACTGTGCTAGTGGTTCCTTCATCAGGAACATTTGCAATAAGTCCTCCGAGTTCTCTGTGGAGCTCTGGGTATGACAGCAGGGAATGTGTCATGTCCCTTTCTGAGCCTCTCTTTTACGACCTTCTTGCTGGAAAGGGGAAAAGGAGTTCATATCCTCTTACATTTTGTCATCCTCTTACTTTTTTGGCTGTAGCCTCTTGAGAAGCACTTGTTTGTAGATTCCTGCACACTTGCTGTCAGAAGACCTGAGCAGGTGCATTAAATCCTAAATAAGCACCCAGGGCTCTCACATTGTGCACAGCCAAAAGTTTTAAGTGGAAAAGAAGACATTTGTGGTGAAACCCAGCCTCACAGTAACAGGTTGATACTTTTCAACAGCTTCCTTCAGCATCTTTTGTTCATGCAGGAGAGGAGTCACAGGCTCTAGGTCACCCCTGCTTGTGTTATAGGAGAAGCTGTGCTGTCTGAAATGGCATTTTGCAGCATACAGGCAGAGGGCTGTGCAAAGAATATCCAGCTTTTTAAACAAGCCTATGCACCTATACCTCTGGGACCAGCATCAAAATCACCAAAGTCAGTGGAAACACTCCAGAGAGCTCTTCTATCCACCAGAAAGCACAACTATGACTTGAATTAAAGATAAAAAAGCAATAATAAGTAGGGAAACAATGAGAGGAGCAGGTGTTCAGCATTTTTGAAAGGCAGAAAAGCAAACTTTTATGTTCTAGCAGTGATGCTCTGCAATGAAGCTGAAGTCTGTCAACATCCAGATATGTTTCACACTGTATGTTTGGCATCACAACAGGTGGTTACTGCCAGATCTACCAATGGAGAATATTCCAGATTTGTCAGCTATTGCACAAAGTCTTTCCACCAGATGAATTGGGTGTATTTGGCAGCAGTCAGTTAGTAAATAAAGAATGATCTGGAGTTCATAACTATTGTAGCTTTAAAAAGCAAGCTAAATAACATTGTTTTTCAGCAGTGACATTCCTCACCCAGAATGGAAGTCCCAGAGAAAACAGAAAAGGAAGAAAACTCTGACAGTCAATAAATCTGGGCAATGTTGAAAGAAATAGTTAAACAAGTAGGGGACTCATTATTTAAAATATCCTTTAACAGGCCCTTTACATTTAAAGAAGAAGACTGAGAAATGAGGTAGAGCTTCTGTACAAAGATAAATCTGGTAAAACGGCCATGTTAACGTCCAGGGATGGTGTGTGTGTACTCTAGGGCTGATTTTTTTTGTACTCTGCTTGGTCTTTAACCTTCTGATTTTCCACTATGTTGCACAGTCCCAATGGAAAACTCCAGGCAGTTTTTACCTACAAGCATAGTTTTGGCTAAGAACAAGGTTTCAAATTGTAGTCTGCTGGGATTTTATTTTTAAAGAAAATTCCTTATTCACTAGAAATTTGCTGACTGCTTGAAAATGGAAACTGTTTAAGGAACGATCAGTTTGGATGATTTTCCCACTTCGATAAGAATCTGGGAAGAAAAAAATTGAAATTGCCAGCACATTCCTTTCTGCCATTTTCAAAAGAAAAGCAGCCAGCGCTAGTACCTAAACAAACAGTTCAAAATGGTCAAAACAGCTGCTTCAGTGGCTGGCTTCCTCTTAATCTCTTATTACAAACCCATGCTTTACTTTTGTGTTTTAGATTTGCAGTTCCATCTCCCTCCTACCAGCCTTACCTGTGTTTCATAACCAAAAATAAAGCTTTGTGTTATGCAGCTTCAGGCTAATTTTCCTTATAGTTTTGCTCTTGTATCAACAATTTTGTTGCTTTCAACAAAATCTTTAAATACACTGGGCTGAGCTAATGATTCTAATTTGATGTAACTTATTCATAAAGCTGTTACATTCCATTAAAGGTAGTATTACACGATATCAATTGATGCTGATAAATTCCCAGCTGTACAAACCTGAGGAAGAAGCAGTAGCACGTTACATATGACACATATGTTTTTGCCATTGTAAGGCCCAGTTTTAAGGGAAACTGTGTTTTCCAAGACCACAGCTTCCCCCTTTGCTACAACCGACGGCATTGCACCAGTGGAGCCTTATTGGTGTTTGTTTCAAGCATTAAGTAACCTTGGGGAAGCCTTTTTCTTCCTTCTGCCGTCCTTTCGTCTGCTCACAAAGCAGGTTTCAGGTTTGGGCCTGCTGGTTGAGGGGAATGCTTAGCTTGCCTATTTAAAACACAACTGGATTTTGCTATTCAAATGTAGGAAACCTAATTACACATTGGTAAATTCTCTTCAGTCTACCAAACACAGAAAAAAAACAGTGACAGAAACTGAAAGGCCAAAAAAGAGAAAAGAGTCCCTAAGACCTAATGAATCCAAACTAAACACCTCTCCACAGAAATGTCAAACATTTCTCTTAGCACAAAACAAGGCTTAAAGAATTCCCTGCTTTTGTCTCTGGGCTAATTCCTTAAGCAGAGAGGGGGATTTTCTTCTGGGAGTGTTATTTCACAAAGAACTAAACAGCAAATAAACAAAAGACTCTCAAAGAGTGAGAGAGTATAAATAAAATTCATGACTCCTTAAAGAGTTTACACTGAAAGAATGTGGGGGATTATTTACAATTAAAGCATAGTCTGTGCAATACAGTTATTATTACAAAAATGAATAAGAGGGTATTTCATTTAGCTCACAATAAGAGTGCACCTGGGTCTTCCCCATTTGTTAAAACTGGAGAAAACTCACTTGCCCTCAGAATCATCTATTTGGTCGCTTTTAGCAAACTCTTTCTCAAGTCCCAGTCTGGGTAATCCAGTTGAAAAACCTTGTTTATGAAGTTGCAAATTATCTATGTTGTAGCTACAGAAGGTGCAGAAGGAAAGGACAAAAAACAGGGAGAGAAAAACAGGCAAGTTGAGAACTTCTCTCCTTTAAAAGAGGAAAAACTTCTCCAAAGTAAAAGCTTTTTTTGCTTTTTAGTGAAAAATACTCTTCAAATCCCAACCCCTTCAGCCAATCCTACATAAATGGAAACAACCCTTGTCAATATAAAGAAGATTTTTAATCCTTCAAACTTATCAGAACACAAGTTTTTAGTAAAGTAAAAAATAACAAGACGGAAAGAAAAACTTGGGGCTACTCTTCCTTCTTCCTTGCCAAGAGGAATATGAAACAAAGGAGCAGGTTAATAATGGAGACAAGGTTGGCTGTGGGAACAAATAAAAGATTTCACTTCCAATAAATTAGGCAGACACAAATGAATGGTTATTAAGATAAAAAAGCATAGGTTGAAGAAGTCACTTGATTATAAATTATAGAGCAATTAGTCCTCTTTCCCTGCTTTTTTTTTTTTTTTTTTCACTAGGCATTTTGTATTCTACAGCAAATGTGTCATAAAACAATGCTAATAATGATATTGAAAGGAAAGGCGTAGTGGCCAAATCCGATATCTATATATATATGTGTGTGTGTATATATGTGTGTTTATTAATAGGGTTGTGAGTGACATACAGGATATGTACCCATACGTGTGTATGTATCTCTGTGTGTGCACATTCTTGTGGGTGTTCATGGATGTCTGACTACAACATAAAAATCACAAGGCACATCCATGTGCAGTCCTATTAATTGCTTATTGAAGCAATATATTAATACAAATTAAAAATGAAATCTATATGAGTGTCATGGACTGTACTACATCTATCTATCTGACTACATTATGTCTCTCTGTCGTGTCAAAAAGAAAGCCTTGTAACAGAGGTTAGGCCATGGAGGCTTATTTCATGTGCCTGAGGGACAGAGACAGAATTTAAAGCTTTGCTGAATTTGCAGCAAAAGTTTTGATTGAGTCTTACCCTGCCATGCCTGTCTCGGCAAAGTATCCGAAACATTTGGCTGCACGCGATTAAATGAACAGTATTTATTTTTAGCATCTGCTGCCCCTGACTCAAACTTTGCTACTAAGAAAACTCAGCTCTATGGAAAAGAATTTGAATTCCAGCTGGGCAGTTTTCAAAATAAGATGAAAAGTTAAGCAGGCAATTGGTGTGTATTTAGGGCTCAAAACACCTTGCCTCCTAAGAAGTCTTGAAGGAGTTAATCCCTTCTCAAGATAATCCACTAAAGAGCATCCTTCATTATGATGTTAAAAGCAAGGATCAGTGCTGGGGGAGTCTAACAATAGGACAGGGGTGCTTTTCAATCCCCATCACATTCTTCCCAGGTTAGAAACAGAAACTGCTGTTATTCCAGCCAAAAAACAGGACGGGTTTCTCTCCTGGTGTTAAATATTCAAATTTAAAAAGGGAGGGGAAGAAAAAGAAAAAAACCAAAAAGCAATGGCTAATCCACTGCATTAACTAAACTTCTCCCTTATTGGGTATTTTTCTGCCTATCTTACTAACTTTTATGACAAGGTGGTAAATGTGGAAGGGCTGTGTCAACATAACTCACAACTCTCTTAGGTGTCAAAAGAACTTTTGATAAGAGGCTTGTAAATAATTTCCTGGTGGTAACATATGAGTGGAGAAAACCTAAAGCAAGTTGGTCAAACTTCACTGAAGTAAAGGACATTACAACATCCCTTTACTCTGGACACGATTCAGACTTCTAATAAAACACGGGGGAAAAAGGTCATATACCAAGGTGTTTCATGCTACTTATGTGGCTAATATTCTTAAAACTTAAAATATTCTTAAAATATTCTTCTTGGTTTTTACTTTTTTAAATATGGATTATCCTGTTTTTAATTAATGAAAGGATAAGAGGAATGTAAAAATGCAGGGTTTTTTTGAGACCTTACAAACGTATTTGGGGATGACTTACATATGTGCACACACATGTACTCAATAACTCTATACATCAGAAATTATTAAATTTTGCTAATTTACCCAGGTAGAAAAAAAAAAGTGTAAAAACATTCATAAAGTGAGAGACTTTATTTTTAAGGCAGTAAGGGAAAAAGATTCAACCTTTAAAGAACCTAGTCAGAAATGAAAAGAAAAAAGCTATTACTTTGATAGCTGGCCATAGAGTTGATTTAGGATATGATCCAAGTCCTGTGGATCTCCAATAACCACAATTGGTGTTTGGATCATGTCCTTGGAGTACAATAACAAGTTTTTGTAGCATGCATAATTGATGGGTTTTAAGGAATCTCATGTAAAACATGTTTCATTGTGCCTTGAAAATGTCACCTTAAGGAATTCTAGCCCCACATCAGGGCCAAGAGAGACAACAATAATATTTCAGCCACGGTAATTAAACACTGTAAGCACCGTTATTTTCCTATTTGTTGTAATTCCAGCTAAGAAGGGCTCTGATTGAGACCTGGCAAGAAGTGGTTGAAAAATTGCTCTTCCAAAGGGGGAAGCTAAAAGAGCACATGACTCAGCTGTAGATAGTAATTTTGCTTCTTTTGTCCAATATAATCAGCAAACGGATGGTAGCTCCAATTCACTGCTGAAGTCTGCAGCAACAGCAGCTGAAGACTTCCAGACACAAGGCCTCAGCTTCTCCTTAGTGTAACAGAGCTCTTTGTGGGAGTAAGATCACATCTGGATGGGAGAAGAGCAGACCCTGCCTCTAGGTTGAGGTCTGTGCTCATTGCAGAAGGGTTGGACTGGATGACTTTTGAAGGTCCCTTCCATTCCAGGATTATAGAGTTTCCATTGCTCCACAAAACTGGAGCACAGGCCAGCTCTCTTCTTTTCATCAACTACATGAAAGAAATTGAGTGTGCCCTATGTTTAGCTAATTTGGAGGAGATGATGCTTAAGGGGAAGCATATTTGAGTCCATGGGACCACTTATGGTGATTTCCTCTTGACTCTGTGTCCTTGATCCAGTCCTACCTGGAAGTGTGGGAAGCTGTACTGTGTGAAGAGGCAGAAAATACTGATGCTGCAGACGTCTGTTTACCCTTTAGATGCTGCAAAGCCCTCTGGACACGGAATAGTGAAATCCTGCCTATTTAAAGTGCAGCCAATAAAAGTTCTTGTGTTTCTAGACTCATGATTTTGCTTGGACGATGAGCCTGGGAAGGGTTTCATCCCTACTTGCAAGCCCTCCAGAGAGTGAACTCACAGCTGCCCTACTCCCTGCCTGCTGATCATCACAGGAAGAAGGGAAATGCTGCTATTGCCCTACTCTCTCAATTCTGAGCTCTCTGCATAGGTAGGTGTTGACAGAGATTAAGGCCATGGTTCTGCTGTCCACAGCCATATCTTTACATTTATTAGGGAATGTAAGGAAGCATCACTTGAAGCACCCTCTCCAAATCAATGGCCAGGAGTGGCCTTGCTTACAAATCTTTAGAGGAGGGGATGGACCTTGCCTTTTATAAGTATCTTTTTTTAATTTTAACCGTCCCGAATAAGTCATGGTTATTGGAAAAGTTACAGCTCTCAGAAGTCCTGGGATTATAATTTATATACTTTGGCTTTAAGACCAAAGCAGATGATTTTGACTAACTGAACATATATAACGGTTTTTAAAGCCCAAAGGCTTCGACCAAGATGAGTTCTTTGGTTAAAACCAGGCACTAAATAAACAGAAGGAAGGACACAACCTGAGCCCTTACAGGAGCTCGCTTTTGAGGCGGAGTCCATTTCAGGATAATAGGAATGGCTGATCCAATTCCTACCCATCAACTCCTTTCAGTTTCTGGAATTAATTTATCAAGCAACGTTTAAGGATTAAAAGATGGCGCCTGACATTTTAGAACAAACCAGAAAACCCCAAAAACTCAAACAAAAAAACCTGTCACAATTCAGCAGAATTTGCAAAAGAAAAGAGGCTGTATGGGATAAAGGAAGCCAGCCCGAAGTCCTCTTAGGTTGATGATCTCTTCAGGTCACGGTTCAAGTTATCTTGATTTTCAATTGTACCCACCCAAGTCCGTACTCCTTCTCCCTAGCTATTTTTTTTTTAAGACTTTAAGTCACTGCCTAAATGCTCTTCTCCTTAATGAGAATGAAACTGACTGGCTTTTATTAATGAATCCCATCTTTTGTGCATAGGTTTTAGTTTCTCTTTAACATCTTGAAAAGTCATTAATTTATTGCTAATTTAAAAGAAAAAGAGAGAGCGATCCTGTTGGTTCGAATGAATACTTTTCCTTTGGTTGAACCAATAATTCAAGCTCCTGATTATACCAATTAAAGACCAATTTGAGGAAAGGCCTCCAGCACTGAGCTGCAGCTGCCATTTAGCCACAAATTATGGGCCTTATATGTGAGTGGACATGAAACTCTTTCAGAGAGAAATAGATTGAGAAATAGGGAAACTATTGTAGGGATTTTAGCAGAAGGGGGACATTAATTGGATACATTGCTTGAAGTCAATCAGAGATTCAGCTAGTCTGTGGGCCTTTTGACTTCAAGACCCTTCTCTTTTTGTTCATGTACCTTCAGCTAGATTAATCACAGTGACTAAACAAGCAGAGATATTTTTCAGGGCCTTTTTATTTTTCTGTGTGGCTCTGAATTAGGGGCAGCCTATTCTACAGTGCAATAAATGCTGAAGATGGTGAAGATAAGTATGATGGGTTCAATCTCACAATTAATTCATTAGGTGTTTTAAGAATACATAAAAGTGATCCTAGAATGGAAGTTTTATTTGTTAATTTGATATCAGAGGCCACATTTAAGTTATTAAATGTATTGATTAACAATGCAATGAAATTATAAGCTTTTGGTATGTTTTTTTTCCTAACAGGGAAAGAAAATGCACTCATGGAAATGTTTCTCAAACTTTGGACTGGTAGTAACCTAAAAGTGGAAAACATGAGTGTCAGAACATAGTAAGTGATTCATAAAATATATAGTGTCAATGCTCATAATGGAAATGTTTTTAAAGTACTATGTAATAGTTGCCATTAGACCGTATGACTGTATATTACCTGAGTTTTATTGTTCTGGATTCCATTTTTCCAGCTCATAGAGAAAATTGGTGGCACTAGTGGGATTAGACCTGCTCTGTACCTAGTCTCTAGTCCTGTGGTAGATTTTTAAATTCTTCTGAAATGTTGTAAGTAGAGTGCAAATAAATATATGAAATAGAGGTTTTGATAAAGAAATGTAATAACAATACATATCTCTACATTTGCATACATATATACACACACATATACATGCGTAAAGGTGTTTACTTCTGAAGCTGAAGTGGTCTAAAAGGAGATACACTGTTTGTGATTTCTTGTAATCAACTTTAAGGTTTCACTGCTGGAAACCCAGTAAAGTTTCTTATAGTTCAGCTTGTGCATAAACATTGCTTGAGTGAACTCCATGATGTGACTTCCTTGATATTTAGGAGCAGGTTTTTCCATAATATTAGCAGCCTTGATTTAAGATGCTTATTTATTTATTTATTTATTGTAATCCCATTGTTATAGCTCACCTCAATTAAGACAATTAAAATTTTCAAAGTAGTCACCTGATCAAGAAGCCAAAATCCATTTCTCAGTTATTTCCTGAGAACTGCAGTAAACTCCTCTCGACTCTTCTGTTGTTAAACTGAGATTTGCAACCTAAATGAATCAAGGACATAGTGTAGTGACTGCAAGCAGATACAGAAAAGGACCACTTGCTTCTCAAATTCTTCATCTGCTTTTCACATGATTACAGTTTTGGACACTTGTTTTGAATAGAATTAAGAATCGAGCTGTGTTTCATATTTTAAGTTAATGAGAGCTCAAACAACCTTCAGTGCTTTCTCTGCCTTAAAATTCAGTTAAAAAAAAAAAAAAGGAAAGACTTCTGTTCTAAATTTCCATACTTCATTCAAACTTGCTAATTTTATCCTGGTTAGGAAGTGGGATTAATAAAAGCTACTTTTGATCCACCCATAGGAGGAAGTTGTGGAAATGCTGTAGGAGAGTTTTGTACTCTTAGAGGAAGAATTTGCTTTGTGCAAATATGCTGCCCCAACTTCTTAGTCTTTAGAGGCCTGTACAGC
Organism: Oriolus oriolus; assembly: GCA_013400235.1. Taxonomy (NCBI): domain Eukaryota; kingdom Metazoa; phylum Chordata; class Aves; order Passeriformes; family Corvidae; genus Oriolus; species Oriolus oriolus. The sequence goes on along the minus strand of VXBT01000053.1, from coordinate 393,141 downwards.
ACAGATGTTACTCTGGTGATTTCACAGTTATTCTGGTGATTATTCACTATGGTGATTTCACAGTTATTCTGGTGATTATTCACTATGAAAGCAATCATGAGTTTTCACCTCCACAATAACTAAATTCCTTTTTTTTTCATCCATCTGCTCTCCATTCTTAGGTCCAGGTTCATATTGTATAAGAGAGTTTCCTTTTGCTTCCTAGCTTTTACATGAGTATTTTCTCACAATTTTGGCTGATGAAACACCAGATATTAAAGAAACTAAGTGTTTTGTTTTTTAAAAAAATTTAATTATTTGCCTTCTTGATACCCTAGAGTCCCCAAATGAGACAGAACGGGTAAAACTGAAAAGATCTTGAGCTCAACAAGTGAATCAGAGGCCTGAGAGTGTCTATTCTCCAAAGCACCCAGCTCTCAGCTTTTGACCTGAGATCAGCATCTTCTCCCCAGTGTGGAGTGGTGGTTTGGTGCTGGGCTGGCCGTGTACCTGACACGCCTGCAGGTACGGGCAGCAAAGCAGGTTAACACATCTTGCTCCAGGTAGGCAACTTCCTGCTGCAATATCCAAAGTAACCCTTTGAAGCAAATGCCTCAAAAATGAGTATTTTGCCCCAAGAAAGTGTAGTTTGCCCATGGTTAAGGGACAACATTTCAAGCATCTTATTCTATACTAATTAATCTCTAAGCCTTAACATTTATCTCCCCAGTACACAGCATACATATCACTGTGAGTTTCAGTTCTGAAGTCTGATAAAACTAATAAACCAAAACTGCCAGAGGTGGCACATTAAACTGGTAAAATGGTTTTCATCTTAATTGGATATGAGCAGTGTTATCTCTAATAACCCCAGGATACTTCTAATTGGAGTTTTCTTTTTCCTTTCTTCCCCCTGCCCTTTCTTTTTCCTCCTTTCTGTTTCTTTCTTTTCTAACACTAGTGTCACTGACCAGTGTTAATATTTGAATGCCCCCTCTTCCAAACCCACTACTTGATATTTTCTGAAGCAAGAGCCAGCCTGATTTCAGCAATTGTATTTGTATTCCATTAACAAAGGTGATTTCATGTGTGCTATCATTGGAGATTTTAATAAGATAGAGTTATTGATGTTAGCTAATAATGTTTTGAAAGCTGGTTGTCTTCACTGCCCTGAGATTCACCTCAGGCCAGCAACTTCTCCATTTTCAGATGTTATTGCAAGACAGTGCCTGTCACTCTTTTGGCTGAGATTGTCATTTTAGTGTGAATCTATGCTCAGTTTTTTTAGGGCGGAAAACTCATTCTTGTTTCCTGCACATTTTTTTAGACTCTTTTGAGAAGAATGCATATTAATTGGCAACACTAAAATACCATGTAAAATTAAAAGGCATCAAAGCTTTCTGCACTAAGTATCCCTTTGTTTTATTTCACCGGGGTTACCAAGAAATCCTGACGTGGATGAGGAAATATTCATAGCAGCAAAGCTCACATTTCATAGCAAAGGACAGAGAGATGCATAGGCTGCAAGAGAGATTGCATGGGACTGCTTGGAAAAACCAAATTTGAGAAACTTTAGTTCACTATTTTTCATGATTCTCTTTCTCTTTTTGCTCTTTTACACATGTAGCCCTACATTAGCTATTCCACTACGTCAATTTTATGTTAAGTTTTTGTCATAGAAAATCAGCTTCAATTTTTCTTTTAGCTATACTTGCCTGGCAATACAGGGATACTATTGGCTCCAAACTAAATAAGATGACAAAGAATTAAAAGGACTGAAAGGACAGAAGGTCTAAGAAGAATTGTACCAATAGCATAAACTACCTCATTTTTTCAACAGGGATTAAAAGTTTGAAGCCTGCATATGTTTTAAATGTGAAAGATTTTACTCCTGAGACATATTCAGGAAGGTATAATTAATTTTCCTGCAGAACACACATGCAAATATACACACAGAACACGTGATGAAGTCAGTACTGCTCCCTCCATCACGTGTGTTTCTGAGCAAATGTTATCAAATTCACAAGAGTTATTACTTTTTCTATATAGCTACAAGTATCTGTGCAGAGCTCATTAAAATAATATAGAAATGTTACAAGAACACTTCAGAGTACAAAAACAGATTAAAAATACAATTGCAATAAATAAAATTAGCACAAAGACAGCTTCAGCAATTTATATTTACATTTCAGGCAATTAAATCAGCATAACCTGGTGTGTGGATTAGAAGGGATCAAAGGCATTTCACAAAAAGAACCTTTTATAGTATCAAAGGGCCTGTGACATCATGTTTGCCTTTTATGCTGAATTAGATAATTGCAAATAATTGTAACTCTAAAAGACATTAATTTTATGGCAGTTTTTTTTTTCCCTTCACAGGTCAGTATGCAACCCTTTGACCCAGTACTGTAGGATTAACACCTTTGTTAGAAAGACAAAGAATATTACTTCCTCAACGAACAACATGCAGGATTACTTTTGTCAAGAGTCAGAGAGAGCAGAACAGAAATATCACGATACACCAACCCTTAGAATAAAATATTTCAGAATTTTTTGTTGTGAGGAAAATAGAGGGTCAGGTTTGTTTATTTATTTGATCTTTCTATCTATCTATCTATCTATTTATCTATCTATCTATCTATCTATCTGTCTATCTATCTATCTATCTGTCTATCTGTTTATCTATTTTCATTATTAGCTTTATTTCTATTTGATTTATCAAATCAAATAGAAACAAAAAGTAGAATTATAAATACATTAGACAAGACAACCTGCTTCTCATTTCTGTGCATTTCTTCCTCACCTTTACATCCTTTACATCCTCATATTGCATCTGAGCTCATGGCAGCAGGCTAATCTGGGGGGTTTTGGGAGAGCACATAAGCTTGGTGTAAATCTTCCATGTTAGGTGGAAAATTCAATAATAAATTTCAGCAACAGACCTCTGCATCTGCCAGCCCAAACACTGGAGACAGCATGGTCTGACACACTCACCCTGCTCAACTGGCCCAGGAGCCTTCATTGCACAGGACATTTGGAGGGGTAATAGTTAATTTAAGGAGCTGTTGTATGATTCTCACGACATTTTTCACTTCTGGACAAAACAGGACCAACAGGAATTTAATCTTCTGCCACACAATAAAAGAGAAGGAAAATATCTAGGCTGTGGACATTTAACCATCAGCCTTGCTGAGCCTGGAATTTCTGCCAGGGTACAGTGACAAAGGGCAATAAGGATGCCAGTGACCCTGACGAATACAAAGTCTCTGTTGCTCATCGTGCTAAGGAATTGCACCTGAATTTTTGGCTGTCAAAAGGCCAGATTATTTCACCTTTTCTAGGAAGCAGCTGACATTGCCCCTGTTTCCGTGGGTAGGATGGAGATCTGGTGTGAGATCTTTGGTGTCAGCCGGCAGGAGTGATGCCAGGCTGGGGGAAAGCCTGGGAGCTGTCAGTCAGTCCTACAGCGGTGCTGCCCCTGGAAGCCAAACCTGTGCATTAACATTACCCCGAAAAAATGATTTGACAAGATGCATATAAAATGTGGTGTTTGCTGAGGACAAGGAGAAAGAGGGAAGGGACACAAATAAGGGAACAAACCTGTGAGCAGAATCAGTTGATGGTAACCTCCCAAATTGCTGCTGTGCTTCAGTGCTGCCACAAGTTACAGCCTGCCAAGGAGGTAGGAGACCAAACCAAGATATATTTCTTAGATGGCTCAACTGTCTCAGGCTTGGAGGTTCATTAGGAAGTGAAATCATCCCAGGAATACCAAAACACCAGGAGGCAATAAAGATGATACAGGTAATGCATTCTGATTTCCTCTAGCATTAACTCATTTAAAAAGCAGTATTAGGTAGAAAAAGAGACTTTTATAGGGTTGTAAAACAGCAAATAAAAATACAGAAAGGCGTATCAATACTGGGTACTTTTGCCGACAAAAAAAGCCAAAGGGACAGTAGTTTGCTTTGTTTGCTGTGCGACTTTGGGTTAAGTAGGAATAGACATTTAGGTAGGAGTGTACTGGTCTGAGAGTGTGGACTGAACATGAGAAGGAGCTGCATTAAACACTGCCCAGGTCAATGATTAATATATTCCCATAAACTTGGTAACCTCACAGCCTCCCCCTCTGCATTTTTCGGTTTAATTGAAATTTATGTGCTAGTTTTGAGCAGCTATATAAACAGCCAGAATTATTATACATTTGACAGCAGATAACTAAAAGATTGCATTAGCAGAACAAAAATGTGTTGCTTCTCTTAAACAGAAGCTGCTTCCAGCAAAATGGCCCTGGAAGCTTTGATAAACCCTGTGGCTACATACTGCACATACCCAGGCAGGTGCTACAGTTTGGTGCTTTGGGTCTAACTTAGAAGCTGGACCAGTCTGGAGTGAGAGGACTGGACCCATATGACTCCAGAGACTCTTTCTAAATGAAGTTACTCTGAGATTTACTGTTGGTAATCAAACAAAACCATCCTTTTGCAGTTGAGAGTTTGGGGCTGGCCAGGCCAGTGCTTCTGGCAGCTCACTGTGACTGCAGGAGAGAGAAATGCCACAGACACCTACTCAGGAGGTAAAGACATGATTCCTCTGCTTGTACTCGCTGTCTTTCATCACAGCCCCCAAACTATCTTTACATGCCCACTATTCCTGTCTGGAGCAGCACCACAGCACGAGGGGAGGCTGCTCAGACTGCTTGAGATGGGAAACGCAAAATACAGCTTTATTTCTCTATCCACTTGCTGTGGTGTCTCATGACCATCAAAGGTGCTGCTATTTCAGGATCTTCCACTTCCATTGCACTTCCTGGGTGGTTTTGATGATAGTGGGACTCTCACCGGCCTCTTTAGTTTTGGGTGTTCAAAATAACGTAAGTGGATCCATCTCTTGTTTAATTACTTCTTTAAAAAACTTCTAGTAAATGGGAAAAACCTTGTTTTTTGCAAATGCCACCATTGCCAAGGAGGCACATGAAAGCAGATCACAGGAGGATCTAAATTTCCATCAACTTAAAAAGCACGTAGGCACCTAGGCAAGAATTAGGTTCCTAAATATCTTTATGGAGCTGCCACTTTCTGCTTAGGTAATGTGACTAAACCAATCTCCCTTGGGCCTTATAGTCACATACACGAAATACACTGATTGGTTTTCCCCTTCTTCACTTCCTCACAGAAGAGTTTTACATAATTTTTTTTCTTTGGCATTAATGTAATTTCTTTGGCCTTTGTAATCAGGAAGGTTTTATTGCATGCAGCTGTAGTCAGAAGACTGTTGAAGAAGGGTCTGTTTTATTTAGAGGATATTTGTATTGCAGTGTAAACACAGAAATATTCAGAACAGCACTGCTGCTGCTGCTTCTGCACCAACTGAAAGCTGAAGGCATCTATTTTCCATGCTGAAAGTCAGCACTGGTCTATTTACCATGATAACCTGCTTCTAATAATGTGCAGCTTTTCACTGGAACTTGTCAAGCTCTAAAATATTGTGATAATTTTCCAATGTTATACCATCGGGTGCAGTAGAATTTCTCCTGGGCTGCAATTAGCCAACAGCTTATGTTAATTTTAATTAATTAACTTAGGTGGATAGTAATGCCATGTAATAAAACATTTTGCTCAGTGTGAAACTTGTCCATCACATTTGTTTGTGACCTAAGTTAGTAATTATGTGTGCTTAAGTCAGTGGTAAATGGAAATAAAATGATGCGTCAGAGGCAAAATGAGGTAATTTGTGTCAACTGAGTTGGTTGATAGTGTTATAAAGGTAAAAGACACAGGAGTGCTGGTTAGAAACTGGTCATTATTTTGTAATCCAAGGAATCTCTCATGATGCACATTCAGTACTAATCAAGACACCATTTTCTCGTGTGAAAAGTCTGTCTGGTAGCACAATAAATCTAACTAACACCCCAACTAATGTACAAGGTGCAGTAAGAAGGCTGACAGCTGAATTAAGATGAAATTGCTGTCGTCTGATTCTTCCTCAGCCTTTGAAATCTAGCTGATCAGCAAAAGTGAACATCAAACTTGTGACTAATTCTTGAATGACTGAAATAATTCCAACAAATACTGTTCAGAGAATGACTGTTCTTAGCAATGTCTGCCAGTGCATTATGGAAACTAAGAACATACTTGCACGATACTTTAAAAATTTGCTGGTTTTCCCATTCCAGGTGTATTTTGAAATTAAGGTTCTGCCTCCACTGCTATAGAATCTCACCCTGCTAATAAATTTGAAAATTGCTTTTTCCTCCAGAACTTGAATTTGTATTTAAGTGTTAATATCCTGCCTGCCTGCTTTATTTCAATCGGCCACTCATTTTTTTCAATGTTGCCTTTGGTTTCGGAGTGAAAGAAATTTGTTGTCTATATTTTTGCAGTTTAGACCAAAGCTAATTAATTAGTTAAGCATCCAACTATTCTGACTTGCCTTTGATGTCTAAGTTTCCAAGACATAAAAACCGCAACAACCTCAGCAAATGAAAACAAGAACACAGGATTAAAAATCCACCCTGTGGATTATCTGCAGGATTTTTTTCCCCCTGAAAGGCTCAGCTTTATTTTTCTCTTGCTGGAAAAAAAGCGCTCATTAAGGAGACTGATGGTGGTACTGACAGTACCTCTCTGGGCAGCGTGACAAGTCCAGCAGTGGAAGACTGCAGGTAAATGAGTTTCTTCCACTGGAGCTTCTTGCAAAGTAAAATAACTCATTTTCTTATTCAAACTTGTATCTGACTCTCAAACTCCCCCCATCTGTTCTTGCTGAACAGATTTCAAGAGGTAAAAACACTTGATCAAAGACTAGTTCATTTCAATACAGTGAGTATGAATTCACTTCATGCTAGAAAAAAGTAAAAATCACATAGATTGCCATGGAAATTGTATGTTTGGTCCTGACAAGAGCATGGGACACAAATAGTAGCAAATAATGTAACTATCATCACCTCTATATGTTAGAATCACTGAAGGATGGATTTGTTTAGACTTTGACAAGGGAAATTTTTGTTTGGTATCAATGCAAAAAATTTACCTTGACCTGAAACAATGTAGCTCTCTGAGCATTTGCATTATTTAGTATTTTCTGAATAGAATTGAATTCCAAAAGAAAAATGCTATTTGGAAAAGGAATACTGAAACATTTAATCTAGAAAACATGATTTTTTATTTTTGCATTTTTTCCATGTTAATTAGATTATTTCCAAGAATGTATGTATTCCTATTAAATCTCTCTTCTTACAATAAAGTGATATTTCTTGAATTTCCTTCCAAAAAAGGCTTTTTGACTGCACAGGATTTACCTTGCACTAGTTTCAGCAAGTTGATGTGTGCTTTTTCAGACCAAAGAAAATAAAAAAATTTCATCCTGGTCTTCCAACAACCAAATGGAAAAACTGCAATTTGGGGCTCAGCTAACTTTCCCCTCCCCCCAGGTATCCTGCTTCTTAAAAAACCTGCATTTCCTATTGGAAAATCATTCAAATGGAAAACTCTGGCTGGACCCTGCTCGTAGCAGGTTGGGAGAGCTGTATAAATGTGCGCCGAGGAATGGGAACCTGCAGCGTGGGATCTCTCGAGTAGGTTTTACCAGAAGAGCTACGACCGATTATTATGCTAATATTAACTTCCAATTGTCAATGAACCTTTAATCCTGAAGGATCCCAAACCACTTCAGAGACCGCAGAGATCTCTCCCGCTCCCATCGAGGCGCAGCCGGGCTCTTCTGGCCGCTCTTTGTGGCCGGGCGCTGCTCAAGAGCGGGGAGCAACCTCTGCACCGGCAGCGCTCAGCAATGCACGGAGCAATTACCGGGCTGGCCCGCAGCCAGCGCTCCGCTTCTGACACCCCTGCTCCCGCAGAGGAAAGTGCTGTAGTATCTTTAAGTGACCATAAGTCACGGCTGGGTCTGGCGCCTTATCAGAAGCACGGAGGCACCGGTACAGCGCGGAGTCCCCGGGGAGCGCGGCAGCTGCTCCTCGCCCCCAGCGCGGCTGCTTGCGGCAGCTCCGGGTTTTACTCGGAGGCTCTCCCGCTGGAAATGGGGCTGACGTGACCCTGCTCGTCTGGTAAAGGTGAAATTGGCTACGACCTGGCTTGGGGATGGCCCCCAGGCTGCTGTTTGCAGAGGATTAAGCTTAAGTCAGGCATGTGTGCAAATGACACTTCTTAAAGTCGGACTTTTATTTTTGGAGATCAGTGGTGATTTTCTGTGCTGTTAAAAATTTGGGATTCTATTTCTCATGTATGTTGGGAATTTAGCTGAAATATCTGTGTCTTTCCATCTACAAAATATTTCAAACTAAGTGGAACACAGCTACACCTCCCACTCCAAATGACAGGTTTGAGGAAAAAAATGTCAAACTAGCTGATGCTTTCACCTTTAGAAAGATTCAATTTCTAATTGTCTGGATCAATAAAAGATCAATTGTCTGGATTTCTAATTGTCTGGATCAATCAATCCATCTGTAGCTAACATTTCTTAGCAGGGTACATTCCCTCTAATTGATACCCATTTAAATTAACTTGTGTTTACTGTAAGTGTTCTTGCTGCTGAAGTGAAATGTGCTTCCACTAGAGCAGCAGTGATGTTTTTAGTGATGGCAGGAAATGCTGCCTATTCAGTACTTTTATTTGGAATTTGAAGTCCATTAAAGTGACTTCATAAATTCAAAAATAAATCCATTTATTTCTATGAATGCTTATAGTTAATGAACATGTGGCATTTGATTTAGAATTAAAGAGGCATTATCACATTGTTTTAAAGGCCTTAAATTTAGGCTTCATTAACAAAAAGATGGGGAAGAAGCATCTGCATTTTAAGCGGATGTCTGGAGTGCTGGAAACTTTGAGGCAGTAACATAATGTCAGGTGCATTCAGCAGCTGAAAAGCTGCTTTCTAGTTCTGAGGAGGACCAAACTTTGCTGATACAAAGGCTGTGGGGCTGAACTGACCTGGATTGATGAGCTGTGCTATCTTTGCTGGCCATTGATTTGGGAGAGTGCCTTAGCATCTGTTTAATTTTCACCAGAGGACGATATCTTGTCGACTATTTACACGTCTAAAGTTTATCACCTAGCAGATCTTGGGCTTTACAGGTTCCCCTTGGGAATTTGACCCCGAGCAAGGACTTCAGGAGAAAGCTCCAGGATTTCAGTGTAGCCCTTGCTGGTGAGAAGCCCGCAGCCAAACAGGGGAGCTGTTAATGGCAAACATATTAATTCAAGAGGAAGCAGTAAGCAAAGCTCCAGCAGCAGCCAGTGCCCTGCAATGCAACTTATTTCAGAGAAGATGGCAGAGGATCACAGGAATGGTGCTGCCGTGGTGGGATGCTCACAGATCCTTTCTCTCTGCCTGTTTGAAAAGCTGTGGGAGAGGGAGGCTGCCCCACAGGACCTCTGCGTGACCCCAGTCCCAACCAGCCGCCGGCAACTCTGTGTGTGCTTGCCCATGTCATGGCAGTGCACGGATGGCTTGACAGAGAGTTTACTGCTTTCTGGCTTATTTTAAGTACTCTTGGAATCTTCCGCATCCTCTAGCAAACTGGGGCAGGCTGACCTCTAAGCCACATAATCTGAGCATAAGTTAAAAAAGAAGCCCAGAATTTTCCCTTTCCCGAATAGCACCGCTGCCGACGATCTCTGATCCAGCTTTAATGTTTAATTGGATGACCGGGTTTTAAACAGAGCATTCTTTAACCCGGCTGACTCTGCCTGCCCCCATCCCCCTGCCCAACAGCAGCCTCACTCCAGTTATCAAAGTGTCATTAGTAGAGACAGCTGCCTGTAAACAACAGGAATGTCAACACAACTGTCTCGGTCAACAGGAATTTAACTTTAATCTGTTCATTACTTAAAGATACATCATCCTCTTTCTGCGCTGTTATCTACATCACTCGCAGACAAAGGCGGAGAACAAATTGACAGCGGGGAGGGAGGTTGGACAGTTCCTGCCTCAGCCAGGCTGGTTCTGTTCATCATTTCCAGTTCCACCCCTGCCCCTTCCAAGTTCCCCTCCTGTATATGTATATATATTTGCGGGATTGCGGGTGAGGGGGGTCAGGAGTTCCTTGTTTAGCTGGAAACAGATACTACATATTTATAAACGTAAACTTGGAGCGCTGCCAGACTCCTGCATTTAAGTGATTAACAAATGTTTCCCTTCAAGTGGACACCTCTTGTTCTAAATATATTTGACAAGAATGTAAAGAGTCAACTGGAGGGTAGAAAGGGCACACCACAAAGCGTTCGGCTGCCAGCATCCGCGGGCCGGGGCTGCGGTGGCCGGCGGTGGCGGCGTGCGGCGGGTGCCAGCCGAGCTCACGGCGGGCAGGCTGCCAGCACAGCCCGGCCTCCCCGCTGTTTAACGACAATGGATTTACTGCTTCTCTGCATATTGGTGTTATTTTGTGTAAACAAGGTTAACACTCCTTTTAAATTAAATACACCACCTGGTGACTGAATGCCTGACCTTGGCAGGCGGCTTTCACCTGGTCTCCAAAAAGGGTGGGTACCCCGGCTGTGCTGCCGGCCTTTCCCACCCGCTGGCGGCCTTTAATGCCTCGTCCTGTAAAAGCGTGTCAGCCTGTGCAGTGCAGCTCGGTTCTGGGGCTGCTCCCACCTCCAGATGCACAGGGCAGCCAGGAATAGGAAGTTATTACTTATGAGCAAGAGGGTTTTTCTCTCTTAACCTTACGCATACCATAATATTCTTGTCTACCCTGGACCTGCCGGTTCCCTCCTCTTTCCCCTAAATAGTTCTCTTTCTTAGTCAAAATGTATCTTCCTGGGTCTTCTGGTTTGTTTGTGGACAGGAGGAAAGTTTCTGACCCAGGTCTCCTCTTCTCCTTCAAGAAAAGATGGGAAAACTTGGGAGTAATCTCCCTCTCCAATCTGAGAATGATCTCCCACTCCAATTTAAGAGCTATCTCCTTCTTCCCCTTCTGAATGATACCCTGGAAAATAAAGCATCCTTGCTTTTGCCTTAAGTTTCTAAACTTCACTTCTAAAGCAGTATCTGTCACACAGGTTCATCTAGGGTGTTTCCCGGGTAGCTGATTCTGACACTGTTGATAACTCTGGAGGCTAAGGCTGATGTCATTGATCATGATGTGTTAAAAATGAAGACAATCCTATGCTAGGTAAAGAAATCTGAATTCTATGCATTGGAATTAAGTGTCTACAGCTAAATTGTAGCTAATTGACTGACTGAAAGGCCTAATTCTCTCAAGAATTAAGGTTGTTCAGTCTGGATATGGGAAGGCTCTGGGGTGACCCTGTTGAGGCCTTCCATTACCTAAAGGAGCTACAAGAAAGCTGGAGAGGGAGTTTTACAAGGTCATGTAGTGATAGAACAAGGGGAATGGCTTCAAACTGGCAGAGGACAGGGTTAGATTAGAGAGTAGGAAGAAATTCTTCCCTGTGAGGGTGGTGAGGCCCTGGCACAGGCTGGCCAAAGAAGCCGTGGATGCTCCATCCCTGCAAGTGTCCAAGGCCAGGTTGGATGGGGTTTGGAGAAACCTGGGATAGTGGAAGCTGTCCCTCCCCATGGCAGGGATGTTGGGACTGGATGATTTCTAAAGTCCCTTCCAACCCAGACCATTCCATGATTCTGTGATTCTATGACTGAAAAACCTCTTGAAGACCTCAATATATAGACTATATAAAATCTAGGAGTGCTTTATTCTTCCCATGAATCCCTGGAGGATGCCCATTCCTACACGATTTTTTCTTAAAGATCGACCTCAGTGATATCCTTTGATGGTAAAATTGCTAAATTATTTGAATAAAAACGATTTATTTTTATTGCTAGCATTACTGGTTCTGCCCTTGTTCTTTCGCTATGAGAAAGTGGAGTTAAGGCTTTTCTCCTTTTTCCCTGGAAACTTTACAAAGAAATCTTAATAATTTTAAACAAACATTTAAAATATACAGATAAGAGCACTAAGTTGGATAACAAAATAGAGATGATGGGAAATAATCTGAGAGACTTTATTTAGACTAATAGTGATAAGACATTTTTTAAAAGAAAGTCCAGACAGATAGGTACCAAATATGTAAAATAATAAGCTATAAATACATGTGCTAAATACAGCTTTTCCTAAGCATTTTTGGAAAGGATCCCTTTATCTAGTGGCTAAATGCTAGAACATTTTCCAGTTTTACATGAAAAATGCTGCACAATTAGGGGTCAATGCTTCAAGTTTCAGTGCATGGATGTTGTCTGGATCATAGGCAGTGTGTTTGTTACTAGGCAAAAGGCTATTCCAGTGCTGGGGAAAGTGATAGAGTTTTAAGTGAGGAACAAAAAGCTGAGTTTTTCAGAGAGCTGCCACATTTGTTGTACAGATAAGGCTCGTCTAATTAAACCATCACTGCAAAGTCCCCAGATTCCCCAGGCCCTTCTTTTGCTCTTAGCTGGAGTTTGGATTCAGTACTCCAAGAAATTCAGTCTCTTTGAACTCTTTGTGTTTCAAGGATTGTTCTCATCTGTGCTATAAAGAGCCTCTGTTATCTGTAACGGAGTGCAGGAGCATCTATCCTGACTGGACCACACAGTGATAGAGTTGGGAGCACTGAGCTCATACCCATTTACTCTCTCTTGTCTGTTTTCTCTCATACAGAATTCCCTCTCCATAGCCTTGCAGAGCAGAATTGCTTTCAATGAGGTTTATGATAAGCTCCTGATGTCCTTTTCCTGCTCCCAGAAGTTGTTTGCTAAAGGGCTCACCTTTGGTTCCTTTAACTAAAAGCAGTTCTGCCATCACAAAGTGTCAGCACTCTCATAGGGACAGAAAAATGGGAAGATCACAGGAGACTCAGCCAGGTGCAATGACCAACACTTAAACCTTCAGGAAAATGGCCTGCAGGGGTCAGTTCTGAAATAACTTGCCTATATAAAAGTTGCTTTCTGTATGTTTGTCCCTTTGCATTCAGTCTGCAGTAGGTGCACCTGAATGGATACACAGATAAATTTAGGCAGTTTTTGTTTCTTGAGATACAAAGCAGACATCAAACACCATATGAGCTAAATGTCATTAGCAGGACAAGTACTGCTGAATATGGGGTATGATTCTGCTTGGAAATACATCAGAGAAGTAAAGAAGTGAGAAAAAAGAGTTATTTAAATTAGTAAACATTGCTGGCACACAAACAAATGGGATACACTGATGGTGAATAAATCTAAAATGGAAATTAGAAGAAGATTTCTAGTCAGAGACTGACATTCTTGAAAAGCCTTCTAATAGGTTCAGTTAAGTCACATAATGAAACTAGTTTTAACTTGGAGTTCAATGAATTTATAAGTGGGATTACACAATGTAGATGCATAGCAGAGAGCTGGGTTAAGTGACCTTGGAAGTTCTCTCCAGTCTTACATTACATTATTCCTTCTAATTATTGCTTAGAACTAACCTTCAGCATGACCTTTTTTCAGTTTTCTCTTCTAACTTACCCAAACTTCAAATATTTTTGTTGAAATTTTGCATTTCTAGCATGGAGCTTAGCACTTTTTTCCCTCCTAAAATCTTTTTAGTGAAATTATCTGTGCATGTTACAGAAAAACTTGCTGTTTTGCTCATGCATTGCAGACCAGATTAATGGAAAAGCTTTAGTGTTTCCATCTCTGGAGGGTGGGAATGAAACTTGGCAGGGTGGCTCTCTTTGTGCAATTTGCTGCCCTATGGAAAATTTGCCCCACTTTTCATCCAGAACTGGAGATTCTGAGAGAAAAAAAAAAAAAATCCATTTGACTCATGGTCAGCAGAAGCTTGCTGGAGGTTGGTAGCCGAGTTTCCAGGTAGTGCATGCACTGAATATATGCCAGTTTTTGCGTGTATAACCAGACTGTACCGTGACCAAGAAGAGCAGGAGCCTTTTTGTGTCTGGGAAAGGAGGGGCTGAGCCTCACATCTGCTGGAATTGAGCCCTCCTCTCTTCTGAGAGCTGCTGTGGTGCCAGGACTGAGAGCAGAGATAATTTTCTTGCTGCTTAATTCTTACCAGCTGGAGCTCATGCTGTGTGGAGGACAATGAGGAACGGACATGTGTAATTTTGACATTTCCTAGGTTTTGCCATGGAACCAGCAGGAGTGAGCTGGGAAAGGACCTCAGGAGATTATCTCGTCCTTTTCTGGGCTAGGATGAGAACAAGAAATAGTCTGGACAAAGTTTACCTGCCCTTATTTTTCTTGACAGCCTCTAGTGCTGCAGTACCTCAGTGGTCTATGCTAGCACTCAACTGTACTCAATTTGCTTAAACGCTTCTTGATATCTACCCCGAATCTTATTAATTTGAGTGGACATGTGAAATAGTTTATTCCATTCACCTTTACTTCTAGTTTTATATTTTTGCTGCCGTTCCTTTCCTTCTCTTATTGAGATTCGAGCAAATCTCAGTCCTCAATATTTCCGTGCTGGTGGAAAGGGGACCCTTTCTATTTGATACAAACTTTGAGAGAAAAGCAGTACCAAAGGTAGATCCCAGTCCTTCAGCTGGTATCTGATGCTGGGAAGCATCAGATGCTCCACAGATTGCACATCATTCCAGTGAGACATTTTCCTTTCTTTACGCCTCCAATATCCTAACATTGTTCATTCAAGTTTTATCTGTCACTAACGGTATCTCCCCGTTCATCTTCTACAGAAATGCTCCCTGGCTTTCCTTCAGGATTCAGCAGCTTAAGTCAGCCCCTCTTGAACCACTTAGTTTATTTAAGACCATTCCTGCAATTAACCAAGATCATTTTGTATTCAATGTTATTTCCCAATCTGTCTGCAAATCCTTCTTGTTTGGAATCCTCCACTAGCTGAACAACTGCATTAACTGTACCATTAAAACATTATTAAGTTTTGGGGATTTGACCAACTTCATGACCACAATACAAAAAACTGAATGATTTGTTGAGATATGTAAAGAATACAATAAATACCGTCAGTGATGTCTCTGATGTTGGGTACTTATGAACTCTCTCACTCAAGCAGACATGCACACAGAGTACTTGGCAAAAGGGTGGCAAAGAGACTTCTGAACATGCAGGGTGCATGTTGGAATCACGGCACTGCTGTTCTCATTCAGATTTTCTTATCTTCTGTGCTTCTCTGCCGTGGAGCAACGCCTGTTAGAGAGGCTTGGGTAAACAAGAAAGCTTGAATAAAACGTAGTGGGTCTGTTGGGATTTCTCCACATGTATTGTGTCCCAGTTTCACTCCTTCTTCCTCTTCCCTTGCTTTTTCTTGCCTTGTATTACTTGTGTGTGTGTATCTGTACGCGTGTGTCCATGCCAGCTAGATGCCAGCAGAAACCAAATAAAAAAAACCAGTTAATTTGATCATTCTTTCACTGCCTGTGTTCCTCTCTGAAGTTCCCATTGTTTCTGATAGTTCTCTTGCTGTGGGGACTGGATTCTTGCCAGGTGGGTGCCAAAAGCCAGTGAAAATAAATAGATACATACTAGGGATTGTAGAGATTAAAATACCTACCATTCTGAATTACCCGGGGGTAATTTAGAAATACCATTTTGTTAGAGGTACCTGATCTGTTTTTGTTATACAAAGGATTACTGATGACTGAACCAAAGGAGAGATAATTTTTAAAATCCTGGATTAAGAGTTTATGCCTTTTTCACCTCTTTTTTGAGAAGATGGCTGTGATGGAAAACAAGATATTTCCTGTGCCTCACCAAAGAGAGAAAAAAAGTCAAAGGTAGTGCAGTAAATACCTCTCTTCCTGCAAACTGGGTGACTACATTTGAAAAAAAAGGAAAAAGAATAAAAGGCTTCAACTTTTCCCCTGAAGTTGGACTGCACAGTCTCACACTGTACAAACTTATTAGCAGGTTGACCATATGTCTCAATGAGACCAATCTATCCTTGAATAAAGCACTTCTATCTCTTCCATATCCCTGGGCAAAACCAGTGTTCTGGAGCTAAGATTTTGTACTTAACTATAAGATAGTTGAGTGGATTTTGCTTTAATAAGATTAAACAGAGCACGCATTTATCTGCTCCAGGTGATGTGGTAAGTGCAGAGACGAAACAAAAAACACTAAAGGGAAGAGGGTAGGTTGAAGGTAAGGAATCACAGTAAGCAGATGCTGGAAGTTATTCTTTTAGTGATGTTGCTGCATATTCATCTGTTTCAAATGTGCTGATTATTTGTGAAAAATTTCAGTCTGCAGATGCCAGCTTCCAAGGGCAATAAAATACAAAAAATTGTTGCTCGGAAGCACAACGAAAGGTTCCAGTGCTACATCTATTGCTTCATTACAAGGCAAACTTTGTTTGTCTTGACAGCAATTACAGTAATCAAGTTTATGTAATTTGCAAGAGTTCCCGTCTTTCAGTAGCAATTTTTTAAAAAAAATCAGTAGATGAATGAAATTGCACAGAATATTTTGCATGGGCTTTCAGTACAAACAAGTGTGTTGTACTAAAATGGAAATACATATTGACAACACAAAAAAGTAGAGTTCTGGGGAAGAAGGTTATTCCCTGTCTATCCATGAAGGAATGCTGCATTGCTAGGAGATGCCACAGCACTACAAAATGAGGAATATAGCATCATTTCACACTGGGCAGGACATGGACTTCGTGATTGAGTGGATTTATAATTTTTTAATTTTATCACTCTCTCTTTTCCCTATTAGCATGGTCCTTTCAATTATTTCTCTCATAGAAAAATATCTCCAAGATAAACTGGCCTTGTGAAGAGTCATGGGAGCCCAATCATTCTCCTCTGGGTTTCTGGTGAATGCCACAGGTTCTCAAGGATTATATGGCAACGGCAGAAGAGCTGAACACTGGAAAAGTTTGAGATCAGATGCTTTCTCTACTCTTTCTGAAGGAAGTATTTCCAGGAAACAGGCTGCTGCCCACATTAGAGCTCAGTGGGAAGACCCTATTCCACTAAGGATGCTGCAGGAGGTACAGAAGCAGATCAATATGTGTCTAAGTGTTTTAGCCCTACTTTTATTATGCTTGACAGCGATGACAACATGGTGCGTGTGGCACATACAGGATGACTAATGTGTGTACATGTGTGAAGCCCTTGCACAAACAGGTTTTCCCATAAACTCTTAGGGAAGAGCAAAGCTCCCTGTGAGCAGATCAGAGCACGGATTGAATCTGAAAACAACGAAGAACGAAAAAAACATCAAACTAATTTTAGGTCTTATGAGAAGCTGTAATGGCATCAGTGTCTGGAAATATCTACCGCAAGTGGTTTCAATACTGAAAAATTTCCAGGAAATACTTGTCTTAAGTTGTGCTAGAAAATGTGTCATCAGGATGTTGTCTGTGCTCCTGACCCAAAGGAGGGCAAAATTTGAGAAAGTAAGGACATAAAACAAGATTTTTTTGGGTGCGAATTGGTGAATTTCTCTTGGGTGAGGATTCCCTCCAACACACCAGAAGTGAACCAACCAACATGAGCCATTTTTCTGTAGAGAGCTCAGTTTCTGTAGTAGGCCAGCAGCCAGATGAGGGGTTTTAAAGAAGAGTTATGGTAGTTATAAAGAGGGAAAAAATTTGCAAACACTGATAATAATACTCCTACACAGGAAGGTTTGAGCCAGTCACACTACTCCCCCCCTTTCCCAGTGAGATTCAGAGTTACATAGGAACAGGAGACTGTTTTGGCTGGGATTAGATAGCACAGATGGTACCAAAATGTGTAACACCTACCACAAGTTCTTTAGTTTCGTATCATCTGCACAACAGCTCTTCTTGGCCTTTTAACAGTTCGTTGAATGGAGGAAGAGGAGAAAAAGACATGGGACCATTGCTGGAAATGTGCAGCAAGCACTGTTATATTTTATCTGTGGGGAATCCATACAGGAGCACGTAGATAGGCTCATATAAAATCTTGCATATATCTTCTGTGAGATGGTGTGAAACTTCACTTGGCTCTTCTCTTTCAAGAATCCCCAAAACTTGGCAAGTAAACCTCACAACACATTTTAGAATTACATCAGTAATCATTTTGCAGATACATACAACGAGGTACAGGAATTTTAACCAGTTTTCCCAGAACCACCAAAGGAATTTGTAGCATGGGTGGCTCTTATCTCCACGGTGCTTCACAGGAATCCCATAGACTTTGTTTTCTGCCCTGACATAAATAGCACCAGTCTTTAGACTTTTTTCTCTGACTTTGTAAGTCTTCTACATGACATACAATAAAACTTTGCCTTCCTGTCCTAATTTTTCAAATAAATGCTGTTGTAACAATTCATCTACCGTTTGTGATCCCAGGAATATTTTACTGCCAATTCTAATGTCATGCTTTTTTCAATTCCTCCAGTTGTCACCTTTGTCTACAAAAGACACTTAATTTCTGAGCTTTTAATGGGTTTTCAGGGGTCCAGGAGAAAGACACAAGGTAATATACTTGTTTCTTAGGGAGAAATACAAAAATTTCCAAACATAGGTACTGAGGTGCCATTGTGATGGACTTACTAGAAATAAGATTTCCAGGTTGTGATGTTCAAGGTTGCCTATTTTACTTGATTGCAGCAGGTATTCAACACTCCAAGATAGCTTTGAAATATTCATTGTAATATTTTTAACAATTAAGTGGAAAGCGTGGACTGTTCCCTGAGAACTAACTAGGAAGAGCTGATGGCCTAAATCCTCTGTCTTTTGAGTACTCAACCACACAATTTTAAAGCATTTGAGATTTTTTCCCCCCTAAGGAATGGGAGACCTTTAGCTACACAGAGTAGAGGAAGACACTGAGTCTCCATGTTAAACAGAGAACTATCTGCCTTAGGACTTCTAAGATGGTTACTGTTCAGGGAAGGATTTTTGTCTAACCACATTTACTGTGAGCTCTCTGTAGATACACACAATGCACAACATGGATGTCATTGCATTGGCCTCAGCATCACTGTGGAAGGACATTGGTTGCTGGCTCATTCTCACGCAGACTTCTGAAGAACTTACATTTAGGATAATGGCAAAACTTTAGTCAGTGTAATAGGCCTGAAAATGTATCTGTGCAAACAAAATACACAATTTTCAAAGTGTCAGGAACGAGAAGTGTAATTCAAAGTCATTACATATCACTTGCTGTAAATATTGTTTTCATAAAGCCAGACTAATCATACACTCAGATAACCTATCCCATTATTTTCACAGCTCCAGGACTCCTGAATCACACCTACTTGAACCTGAGGGATTAGAGGTTTTGCTTTTTAAATAGCATAGGTGCTGGGCTGGCAGCAATTTTTCAGACCTCTTTGGAGAAGGAGAATTGATTTTTTTTTTTTTTTGAAACAAAAAAATCATTCAGGGCCCAAAAATAGACATAAGCGAGCCTCCTCCTTTTGTAATTGTGTTTTTGAAAATCAGACACGTAAAATCTTTTGTAGCTGTGGGCTCGAAACTCTCTTTTGTGGAAACACTGGTGCACTGTAATTGGTTGAGTGCTGCTATCCAGCCTGAGAGGGTGACCTTTCACACTCTGCCCTAAAAGAACACTATAGAAAGAGAGGTGGCGTAATCTGGGTTAAAGGCTTCTTACTAACATGTTGAGAGCTTGTTTCACACACACACAAACAGTTGCACGAAAGCCCCAGCCTGATGATAACTTAGCACTTTAGCATGGTGCTCTTGAGACAGCCCTCTTCTGAGAGAATAAAGAAGGGCCCCTTAGTTGAAATGCAGGACTGAAGCTCTTCATAACCACTGGGCAACTGTTACGAGGGAAAAAGAAAGTTAAAAGAGATGAGAACAAAAGGGGCTATCCTTGTTACAAGGCTCCGGTTCTAGACCTGAAAACCCCCTTTCCCCTAATCTTTTTTTTATTATTTTTCTCTGTATAGCCCCAGGTTTTGACAGGGAAATCTCTTGTCTTTCTGGCCAAGCATATTCAGTCCTTCTAAGAAATTCTGTGGACCTGCCTTTTTCA
The DNA here is from genome assembly GCA_013400235.1 of Oriolus oriolus. NCBI lineage: Eukaryota > Metazoa > Chordata > Aves > Passeriformes > Corvidae > Oriolus > Oriolus oriolus. Next base: position 373,258 of record VXBT01000053.1, on the reverse strand, counting down.
TGATCTCCTCATAAGAGGAAGAAAGATGGTGAGCACGTCTGCTGATTTGGCTAGGAATGAAGAGAATGAGATATTTCTAAGGTTAGGCAATTAGAGGCAAGTATATCTTAAACAGCATAGAGAACACTGCGCTGTCATATTTAGCACGTGGGGACAGGTGAAAATGTGTCTTCCTGGTCTGTGTGCAGTCAGGCTTGAGACTTTCACATTTGACTGCAGAGGGATTGAAATCACAGCCACTGCTCCAAAGCAGCAGCATGGAAGGTCCGGGAGGCCATGGGTGTGATATGATCCCGTAGGTTTCAAGCCCTCCCCAGGTTTAGCTGTGTGCTGTTGAGTCATGGAAAAGGCTACTTGCATCTCAGTAGCCCACTCACCTCTCCCATTTTTTTAATGCTTACTTCAACTTTGATTAATAGAGTACATCTGTCTCATGAAGCTTCTCACTTTACATTTCTTTTTTTTCCATGTTATTTTTTTTTCCAGGTTTTCTTTTCCATGTGTTTTCTTTCTTACAGATTCCCACATATTCAAGATTCTCTGCTACTCGAAGCTATTACTCTCTTATATATCGTTAATGTTAATAAATTGTTACACGCTGTCAGTCATTCTTGTTAGAAAAAAAATAAAGGATATTTAGAAAATGCATTAGTGGAGATTCCTGACTATTACATCCCATATGGTATGCACAAAACAAAATTAGATTATAAAATTCTATATTTATCACAATGTTAGACTCTTCCACAAAGATTTTTTTCCAACTAACAGATAATAGGACTCTGGAGTTCCAAAGCCAGTGCTGAAAGTCTGATTTGACTCTGGACCTTACAGACTCTGGCCATGATCCTTAACTTCACAATGTTGCATATCAGCTAGTGCAAAGTGTTTGAATTTTATTTTCTTCAGTGTTTCTGTTAGCTAAATGATCTTTTTCTCCTGTTCTCTGCAGTAGTTAGGCTTCGTTAGCTGCATCTAAATTTCTGGCTAATTTCCAGTCTTCTTAATAACACTTTTGCACCTTTTACATCAAAATCTTTCAGGGATAGCAACTAAATTTACAACTTTCTCCTTCAGAAGGAAGGCCTGGAGATAAAAAGAAGATTGCAGCCACCAGATGACTTTTCTCCATCACAGAAAGCTCCAACAGCGCTCATCCAGGATGGGGAACCAACAACAACAAGTAATCACTCTGGAGTCGCAAAATCTGACTCTCAGCAAAGCAAATTCAACACCTGAAGTTTAGTTCCTTGCGGGTTAAAGCTTGACATCATTGCCCTTGCAGGCTGAGGTTCAGGCTCCATTAATTTCCAGGGAAGAACACGTACGAAGAGCTCCCCACAGCCCACAGTGGGGATATTTTGTGGCAGCACGAAATCTCCACACAATGCAGCATGATTGGCAGCTGCTTCCTGAGAGGAGCCCGTGGCTGTGCAGGAAAGGTTGCAGCTGCTGGGAGGGAGAGCCACTGGCAGTCGGTGACGGGCACTTGCCCACAACATCCCTTTGAACCATGCAGAGCACTGGGAGCCTTCCACACCCCTCACTTTGGGGTTCACCCTGTTCTTTGCCTCACACCTAAAATTTGGGAAATAAATTGCTTTACCCCTGGTAGATAAGGTAATTTACATATAGGCACAACTGGGTATCCAAAATGGATTTCTAGAAAGATCTCAATGAAATGATTGCAGAAAGGCTGGACAGAGAAGTGCTATCATTAAAGGAAAAAAAAAAAAAAAAGGAAGGGAAACTGCAAATTTTATTTCTAAACCTTTCCACTAGGAAAGGTTGTGAAATTTAGGGAAATGAGCCACAGCTGACATGCCTGACAAATAACTCTCACGGAATCTATAAAGTGAGTCTCTTTGTGCCATCTTTAACAAGAAGGGCTGTGCGTGAGTTTTGTAGCGTTGCCACTGGGGCTGCCGAAACACCCGGCTGGTGATCAACATTTTGGATGCTCATGAATAACTGGAATATGAGCACCTTAAGCACAAATTCAACAAAGGTTTTTTCAAGTTCATCATCACACAGGAGATTGCATCATTCATAGTGGCATTTATAGCCATCAGTACTATACAACCCATGGTAACAGATGACATTGCATGCTGAAAGAGGCCGTGAAAGGTCTTTCATACTGTTTCCTGCTCCTAATGACAGCTTTTACTGCCAGTTAGGACAGAATCCAAACACATGAAGTCATGATGGCTGTAGGTGTTGATTTGTATATTAAATGTATAACCTAGCTTATGCAGCACCAATTAACAGAGACAAGTTTTCAGTGCACAGTGCAGAGAAAACTGTAGGTGTAGGGACAAAGAGAATGAGCCCAAGACAGGATATTACCCTGTTAACAAACAATTTGATGTGCAGAAGTATTTTTTATAAAAATGTTTTGGACACCCACATACATAATCATTTGGACACCATGCCCTTAGAGTCTATTCCAATTTACCATGCTAGTGGGCTCATCTAGCAGGTTTCTCAGCTGGATGTGAGTGACATTTATACCTCTTTGTATACATGTTTTTGTTTGTGTGTGTATATTCTGCACATGTATTTTCATGTTCAGACAAAACTTCCATGCCTGTAGAAAGCTCATGAATATTTTACAGCTTTGTTCATGAATCCATTAATGAGTTTTATAAATAGTGATAATTTGCAAAAATAATATGTCTGAAAGGCAATACCACTTTACCTATGAATGACCTCTTTTTCTTTCTCTTTTTATTTTCCCTAGTTTTGATATGTTTTCCCAAGCAGTCTGTGAAAGTGTTTACTGGTCTATTCACTCTTTTTAAACCTGGGGCATTAACAGTACGAGAGTGAACATACACACACACCTACTCACTGTGCACAGTTCCATCTTTTTCAGCCTACAGCTAACGAGAGCTCTTTAATTGCACCGAAACCTGATTTCTGCCTGGCAAATCCGCTGGTCAGTGTAAACCTCAGGCCATGCTGTGCTGGGTGGGTCCTGCCTTGCCTGCGGGTTTGCTGCTCCCCAGGCCCAGCCTGGCGTTGATAGCTCGTGGCTGGGCGGTCTCGCATTCCTTTTTGGAATATAATGTCTGTGTGTCCCCGCGTGCGCGCGTGTGTAATGAGTAATAAGGGTAATCCCCTTCCGATGACAGAAGCTTCAAGTGGTTACAAGTAGCAGACCTGTTTTTCAGATGCCTGAGGTAACTGCCTATAAGGTGCAAGGTAAAGAAATAATTAATTACAATCAGTGGTTAAAATGGGGGAAATGATATACGATTGCAAGTTTTATTGCAAGTGCTTTGATTCAGCACGGGAGGGTTTTTGGTGAAGTGTCAAGACAGAGTATTTTTCTGCAGTCAAAGGCTGAATTTAAGTAATCACCCAGTGCAATTTTACCCATATCAGATGTTCACAACTACAATGCATGCAGGGGGAGGAAAAGAAATGAAAGATGGAAACAGAGAGAAAAAACATCCCCTAAATTCTCAACATGCAGTCTTGCTGAGTAACCACATTCATAACCGAGTGGGAGTGATTTGTTCTGACAACACAAGACTACTAATTTTGCTGAATTAACAGCACGACTAGTAGTGGGTGGAGGGGAAGAGGGAAAAAAATTAAAGAAGAGAGATCTGTTATGGACATTCCCAGCCTCATTAATTGCCAGGTGATAGGAAAGATATGTGGTCTACAGTATCACAAAAAGTTTGGTGTGTTGTTTAAGCAACCAAATATCTGGAGTAACACAATTAAAAGATCAAGGTGCATATTTGTATTTTAAAATTAAAGCAGTTTTACACTTAGTGGTGAAAGAGGAAAAGTTAGAAGAACAGCTTGGATTCCTTCTTCCCTCCAAAGCAGAGGGCATTTCACTAAGAGTCCTTAAATTAATGTAAACTTTTTTTTATTCCTCACATTTGGAAAGACATGAATCTAAGATTAATTTCTATTGAAAAGATTAATATTTTCAATCCAAACTTTGAAATCCACTTGGACAGCCCAGAGCTTCCAGCTGTTGTTTATGCTATTAGTTAGAAAATCCAAGTGCCATGCTTTTAAAAGAAAATTAATAAAAAATGGTCTATTGAGTTAATTTTGTAGAATTATGTTAATAAGCACAATTTGCACTGTGCAGGTTTACTTTGTGGTTTGTGGTGAGTTTGTAGAGGTTTTGTGAGCAAACCCAAATGTGGTGACAGCAAAACCTTTCCAAAGCACAGACTTTTATGATCTAAGCACAGAATTTCCTTTTGTGGTCGTGTGTGACGTGGTTTTTGGATAATAAATGTCTGTAATAAGGTTTCCTTAGGCTGGCTCACAGGGCCTGAGCCTCTATTTTTAATGGCTGTCTTTGGAGGAGTTTTGGTTACATATATTTTCTTAGAATTTGAGCACTTCTTAGAGACAGCATTTAATTACCTCTAGGCTGATCCAGGGACACACTGCTCACTCACTGCTTCAGACCATGGATGCTGACAATATTCCTCTGTATGACCTTGGCCAGTCATTAGGACATGATTCTATCCAGCAGCAGCATCCAAGAGAGGTAGGTGAAGGGGAGCAAGCTTCAGGTGACTTGATGGCCCTTTGAATGTGCAGTTAAAAGCAATTTTGAGCTTCTCTAATGTTTCCTGGTCAATACCAGAAGTCCCTAAAAGGGCTGGAAGGAGCTGGCCCCGCTCTGCTGTCCCCCCAGGACATGGGGGACAGCTCCACCACTGGGAACATACGTACAGCAGAAGTTTTTCAACTCCATATTTCATAATTCCCTCCTCTTCAAATCTAAACTGGTGAAAGAAGAAATATCCCCCTTGTGACAGCCTGGATCATCTAAACTGATACTATTGTTGTGGCGGAAGGGAGGGCACAGGAAGGAACCACATTCGCTATAGAAACTGGTTTCTATTCGTACACAATTAAGGAGCAGATGAAGTGCTGATTTAAAAAAGAAAAAAAAAAAAAAGCTGAAAGAGGAACCAACATGTTGCCAAACGCAAACCTACCGAAAAACCCCAACAAAAAGCCCAACCACCGAAAAAACACGCCTTTTGTAAGGCACTCTTTGTTGCAAATCAGTAAAAGTTGATTCCTGTAATGAATTAAAATATTCCAAAAGCTTAAATCTTCTATCACAGTTGACCTTTAAGGCATGTAGCAGCAAAGAAGTTAATACACTTTGCACATGTTGCAGAGCAACAGGTGGTAGAAAAACCCATGCGGGCTCCTTGCATTCCTTACTTTTCAAACTGGTGGCCCCTGGTATTCTGGGATTTACACTACCTCCCCCAGGCTCTGACTGACAAGCTAATCGGTGTGCTGGGAAGCCCTGAGCTATTGATTCCACTGTAACAGAACACCTCCCCGTCAATGAAACTGCAATGAAATGCTTCAACAACGAAGAAAGGGAGGCATTAGGCTGTTGAGCAACTGGAAGAAATTTGCTTGTAGGTAGTGCGGCAGAAATGAAAAGGCTCTCGGGGGCACAAGCTTGAAAAGCCAGGTTATTAAAAAAGCCACAAAGCTGGAGTCTGGCTGAGTGGAGAAAAATAGTTATGGCTCAGTTAGGCGTATCTAAAAGGAGGAGGGAGGGGAACGCAGCTTTCAAAATTGCGTTAATCCCCCATGTACTTAATTTCTTTTCTTTTATGGCAGCTTGTAGTATAGCAACAAGTATTCAAGCAGTTAATAATTTTAAACAGTTTAGCTTTCCGTAGGCAATATATCTTTAGCCTTAATTAAAATTTTATTTTAGTAGGGGGAAAATATTAAAATGACATTCTGATCATCTTCTAAGATGGAAAATATATGATAATATGAATATTTTATTAGACAAACTATTATTAAACAGCTGGTGCAAAATCTTAGCCACTGATTAGTTGGGCTTGTTTGAAATGCAGGTCACTATTTCTTAATAATGGCCCAACAATCTTCCAATTGCAGTAACAACCACTGGCACAGCACCTGCCAACTCAAAGGTCTTCATATCTTATGCTGGAACCCTAATATCCCAGAACTGGATTCCCGCAGTGCCAGTCTGGTGGATGGCTCCTATTTTGGGGTAAAAAGAATGCCCATCTCATCGTCTGGGCATATCTCTCAGCTGGTGGGTCTGGATTAAGTGGTGTTCTCTTTCCTTCAGGAGTGCTTAAGGGATGGGTACTGGGTGGTGAATCGGCTTGGCCATTTTAATTGGGATGGGAGTCAGAGGGGAGCTGTCAGAGTGGGACTTTGAGGATGGAATTTGCATCTGCCGTTAATTCAGGAGCCTGTTTGCTGACCTTCAGGCACTGTTCACATCGTATCTATTTACTCAGTCTTTTCCCAAGTGAGCTGTCAGCTTTTCTTTTGGAAATTTCTCTCCCCACTGCGTGGGTCGTGAAGCACAATAAAAAATGTGTAGGCCTTGATCGCACACGAGGCAAAGTGGCAACTCACTTAGGCAGCCAGATTAATTTTTCAGTGACAATAAAATAGCTGACATTGTACACAAGGTAAAACAGGCAAAAGTGGCCTTTTAGGAATTTTCCCATCCCATCAGTTATTGCCTGTTGTAGGTTCAAGAATTTTGCCTTGAACAAACAGTGGAGATGGCTTTTCCGCACACTGGGTTCTGTCTTTTTTTGTTGATGGTGGTTGTAACACCTCTCGGATTCTATGAGTATAAATATATGTAAGGACTGTTGTCCTGTATTGGAGTGCTCTGGTACAGAAGGATCGATTTTTTTTTTGCATCTTAATCTGTTTTAAGTGTACATGTCCCAGGTCTGCTCATTTGCCCACAGGAGCTGTGCTGGAGTGAGTACCAAGCAGCTGTGATGGGCAGAGCTGGGGAGAAATGCCCGGCTGGCTCCTCAGTCAGAGAGAAAGTATTAAAGGGAAATAACCTTAAAACTTTAAAATCACAGAAACGCAGCTCCTACACATACAGAAGCCAATCAGAATACTGACTTTGATTTCAGTTCGGCCAGAATGGAAAAAAAAATCTTTCTTTCGTTAAATATGTTCTATCAGATAAAGAGTGGCACATGCACAAATAATGGATCTTTCTTAAAGCTGATGCATATATTTTTGCCTTAATTCTTTTCTTGTCCTTGGATGAAATTCATCTGAGGTTGATGGACATTCACAGAAAACTTGGACTTGTGTCAGCAACGTTAATTAATCTGAACCCGGAAATATGCAGCCCAACACAGAGGAGTTCTGTTTTACATTTGTGCAGTCTGGGCCAAACTCTCATGGACTTTCCACTCATCAAAATGAAATGCTCTTGCCATGAAATGTATATGAGCGATCCACAGCTCAGCTGAATAGCAGGCCAACAGCTGTAGACGTTGCTAATAAATTCCCTGAATACCATGTTATCAATGTTCACGATGTTCTTCTAACACCAGATATTCCCCCTACTATTTTTTTGGGGATTAATTCATTTTGGTATGATAAATGCTTAAATTTTAGAGACTTGAGTGGTTATACAGTGGCGTGAAAAAAACATGGGAGAACACATTGTGTCCATTTTGAATTTAAGAATTTTGCAAATTTTTACTTCATTTTTATTATGTAGTGGGAGTGTTACCTAACAGGAAAAAAAAAATGAACTCTTATTTCACCAAATAGACCCTACTGTTTTACCAGTCACTTCCTATTTAAAATTTTTAATTGTGATTTCCTTTTAAGGGTCTGTAAATCATGTTTTTTCCTGTTGTTCTAGAAACTGAAACACTAAAAGCTTTGTGTCTTTTTCCAGTCTATAAAATATGTGCTTGTGTAGACTTTAGAACTGGACAACACACATGTCTCAGGTCTAGCTCATACCAGCTACTGATATGGAATCTATTTTCTTTTTGCCTTTTTAATTTATTATGAGTGTATTTTACAGATTTTCATGAAGAGGATGGGTAGATGCTGGAGGCTTGGAGATAGGGAGTTATTTTCTGCTAGTCACACAGAGAAATAAAAAAGAAAAAAAATTGTCAGGACGATTTAAATCAGGAAATTTAAAAATAACCAGAAGTGGCTGAAACACATTGGAGAAGAAAGTCAGATCTGTTCACTCCAGGTGATTGTTAATAAACCTGTAATTATTGACTATTATTAGTGAAAATGTAAAGGAAACTAATAGTTGGTTAAAAAAAAAGAGAAAGTAAAAACCTCAGATATTTAATGCAAATGGGGTTGATTCCTCTTCAATCAATGGGCTTTTAAGCTTCCTCCAGGCTTGAGATTTGCAGAGAAGTCAGCACTGGCATGGCTTAGAGCAGCTGTTAATGCAACACATGCCTGTCATTTGCTGTTGACAGGCATTAATAAAAACCTAATCTGAGGAAATTATGAAAAACCTACATATTATGCAATCTGGTTTATGTTTTGGCATGTGGCAAGCACTGGTCTGATACAAAGGAAAGCATCATGTATAAACTCCAGTGCCATTGTTTCCACTCTAAGGGCAATTGCCTTTTAAATCTTTTTTTTAAAACTATTTTTTAAAAAGTGTTTAATTTTCCAGTACTCAGACAGGTTTGCTTTGTGGTACCATGGGCATTGGTTTAAATCTTTCTTTTACAGAAGCAAGAATTCTGAACAGCATTTACTGACTAGGTCAGCAACAGGGAAATTCAGCTCTGATGCGTCCTTTTTCTGTCCTGACTGTGCTCCTCTTTCTCCCAAACGCTGGCTTCTCCGGCATGCTTTGAGCTGTCCCATTCCCTTAGACCCGAAATCTTTTAAGAAACCTCTCCCTTTTTCTCTTTTTCCTTGCTACTATTCTCACTACGGAAAGGAGTCTTAACAACAACACAAACAAGAACAACCTACTATGGCCATAGATTGAGTTTTGTCTCTCTCCTTTTTTTTTCTGTGAGATTCTTCTTTGGTATTGATGATGATAAAATACACTTGATCATGAGCAATTACTCCTTCTCCTGAATTTATCTGGAGCTGCAGGGAATTCACTGGATTTCCCTGTGTCCTTGCAGGCATGCTAAACCTTATTTACTAGTTTCATCCTATACAACAGAAAACACATGTTATCTCTTAAGACACGATAAAATTCAGCTATAGTTTTAATTTTGAGTGCAATAAATTCTTTCTTGCTTGCTTGTTTCTCTTTTTCTTTCCTTTCTCTGTCTCTTTCATAGTATTTTTGGGGAGTGTGTGTTTGTAAACTCTTTGATAAAGTTTAAAAAAAAAAATTTACAATTCTGATACATTTTTGTCATTGCCTGAAGTATGGTAATATTTAAGCTCTTTAAAATATCTAAAATATGAATTCATAAGGGAACTTTAAAAAAAGACACAAAGGGAAAAAAAAAGACACAAAGCACAATAAATAATACGAGGGCGAAAAAAGGGGTAAAACAATTCCGTAGATATTCAGGCTGGAATGTGAGTGCTAAGAAAAGTCTTTGGACAAATTCAACACAGATTTGGCCTCCAGCTCTGAGCTGGCAATTCCAGTAGAAGAGCAGACCTCTACCCTGTGGTAAAGAGGTACAGAATAATGCCTCTTTGAATTAGTTTCAAAACGTTGCTGTGACGCAGACGAATTGCTCCTCGATGCCGGAGCACAGTGCACCAACATAATAGCATATTGTTAAGTCACACTGCCATTAAAGGATATAGTTATTAATCAAATTAAGTCAAAACACAAAGCAAGTACAAATTAGTATCAGATGACATGTCTCACTGTGAGCAGAGGAGAAGGAATGGAGGGGACCTGCCATTTTAAAAGAAAACAATCTTTCAGAAAACTAAAACAGAAGGTGAGGGAATATCCTACTATGCAGTAACTGGCAGCTGGTGTGTGCTGCCTGGACAGTATTTGTCTTTAAATTCACATGACAGTCCTAAAATTCTGCAGTGTAATTGGTATCTTTCAGAAGCTTGGGCTAAACTCTGAATAGTGTTTGTTTCTGGAGATGTGGAAAATGTTTACCAGGAAAGATAAAATTATTTGAAATTTAAGGCATTTAATATTTAATTATTTTGTTCCATCCTGCGACAAATTTTGTCAGTATAATTTTTTAGCTTCAGAAGAAATGTTAATTCTCATTGAAACATGATTTGGGGCAGGGGGGTTTAATTTAATATTTCCATAAATTTGGTAGAAACATGTCATTTGTGGGTTGTGAAACTGATCCAAGTATTGTGATTTGTGCATGATCTAAATAGCCTTTCCCAACAAGAAACAATTCACTAGTTTTGTGCAACTCTGATAACTAATCACACAAACACATGGATTTACCCATCGTTACACGGACATGTGTGTGTGTGTGTTCCCAAGAACCACAATATATTTCACCACTCCAAATGAGTAGCTTATTGGAAACAGTGATACTTACAGTGCCTAAAGGTAAGGTAACAACATTCTGGAGTGTTGCAGGATTAGGATTCTGCATTATGATGTTCACCCTTGCAGTAAATTTAGTTTCTTTATGGATCATCAGAAACAGATATAAAACGGAAGTACAGTCTTCCACACAGGAGGAAAAGAGGCCTTTTTTAGAAGCTTGTTGTGTATGCTTGGGCATTATTTACTTGGCTATCACAGCACGGTCTAACTTTAGAATTATTCTAAACTGTGCTTACACATAGGTTTGCATTTTTGCTCTCTGTTGGTTCAGTTTGGAACAGGACTGGCAGGAGGCTTTGTGAGTTACCTGTCAGCACTGAAGTGTGTTTACTTCATTAACAATTCCTGAGTGTGAAAGTTTGTTTCCCTTCTGCTCTTGTTTCCTGAGTCTATGGTTTCTTCATCATCGTGACATTGCCAAGCACGGTGCTAACGTGCTTCTTCTGCACAAGAGAATGTCATCACATGGGATTACAACCTTAAACAAAAGTCACAGCAGCGAGGCACTCAGTCTCAGGTGAATTGCTTAAACAGTGCATGTTTGTATTAGCTCAGATGTTAATATAGGCTGCTCTCTGCCATTATGTATTTGTTATGGGTGACAACACCTGGAGAATGTATCTTTCAGGACTGGGTGAAGAATAAACATGGGTCTGACTCAGTTCCACACTAATAAATGCACTGAGATGCCACAGAGTTTGTAATTAGTCTACTCACAAGGTAGATGCTGATAGATGACAGGGAGATCTAAGGGGTCTGCAAATAGGGACACAGCAGAAAGTTTTGGAGGGATATTTGTTCAACTATTCTACCGAGTCAAGCAGATTTTGTTGAATCACTAATGAATAGCAAAACACCTCCTCCATGTTTTTTTGGTCATAACAAGTTAAAAGGGTGTATGTGTTGTGATGAATGGAGACAAAAAAGGAGGATGGCATTTCAGGGAGATTTGAAATCTTGGAAAGACGCAATCTTAATAGCCTAAGATCTAGTAATCTTTGACCACACTGGCACTTTATATCCTACAAAGGTCAGGGTATCATTTACTTATACTATGACTAAAATACAGTGCAATGACCAGGGCTGGAATGATGTTTCAAGGGTGTTGATAGCAGAGATTTGGAAATCTGAAGAAACAAAGGGTGGAATGCTCCTGCCAGAGAGATGCAGATTTCAACACATAGAGAGGCTGCTGTGCTGGTGGCTTTAAAACAGACTGAAACCCAACATGTGTACTTCAGTCTTTGCTGAATAGGTACGGGCTTAAAATAAACCCCTTAAATTATTTTGCTTGTTTGAGGCTTGTGTGGGAGAGAAATCCAGCAATTATTATAGGGTGTTAAAAACAAATCAGCCCTTATGTAATAGGACACAGCTCCCCTGAAGCAAGTAGAGCTGCAGCTGTTTCAACCAGGGCTTCATCTGATCTGTTGAAGGTGAGTTTGAGGCCCACCAACACCTTTCAGATGGATCTACCATAAGTCAACAACAGATGATAACAACCTTCAACCCCACCAGCAAACAACCCTCATTCCAGAAGTGTTCAGAGAGCCACATGGGAACACTGGGAAATAAACCTGTATTGAGAAAGAATAGGCTTTCCACAAGTAGCTGTGATTAGTTCTGAATGTTCATTCCATCAGTGAGCACAGTAATGCAGCCATATTTTTCTATTGTATCTACAGAGATATGGGGGAGATACCAGAAGATTATACAAATGAAGGAGAATGAATGTATGGTCACATATTAAGGCGATAATAGATTCAAAAAGCTGTTCCTGACTGTGTCTAGATGAAGCAATTCTGATGATGAACCTTAGTTAAAAACGGTTATCAAGATACAATCAGCTTTACACATTAAATATTCCAACCCCAAAAAGGAAACAAAACAGAATCAAAGCTTCTAATCAGTTTATGATCCAGAGATTTTGCCAACCAAACTTATTGGAAGAAGTAATGTAAACAGAAAGATGCAAGCAAAGTCAGTTAAGTGGAATTTAAGCTGTCAAGCTACACTGTAGAACTCCATTACCATATCTCCTCGCTTTTTTTTAATAGTATTCTCTGAAAAGCACTAGATGTAATAAAGTCAATTTAAAATTTGTTCTACCAATCTTTTGCATCTGTAATTTTCCCATTAAATGTAAATGCCCATGAGGCATGCTATTTGCATTACATTGCATTTACAGTCTTTAAAACAAACTATAAATCCCCTCCTTGTTTCATGTGATTGATGCTGTGTGTATAAATACCACCATAAACCTCAAAGGGGGCTAACAGTGACAGTAAATTAAAGTTTTCAAGTCTGGCAGCATCTCAGCACTTCAGCCCTTGATCTTCAGCAGCACTGTTAACCCCCACCTCATTGCCCTCCTGAACTCACCTTTTCCCTCCCCCGCTCTTTTTTTCCCACCCCATTTTCCCTATGCTGTCCTTACTCTGATTTCCTTGGGAAACACCTTTCCATCCATACAGGCTGCACCGAGTCAGGAATATGCTGTTAATTAAAAAGGGGCTGCAGCTGTTTGCCAGACAGAGCCAGGTCTTTGCTGTCTTGGTGTGTCTGAGTTTGAGACTCTCAGGCCATCTTGGCTTTGTAAACAACAGTCAGCCACAGCTCTCCTGATTATCCAGCACCATTCCAATAATTAAGTGGCTTTCAGGGTATTTCTTATTTCTCTGACTTTTGGGGGTTTTTGGAGGTTTTTTTCCTTCCCTTTCTCATTTCTGCTTGCCTTTCTCTGATGTGCTTTCAGGCCATATGAAGAAGAAATTGAGAATTGAGAGAAATCTTCTCCAAGATGGAGGAATGCATCATGGCACTATTCAGTTTTCTGGTTGTATAGGTAACCCCACTATTCCTTATCAGTTCTGCAATTAAATTGACCTTGATTTGATCTATTGAATCTTGTCTCTGAAAGATATCAGCTTCTCTGATGGTATCCGCCATTTTTAAGTAGGAGACACAATTAATGCCAAAATTATCCAAAAGATTGCATGCTAGGCCAAACCCAACTTCATCATAGGTAAAGTGTACCTATTTGGCAGGCTAATGCTTGCCTACCACCTCTATGGGTGTAGTTCTCTTTATTTCCTCTCAGAACCAAGCACTAACACCTCAGCACTCCACACTGCAGTCAGGAGAAAAAACAAAGCTGCTTTTTTTTGGAAAGAAAAAATATTTATGAAAGAATACTGATGTTACCATAGAACATGTGCTTAAAGCTCCAGGGCAGAGGGAATTCTTTCTCAATCAGGGAGATGTTTGTTGGTAAGATTTTAAAATATTATGGTCAAAGTGGAAAGGGGAGGGGGTTGGGAAAGGTGAAATCTGAATGGCAATGAGGCTAATTAATTATTTTAGGCTACTAATCTCCACAAGAAATCCTCTGAGCATCCAAGAACAGGTAGAGTGTTGCAGGTGTGTACTTTGCAGGATTTGCATAAATCTCAGGGGAAGGGAAGGCAGCTCTCTTATCACTTTTTTCTCCTACTCTTCACACTCAAGTGGCTCTTCTGCTTAGGAGTGAGATTTCTATCCTATCTATGCCTTTGTGAGGTGCTCTCTTCTGTAAGCCTCTCTATGCTATAACCTTTAGAAGTCAGTGATATCCAAAGCCCTAACAGGCTTTATGAAATGGAGACAATTACAACCAAAATGCTTGTCCTTCAGTGTTTCTGAAGACCATCAGGATTTGGTAAAAATTAGGAATGTGAATGATCATTTGTATCACTAAAATGGCTGGGATACATACGCATATAAAGGGAACAGAAATTAACTGGAAGCTGTGTTGACAAATTTGAAACCTGAAATAAAAGGAGGGATTCATCTGGACTGAATTCCCATTAAGCTACGGACTGTATAAGTCACTGGCATTTTTCCTGAGGAAAAGTATGATATGCATGTCTTGAACATGGATAATGGTATTCAACAATCTGCATAAAACTGTGAGGAGCAGTGACACAACAGGTGAAAGCCGATGGCTCTTCAACTTCCTATTAGCTGGGTCCGCTTGGGTTTTATTTGGAACTCAGTTATCCACAAGTCTGACAGCACCCAGAGGAAACCACAGTATTTCATGTCTTTGGACATGAAAGAGGTTTGCAGCTATCCGGATCACATAAAGCCAGTCCCAGGTTCATTCATGCTTTTGGCTGATATCAACATTTGACTGAACTTTGCCAAGTCTGGATTTTATAAAAAGCCACCAAGCCAAGCCTGGCTGCCACAGCTTGGTCTTGAGTGCCATATCTTCTCAGTATTGTCTTAGGACTGTTTTCTTCGGGCTGACGATTAACAGCTTGGGGTTTCCCATGCCTTTCCTGTGAAGGAATTCCCATTAGCAGTATCATGGGTGCAAGGGACTCTGCACACAGAGGAACAGCCTGACAGAGAACTGGCCAGTAGCCTGGACACAGAGAGGAGTCAGTCCGGGGATCATTTTATATATACTCCTCAAATGGATGCTGATATAGAAGGGCTTTTTTTTGATTGAGTCTCCTTCTAAAAGTGTTAGAGTAGTGGTCAGATATTCAAAATTGTTAAAAATATCATTATTTCCATTCTGAAGCATCCCTCTTTTAACCCTTTGTGATGGATTCCTGTATCCCCTCTGCCTGTTTTGCGCTTTACTGTTCCTTCAAGTTACTTGGACACCCTGTTCCTTCGAAGTTATTACAGCAATTTGATTGCAGTCAGCTGTGTGATGCCTTCCGCAGTGGTCTGGGGACATGGTCCCTAATCTTATGAAGAAGTCACTGAATGGGTCTTTCAAACATCCCTTGATTTCCTTATTAGAGGGAGTTCACTCAAAGGCAGAAGCTCAATGTGTGTCTTGCAGGTCACAGAAATAACTCAGGACATTCCTTCTCCTAGAAATGAATCTCTTGAGAGCTCAGTTTACTGCAATCAGATTCAGATTTACAAAGCAAAATGAATAAAGCCCAATTTTTATACTACTAATATATAAACACACACGCATCTATATATTTTAAATACACTTAAATTTCATTAGCAATGATTGTTTAGAGAAACATCATTACATTCCTGGGCTTGGGAGCCTTCTCCAGGGTTGTGAACAATCAAAGATTTATTTGAGCTTTCTGCACACTGGGAAATGAAGACACAGAATCTCATTATCATGTCTATTAAAAGGCAGAATCTGGGGTACATCTAAGAAAAGATGTATTACTTTTTAAACTGCACTGCAAACTGTGAAGTACTACAGGGACTTGAACTATTTAAAAATACTCTGGGCTTATGAGTAAGAAAAAATAGGGTCTCTTTCCCAAACAGTATAAAAATATCACACCATTAAATTCTGCTGTTATTACAGTCTTGGAAATATGATTGTATCCACTTTTGCTTGAAGCTGGTTGATCCCTGAGCTTGATGCTGGGGCCGAGGGACCATGGAGGGCTACCAAAGTGAGTTACTTAGGGGACAATGCAGTGGGGGGTATGAACAATGACCAGTTAAATTCTAGTTAACCCCAATTATAAACCTTCACCTTTGTTAATTAGATTAATTCATCAGCAGGCACTATGCTTACAGTGTCTTGGAGGTGTGTGATCCAACATTTTCACCATTTAGTAAAAGTTAAAATCTTTCATGTCACCAGTCTGTTGCACACAAATGGCCATGCAATATATTACTGTAAAGGTAAAACTGGGTTAAGTTTACCTATAAATTAGAAGGCAACATTTCTTCTAAGGATCCTTCTTAGAAGTGAAAAATTTGCCTTGCAAGCACTTTCTGTAGTTATTAAAGATCTCCAAGCTATGAATCTGAGAGCTTAATTAAAAGCAACAGAGACATGTCCAAGGAAGGCAAGAAAAGGACTGAACAGCAGTATAGGCAATTCACTTAGATTTTCAATGTCTCAGCCCCTCCTTGACCAGTGTCCAAAATTTTGCGTGCATTGATGCAGTGTCTTAACACACTCTGGAGACCTGAGTCCAGCCAAGGCCCCTTCTTAAGGCCCCAGGGGATGGTAAATGGGTGGCCTTCCAGAGCTGAAAGGTTGGTTATATCTTTTGGTGCCCTGGTGGTCAAACTTCCATGTGGACTTCCCATCAGAGAAGAAAAGTTTATTTTACTGCAGGTGTGGAAAGCAAAGGGCAGCCTTGAACAGCACCTGTTTGGTCTGTGTTGGCTTGATAAATCTTTTTCACAAATGTGAGAATGACTGACCATTTTTCACGCTAGCAAACATCACACAATTAGTTTGCATAAACAGAGACGAGTTTTGCTCTCAGTCCCACATGTGCAATAAATTTACACTGATCCTAGTAAATTCAATGGGGGTAATTCCTAATTTATATTTGTGAGAGGGCTGCATTTTGTCCATAAAATACTTTCAACAGAATAACTTGATGTCATTTGCAGCTCTTCATAAAGTCTGTAACATCCCTATAAGGCAGATAAATATAGAGTATATGCAGAATGCTGCATATACAAAATATTTTCATATATTTCCAATATGCAGTGCATAAACTGAGGCAGGAGATCTCAGCTCCTGACAATGCCATTGTTTAATTTCCCATTTCAGTGAGAAATCTGTAGTGATAATATTCAAAGGAGCCTGCAAGAAAACTGTTTACCAAAATGAGGGTATTTTTAAATGTTGAGAAAGGCTTAAATCTGGATACAAAACAGTACAAAAGAGCACTGTGAATCATAAAAGTGCTTTGCACTCTCCAGCAGTGTCCAGACACTTCCCTGTGTCTGCAAAGCAGGAGCTTCTCTTAACCCTGGTTCATCTTTTCTAATTGTCAGTGTTGGATGGAGGTTTGCATTTTGGGGGAAGATCTTTTCTTGGCTCACCACCTGGGTAAAAGAATGCAGAAATCGCTGAGATTTGTTCAAGAAGCCACATTTTGTCTTTGAAAGAGGGTTGGAAATGTAAAATGTTTTGGTATATGTCTATGAAAATGTGTATTTGCTTTAGAGATTGCTGCAGCACATTTCTGGCACTCTATTTCTCTACATTTCAACAGCTACTTGGTTATTGGGATGTCTGGACTAAATTGAAATTAAAGGCAGGAATATCATCCTCACTGCACCTAAGAGGCAGGGAGCAGCTGAACTGGAATAAATGCAGGAAGAACATCTTCTTTAAATTGTTACTCAAGGTAAACAGGAAATGGGTTCAGTCTTAATTAAGAACTATGCGTTTGTAGCTGTTGCAATCGCGCTGTATCAAATATCCAGAACACTGCCCCCTTTTTCATACGCTAAGTAGTGATATTGTTCTGCTACCCTCTCCTTGAAAACCAAAAGATCTTATGAGGCAAGCAAACAAAAATTCCAGATTATGGAAATTAATTAAAGCACACAATGCTGCCTTTCTCAACGTTCAGGCTCAACTAATTAGGGATTAGATTATTCAAGAGCAGCAGATCAATTAGGATTGCTTTCTGTAAAAAAAAAAACAAACCTCAGTGAAATATAGTTACCTGTTGAAAAGTGAAAGAAATTGTGCCCAAGCACAATGGAGGGATCAAGGCACAATACTGCACGTTGACAAAATAAATTATGAAAACAATAATCATGTTTATCCAATCTCTTTGTGCAAAACTGTTATTTTGATTCTAGTGCCAGCTGTCTGAAACTTTAATTTAAGTGCTTGCTTGAGGCAAGACATTTGGGATACTAGTTTAGAATGTTTTATAGCCTAAGCAATATGTTTTACTAACATCAAATCCTATGATGATGATTTTAATGGTAACTATAATATGTTCAAGGGGGTTCCAGAGTGATCTTTGATTTTACCAGAATGCTTGCATGCCTAATGAACCCCGATATTTTTTGGCTTCATTAGCTGCCAGCTCCCCAGGGGGCTTCTCTACAGGAGGTGAGTACTTTGTATTTTAAAGGGAGATATACCAAGTAACACACTGCACTTTACATTAGTGTCAAATGTATGTGTGAGCAATCTGGGGAAACAGTTAATGAAAGAATTCTCTCTACATTTCAGTAATACAAAAAGACTGATAAAAAGAAATACTTTTGAGTACTCTAAACCATCCATTTCAGTGGTTGGTGCCTGTTTATATGCTTAGGAAGAACACATTTTCCCTTCACTTGTGGTCTGAGATTCTTCTCCAAAAATCTGGGCTTTTTCTCCTTGCTCCGGAGGCAGCAGGATTGCATTGCAAGGGAGAATCCCCCTGAACTCAATGGATAACCAGGATTCAATTATTTGTGCTGGAAGTGGTCTCTGTGAGACATCATTGCTCTGGAAACTCTGGCTCTCGTATTGCCCCCACACACCCCACAACCTTTGTGCCTCAGTTTCCAGCAACCCAACAGGGCCAGTGACACTTGCAGGGGACCTGGCACCCCTATAATCGCTGGGCTTGTTGCCAGCACTAAGTGCTCACCAAAAGATTTGGTGCAAATAGAGGTTTGGAAGTGCTGCCCAGAGAAGCTGTGGCTGCCCCAGTCCTGGAAGTGTCCAAGGCCAGGCTGGAACGGGCTTGGAGCACCCTGGGATAGTGGAAGGTGTCCCTGCCCATGGTGGGAGGTGGCAGGAGATGATCTTTAAGGTCCCTTCCAAACCAAACCATTCTGTGATTTCATGATTTTATAATTCTTCATATATTTAGACAGTTTTCTGAACCCACTGAAGTGGATGATGTAAATATTCTCAGTGGGTTTGTCTGCTCTCTACTAAAAAGCAACATGTTGGGTAAAAACCATTAATGTATAAATTTTAACTGAAGGGATTCCAATCTAAAGAGATTTCCAAATCCAAAGATTTCTTCAGGCTAAAGGTAGGGTTCTGTGCTTGCTTTATTTTTCTCTCCCTCTTTTTTTTCCTTCTAAGTTTACTTGTTTTGGATGTAATATATCCTTTCCAATGAGATTTTTTTGGCACTTTAACACATAGCCTAACCCAGAAGTTAAAGGCTTATAGAAATAACAGCTTTGAAAGGGATTTTTTCAAGGAATGAGAAGGATTTAACTTGCTACATGTTAACACTGATTCATTCATGTTTTATTAGAGTAAAACAACTATTTGTACTAATGTATATATTATATAAAATTATACTACATAGTATTTTTTCCCTCAACAGATCACATAATTTTGCTGGTTCAAATATAAAACTATTTAATTGAAAATAATCAGTCCTGTCTTTTTCTTTCTTTCTTTCTTTCTTTTTAAATGAATATCCAGTTTGAAAAACTGCACTCTTAAATCATTTTAAATGCAAAGCAGTTCTGGGTAAGTCTTAATAAAAGGAAAGTTTGGGCCTAGATCTCCTGGGTCTAATGCATTACCTGCACGTGTAGCCTTCATGAAGCCATTAAGTTTTAAACTAATACTACATTCCACAACCTACAGCCTCTGGGCCATTTGCAATCTGGGACGATTTTTCTGGCCCATGACTTTCCTCTTCCTCTGTTTTTCCTGATGGCTCCTCACAGATGAGCTCAGAGCTATGTGCATTGTTTGACAGAATTAGCAATCAGATCTCTGTTCCCAGCTAGCAGCCTTTTCTCTGTTTAACTGTTCCATTTTCTGATTAGATTTTTAGCAGTTTCTTTCTAGTATTGCTTTTGAAACTGATTTTTCACTCTAAAAAGTATCTGTCTTCCTCATCTTTTACATGTACAAAATGTAAAATGTGGGTTATTTACTCATTGCATATTCCTTTTACTGGTGGACATCCTCCAGGAGAAAAGTTAAAACACAGACTTTACAATGCAGGTTATGTGGCTGCAACAGAATAATCCTAATTTGGAGTTAGTTCATGCAATTTCCTTTTTTTTTTTTTAAATTGATTTATTTTCCCCTTTCTGAGTTTGAGCAATGGACCTGAAACATGATCACACAGTCGGATTATTTCATTTGGAGAAAGTTAGGAAAGTGGTTTTGTACTGTTTTATTTATTTATTTATCCTGCTGGTGACAAAAATATAGAACTGAATGAGAGGTTATTTCATTCAGCCAATTTGTTTTCTCTGATGGAAACTGAATGGTTCTAAGTCATCCTGGACTCCACTAGGTTTGACATCCATTGGACAATGTGGGTCATTTTTATTCCATTAGCGTTTGTTTCCATTGCAAAGAATCCTTTTCCTGCTCAAATTTATGTCAGAGATAATAATCTATGTCTTGTCACTTTTCACTATTAAGGGGCTGAACCAGTTCTGATATTAGTAAACACTTGATTTTCTTGTGGTTATAACAAAGAAAGAGTTTATTCTCTTTCCATCTAAGAGTAGCAGATGCCATGTGATTTTGAATATTTACTTTAAATAGATTGACATGGTTTTTACAGCTGTAACTCCCAACTCATGATCTGTGATAAGGAGTAAATCTATGAGGTCACCAGAAAATCACCACAGCCTACATTTTTTCCACATCTAAGGCAAGGATGTTACATACCAAGAGAAGACAATGGAGATGTGTTCACAGGGGATATGATTTAGTGGTGGGCTTGGCAGTGTCAGAATAACAGTGTAACTCAATGATCTTAAGTGTCTGGTCCTACCTAAATGATTCTATGGTTCTCTGTATTTTGGGACAGAGCAAAGAAATTTGACATAGCATAGAAAAGCTGTGCATGACAAGACCTGACTAAATGAGACAAGAAGCTCTGGTTGGATGTGATGCACAGGAGCTCAGACCCAAATGTTCCAGCTCAGACCAGAAACACTCCTAGTTCTTTTGTGCAAGTACGAGATTTTCCATCCATCTAGAAAAAAAAAAGAATCAAAGAAGTCCCATCATAATGGAAATCAGGAGATGTGGAGAAAAGAAGCTGGAACATTCTAGACTCAATGCTGCAAGTCAGCAGCATCGATTGGACAGTCATATTTGGCTGTAAAATGATGACTCCCATTGGAAGCATCAAAAGCAGCAAAAAAACCCTGGAACACCATATCCATTACTTAGAAAAACTCCGTTTGTGAACCTCTTGGTGAGCACAAAAGGAAGTGCTGTAATTTTAGAAGATACCTCTTACTGAAATTCGATTCAATACATATTAAATCTGTGGGAGTCAATGACACAGCAGGAACTAATTGAGATTCTGCAATATACAAGAAGAGAAATTCCATTGCATTTTTATCCAGTTTTCACTATATACTGAGCAGGACTTTGAACACTGGATGCTGGTTGGGGATGCCTTGCAGCACAGACATTATTAATAATGCTGAAATCCACGTACAGTATTTCCTATTGCATCTCAATTACTGGATTTAATGAGCATCCAGCATCCAGGAAAAGAAGAGCAATAACTTTACAGGAAGTAAGGCCCAGATGTACCTGAAAATCCATACAGTCCAATGATATGGGTTACAGGAGCACCCATGAGTCCTTGAGTATATGTTCATCAGTACAGTGCAGGTTCCTCCTTACCCAATAAGATTTTTGCTTTTCATTCCACTCCTGTAGATTCAGTAACTTTGCCTTTACTTGTTTCAGTAACTTTGTTTCACTGAGCAACGACAACAAATGTGTTTATTGTTGCAAAAATATAGATCTTAATATGCATTTTATTCTTTTGCCTATACATTTCTGCTGAAAATCCACAACAGATCATAAAGAACACTTCTTAAATAAAAACACATCTTAAAGGCACCCTGTGAGTGCAATTAGAAACATTTCCCATCATATAGCAAAGATAATGTATCCTAAATGCTCTTAATTTCATACATCTGTTATGCTCTGTCATGAAATTTTTTTCCCCTCCCAAGACAATTTTTGAAGGTTTCTGCCAATTTAATTCAATTTAAAGCTTTTAATGTCAGCTCGGTGGGTCATGTCACTTTCTCCACATTTGTATTAGGCTTAGGGAGGTCAGAAATACGACAGACACTTTTCATCGGCAACCTACACTCGTGACAAATAGTCATTGCATTTCCCCCCATTATTTTTTGAATGTATTTTGCAATTGTTGTTAATTTTTTGTCTCTTTAATGTATACACAACACATGGGCATATGCAGTATCATTTTACCTGGTATTTTTTTAGGCCTTTTCATTGTTTTCAACACTGCAAAGTGTCTTCCTAATTCACTTGTTTTCAAAATAGTTCTGAAACTATTTTTTGAATGATTATTGAACAATAACTGTACATTAGTTTTTGACATTGTCTTGTAACTATGCTCAAAGGATCTGACTTGACATTATTATTCATTTTTTAAGAGTTATCAATTCTGCTTGCTGAACAATTTTCAAGTTCTGGAGCAAGTTAGATGGCTTAGAGTTAAATGTGTCAGAAAACCATAATAACCTGGATATTACTGTATTTTGTTCTGCTTCTATTACAGTGCTACTGTGAAATTGGAAATCATTCATTGTACCTGCATCTGAGTAGTTGCACTGTCACTGAATACCAGGAAAACACTCAAAACGTTTCTTTTTTTACCTTTGTGTGGGAAGAGTGGAAAGATGCAGGGGGCATGCATATATGAGAAAAAATGAACTATTTGTAAACACGTGTATATATTACTACCACTCTATAGCTTGAGAGAAATGGTGTGAAGCTCAACATTTTGCTTGAAAAGGAAATTACCTGTCCTGTGGGGTGATGCATTTAAAGACACACTGCTCTCTGATAGACTAGCTCCTGATACACGAACTTTAAAAGTCCTTGGACACTCCAGGCCTGGGAGGAAAAGTTTATCACAAGGAGGTGGGGGTCCAGGATTCCCTGCTGCCGAGAAGCCAGATTTCCCCAGAGTGGTCACTGTTGTCTACTGGGACAAGGGAACTCCAGGACTGCTCCACAGGAAGCTCTTTGCAGCCTTTGCTGACTGAAATTGCACAAACACTGGGAGCTTTCCTTTCCTAAGCCCCTGTCTGGGAATCACCACCTAACCTCAGTGAACCTTCCCTATTATCCTCACTCACACCACCAGAGCCAAACTGGGGTTAGTCACAATAATGTGTTCTCCAGTATCACATTTCTCTCTTGACCATGGTGTTAAACTTTCAGAGTCTAGATTAATTATTAGTAATCCCTGTGGCCATACTGTAACACACTGCCTCAGCTTTGCTTGAGTGCTGCATTCCAAAGAGCTTCCCAAAATGAGTGTCAAAGGTTCCTGCAAAGGCCAAGACTCTACTTGTCTTCCATTAGACTAGCTTTTTTTGGAGGTAGGACCTGAACACAGGCTTATCCTCCAAAGCAGGTTCACAGACCTCATCTATCAGCCTCTCAGTTGTGTTTTTGTTTCCTTGATTCCCAAAATGAATTTTCAGTTGCAATTCTGAGGTACTGCCCCAGCGGATAACTGAGTTAACACAGGAACTGGTTTATGGAACAGCAGTCAGCATCTCAACATTTGCCTTCATCCCCAGGTGGGATGTGGAGTCCTTGTTTCCTCAAAGGCAGCTTGAAAAGTTGTGGAAATATTTTGTTTATGCATTTTCAATTGAAACAAAATATTTTGACTTTGTTGAAACAGGATTTCCCAGTTTGGTTTTTCTGAGATGGCCCAAATAATTTCATTTTGTGACAATAAAATCCTGCAGTTCAGTTTTCCTGGTGATAAATTACCACCAGGATTTGTAAGTCAGAAGTTTGAGGCTACATTTCTCCAAAAGGACCAAGAAAAAAGGCAGAAATAAATCTCCTGCAGTGTCCCTGAGTTGTGTGACATGCCTCGGTGGGAAGTTTATGCAGCATTATTGCTCCAGCTTAATTCAAATGGCTAAATCTCCTGATTGGGACAAGCCAGTTTTCAATTAAATACACTGAGGTTTATGTCTAAAAATCTTCTGTGCCCCCCTCCCCATCAGCATAGCCTTTCACCCACATGTTTTGATTTTATCAAGATAAGAAAGTGATTTTCCAAAAGGGAATTCCGGCACAGGTTTTGCTGTAAATTGCTTCACTGTCACCCTTCATGGTACAAAGAAGCTGAAACACGTCAAGTTCTGCTAGCAAAACAGTGAATCTGTTTTCCCGAGGGAATTAGTGGCCAGGGAAATAAATTCAAGGGGAGGTTTTACATTCTCAAATACTGGGAAAAAATGTCTCGGAAACAGTTAATTCCATTACAAGAGCCTGGCCTTGCAGTCTGGGGAGATGGTCCTGTGCCTCATGACTGCACACCAGCTCTAACACTGCTACAATTGATCAGGAAAGCAGATTTAAAGTATCGGTCTAAGGCTTTTCTAATTATCTTAAAATAATCGTTTCACCGCTTGAAATGAATACAGCCACAAAGCAAACCTTCCAGGCTGCTCACCACAGACTAACAGACACAGACTAATGACCCTAGAGAGCAGGCCAGCCCTTCTGATGCAGCATCATCTGCTCTCAAAGACTAAAGTGACGTGTCCTCTGCTCTCCACGTGTTCCGCGGACCGGGAGTGAAGCCACATCACTTCTAACACAGTCCTGAAAATGACACCTGTTCAGCGCAGACACCACCGAGGGATTTTCAGAGCCAGTCCCTTGCAGCTATGCAATCAAAGATCAGTTTTCAATGAAATATTACTTACTTGAATCAATGTTGTCTTGATTCTTCGTGAAGGGTGCAGCAGGCATAAAATGTGATATTGATTTCTGAGATGTAGCCTGGTCCTCTCTTCATGGCCATTTAAAAAAATGCAAAGTATTTCTTTTCTTTCACACCACAGATCATGTCATCTTTACAAACTGGAGATCAAGGCCCGTTTATGTTGCCTCGTATTTATCTCCTGCCCTTTTTTTCCTGTCCTCCTCTCTTCATCTTGCAGTTTTTCTTTCTCCTCCTTGAGTTTTTATTGCCTCTTCGGCTCTCCTCTTAGCTCCTGTTCTAATTTCTGCCTTTCTCCCTGCTCTCCTGAGTGCTTTTAGATTCTGATCTAATTTCTCATGTCTTCTCCCAGTGCTGCTCTCTCTCCTTTCTATCTTTCTGACCCTCACCTGTTCTCCTTTCTGCATCTCTGACTCCAACTCCGCTGCTCCCCTTACGATGCTCCGGCTCTGGATTTTCCTCCTCATCGTCCCCCACATCGCTCTTGGGCTGTTTTTAGCACTCATTTCAATATAGTTTTCCCTGCTGTATGCACAAATACAATGTCCCAGCCTCTCATAATAATACATCTTTTTTCTAGGTTGCCTCCCATTTCCACGATTAGCATGCATATCTTTTTAATGAAAGCTGCAGAAACGACCAGGAACAAGGCTCCCTAAATATGCAATCTGTTGCTGATAGTCTCCCGTAATAGACAAGGGTTACTTTTTTTCTTTCCAGAAGCCAGTATGAATTTAAGACTATCCCACTGGTTTGGTTTAATTAATTTTGGAGCTAGAGAGGGGTCCAGACCAGAAATCATAAAGCCAAAACTGTCTCTCAGTAGTCTAGGGCATGAAATAGGGAAGAATTAATATATTTTCCAGTTATGTTTTGGAGCAGGATTTTAGATAGAAAAACTACAATTTTCTGAATACAGTACCGGCTAGGTGACCAAAATTAATATTTTAGATGTGAAAAGTGCCACAGAGGCTTGACCAACAGTTAAGACAGACTGTGTCCGCAACAGCCTTCAATGGCAGCACTGCCCTGGTGCTCTGCAAGGTCTCAGAGGAAGGCTCATTATATCCTCGATATCCAAACCATATTACTAAGCAGCTTGCCAGTTTTGCCAAGATTTGCAAACAATTCTTGCTTAGTTTTTGAGAGCTGAAAAGATTGCAGTGCATAATGACTTGCCTACAAATATTCTGGCTGATGTGTTGACTGTCATCCCACACGCTCGGGGCTGATCGTATACATGGCAACGATTTGATACCATAATTGGATGAAGCCAAGGCTTAGACTTAGGTCTACACTGCAAATAGTTGTGGTTGCAAGCCTGAAATTCTCTTTCAATTACTTCATGTGTTATTTACTTAAGACATACTTTGAAAATAGTTACCAGTAAATTAATTCACTAAGGTAGACTTAAATTATGGCTTGTATGCCCTGTCAACATGGGTTTCTTTCAGATTAAAAAATAAGCAAACATGGAAATACAACATCTGATAGACTATTTTAAATATAGTTTAATAAATTTATTTACATACAGGCCCCCTAAAACTAATATTAACCAATCTTTCTTGCTTTCATATTAAAGTTCAATGATTCTATTTATTTCCTATTGTATGACACCAGTTCCATCCATCATGGTACAAGGAGTTCTGACATCTTCATTTTGTATTCTGATTCCCTCTTGGTTCTGAGAGCAGAAACCTGTATTTTCTGTCAGGGTAAGGAGAAATACCATGTTACCTTAGAGTTACTGCAGACATGGTTAAGACTGTGGACATGAGTCTTCTGTGCAGAGAAGAAGTCTTCTGGCCCGCAGAAATCCAGGGTACCCCACTGGAGAATCTGATCCAAAGCCAATTAGAAGTGCCATTTAGGGCCCAATTGCTTTCAGCGTGGCTTTGACCCAGGAACATGCCCTTCTTCTGAACAGGAAATCAAGTTTTGGAAACAGATTTGAAAGGATGACAAATGACTCTAGACTCTGCTAATTTACATTTCACGCAAGTTCTGTGGAAACCATTAGAGCTGCTCCTAATCTCAGTAGCAGAACTTCAAATCTCACACAGTTGTCCTGAAGTTATCTGTGTTTAGAGCAATGTGGCCTGACAATTTGGTTTAAGTTTTGTTTGACTAAGTCACAGAAGTATTTAGCCCAAATTAGTACATCCTGCAAGATGAAATGTGAAACCACGGCGCAACACAGACATATTTCTCTTTGAAAGCCATGTTTGGAAGAACTTAAGAACTTTGAACACTTTAAAGCTATTAAGTGGTCAGCTTTTGAGTTAGATTTGCCTTAGTACTGACACTGATCTCACAGGAATGCAACAGTCTTTACCACAAATCCTGTTCTAAGGCTTTTCCTCTGTTGTTCCATGATGCCTATGTCCAGTACATGATTTCATGTGATTGACTAGGTGACAATTCACCCAGCCCTGTGTCACTGAACTGGAAGTTGTCTTCAGGAAGTTTTTGCTGAAAGAAATGTCACTTTTCAAAGAGTCTTCATTGGAAAATATTTTATTTCGCTATAAATGCCTTGAAGGAAGAATTCAAATTCAGTAGAATCTAATATAACATGTCATTTTATATTCCAGCATTCCAGCAGGTAGAGGTAACAGAGTTGAGTGAAAGCGCACGTTCCTTCCAACACACCTTTTAGATGAAATGATATGTATGTACATTTTACATATTTTCTCTTTGGCTTGGTCTTTAAAAGACTTTTTTTCAATTTACAAGCTTTAATTTTTCATAAATGTAACCACTTTTGCTTGGCAAATAGAAGGCTGAATGAAATTTACTGTGAGAGTATTCCCAGCTGTGTTAGGATCAATTGAATGGCTCAGGAAAATATAGTTGGAGCTTTTGTGGTTTGGGCTAATTGGTAGCATGAGTCACCAATATCAGCTTGATAATAATGTGTATCTTAGACATCTGGAATTATTTCTACACCTTGGTAGGTAACCTGGGAGATTGGAACCTGGTATGAACCTGCAGACACCTTGAATTTAAGATAATATTGAAAATTAGTCCAGGTTTCAGATTCAAGGATACCTGAATCAGATGGTTCCTATGTGTTTAGTCAAAAGAAATCCTGGGTCTGTACTTACTCAAACTAAGAGAAATCTGGAGATAGGCCATACATAAATACTTTATAGAGCGTTGTGTACACGAATTAATAAACACAATTTCCTAAGAGCTTTCTGAACCTTGAATAAACATTGCTTAAACAAATGGATGCAAATTATTAATAGAAAGTGTAATCTCCCTCTCTAACTATTATTCTTACTGGGCTCTAACTACTTTGATACCAGAAGATTAGAAGAACAAAACCAAGTTATCTTTGCCAAATAGGAAAATAAAATATTCCAAAGCACGAAAGAAATAATCTTAAATCTGAGACCCTGTACAGATCAAAGAATAACAAATCTTGTATTGCCCAAACCTTGTTTTTGAACTTCTAATGGTAAAATCTGTGCCTTCCACTGACTGTTAGATATTCTTGCATGACTGCAGTGCTGTTTTATGTATGTGAGCCAACCTCGCAATATAAGGTGACAAACAAAAAAGATGGAAAAATATATAAAATGGTAAAAAAAAAAAATTTAAAAAAAGCTCTACTTGCCACCTCAGGCTTTAAAACTCTTCTTACACACTTCAGCACGAAGTCTATTAAAGCGGAATATAGTGGAAATACAATATACAGCAATGAATGTCTCCAAACCAGCAATTTAGCGCTAAAGCTGAGGGCAGTTCTTATGCACCGACTTTTAATACCGAGACGATTTGTGGTCTCACAAAGTTCCTGCCTTGGGCAAGAACTGTGCTGTGCTCTAATAGGTCTAGTTTGTTGACTGTCAGAATAATGGAGAAATTGGTAGCAGAGGGCCTGAGCGCTGTAAACAGCTGAGATAATTAGAAGGTCTGTCAGGAGGAGAGTGAGGCTAAAGCAGTTTACGTTCTGTGACAGGGAGGAAAGTATTCATTCAGAAAGCTGCTGGATAAAGTGGGATATGTTGCCTTGTGTCCTAGCAAGCTTGTCTGGAGATGGGGAAGAAGTGCTTCTCGTTGACTTAGCTGGCTTTCCCTACCCTCTTTCCTACTGCAGGGTTGCAAGAGTTTATATTTCTTATTAATAAAATAATACATCTTGCAAGCAAAATGCCAACTTGCTGTTTTTTAAGCCAAGCTGCTGGGTTAGTAGGATGCTCAGAGTCAGGCAGGGCAGTGCAGGGGGGCTGTGGAAGCTGTGAGGGTTGAAGGAAAGTATTTGTGAAGAGCAGACGTGAAACGAGCCCTCTCCACGCCCCCCTCCCCCGCAAAAAAAAGGAGCTGAGTGTATGGTTATGTCACCACCTTAAAGAGGATGCTCCCGAATAGACACAGAAGTGCTCCATAAGTTGTTAGCATGAGAATTCTGGTGCCTTAGCCAAGAAACTAGACAGCGGGAAGTTTAGCAATCTAGAAATTGCTGTGACTAAGCCTTTTCTAGGCAACGACATGCCTAGGGATGGAGTAAGCCAAAGATTTCAGGGCTGGTTTGTGGTTTTGGTTCTTAGTTTAGGGCCTGGCTTCTGGAAAGATGAAGGTTGGCTGTCTTCCACATAAAAAAGTCTTAGAGTTCAGAAACTGGTTAGTTAAAAAGGCAACCACTTGAAAATGATGATATTTCAAAAAATACAGAATTAGTATAGGAATATAATGTAGTACAGAGTATTCAGAAGTGAGTGGGGAATGAGGCTGCTAAGGTTAAGATGTTAATGCTTAATAACAAGCAAATATTATTAAGTTTTGAGTTATAGAGAAACAAGGGGGGAGAGCGGGCAGGCACACGGCCAAGAGACCTTTGTCCTTCTCCTCGCTCTGCCATTAACAAGTCACACATTAACTTTGCTCTCACAGGAGGCTCCATACCTCACCAAAGAGCCTTGGGGATCCGTAGGTGTCGGATGATTTTCAAGTTGCTGTTTGTGGATGCTGCCATTGCTTCCATCTCATGGGGTAGAACTGGGAAAACGGAATCTTGCACGCTGTTTTAATTTAATGTGGACCTCTCCAAGGATTACCATATTTTCCTGGGACTGTGGGACAGAGAGAAGCTAAAGAGAGGCTAGGAGTGGATATTTTTAAAACTTGGACAGTCCAAAGCCACCACAGCAAGGAATATAAGGGGCCTGAATCCAGTCCAATACTTTAGTGATACCATTCAGAGATCAATATTTGGCCTTGTTTTCTCCTGCAGCATCCACATCTCTCCTACTCCACTGCATTTTAGCGTAAGGGGGGATCATGCTTTGCCATCAGTTTCTGCCCCTGGTTCCCACAGTCCTTCTGAACACCTGAGGAGCTGCTGCTTTAATAATTCGGTTGTCTTTTTGACAGGACTGGAGGAGTCTTTTTTAAGCTCCTGCAGCACTGGAGCAGCAGGCAGCAGACAGTGCATGATTGCACTGGGACTTCAGAGCAAACTCCAGCTCACTGTCAATGGCTGTGTGCCAGACAGCTTCGCCTGCAGAGAGCAAAGCCTTCCAGAAGGCTGAGCATCCAAAAAAGGAGACTGTCAACATCCCCCTGAACAGTGAGTGGGGGAATTGCCGCAGAAAAAGGGAGCACACTTGAAAATTGAGGTGTATGGGGAGAAGTGGCGTAAAAGGGCTAATTATCTTCCTATTCCCCTCGCGCGCCTGTTAAAGACCACCAAAAATAGCATCCACTTAAGGATGAGGATTTTTTTTTCCCGCCAGTTAAGTTAAATGGACATCCCACCTGTTGTTTGGTGAAGTGAGATCACTCATGGAAGATGGAGTTGGCCAGAAGCCAACTCCTGACAGTGAGAGGCAGGTCTGAACAACAAAGTTTGGATCAAGATCTGAACTTCTCTCCCATCCAAATGTGCTTGGATCCGGAGGCTGGCTGACACCCATCTCTGCTACATCTACTCTGTGATTATGTGTGAATGGCCCTATTGCTTCTCACTACACCCCATGTAATCACTTGCGTTTGGGCATCACTCTGCAAGAAAATCTGCTGTCATGATGGCAAATGTGTGATGCTTTGCTGGATAGAGATTCATCCCTAACCCTCACAAGACATCAGTTTTCACCTGGGAACATGCTAACTGAGCTTTACTGGTGACAACTTCCATATTTACAGGTCTCATTATTAAGTCAGCTTGAACTCCAGGTTTAAATGGAGGATCCATTCCCAAACTGATACCAAAACACTGCATGCTTGGCAGCCTGTGTGCATGTGCAGTGGGCCTGATTCCGACTGTTCCTTCCCTCACATCTGGCTCGTGCCTGTGCAATCCCATGGACTTCAGTGGGATTGTTCCTGATCGGGATTTGATGAATACCATATTTTCCTACGTATCACCCACAGATTATCTATAAAAACTGTGATTCGTCAGCAGTGTGGTTTACAGGCATGTGTAAGTTATGTGAGAGGAAGTTTACTCTGGGGCCCCCTCTTTCCCAGTAGTCCCATTGCCTCTAATTCCTCCCCCATTTGCTTATTTGCTTCCTTTACCCCCAAATCCTGCTGCTTCAGATTCCTCCCTGCTTTGGGTTCTGCCCTGCCCTCTTCACCTCTGATTCTGTGTGGTTTGTGAGAAGCCATCTGGGGATGCATTTTCAAATGTCAATGCTTTTTAGGGAATACTCAATATATGCAAAAGAGCAAGCTAACTGATTTTTTCCCTCATTTTTTTCCTAAGTTTTTTTTTTCTTTTTCTGTTTGCTCTTCGAAAAATAGAAGGAAAAGAAACTGAAGAGAAATTGCAGTTTTCTGACTGAAAGTGAATCTGGAAAAACCCACATGCATTACATGAAATATTTCGTTTACTTGAAAGTTATTATTATTTTAAACTTTTAAAATGTAAGTTTGACTTCTGTTCTAAAAATACCTTTCTGAAACAAAAAATTGAAATTATTTGTTTCAAGAACATTAAACCAAAAAATTCTAACTTTTTCTTTCCATGCTCCCAATAATTTATTCAGAATTTAACACATTCTGGGAATATGTTTCTCAGAAAAAAATATGCCTTTAAAATCTACTCTTGATTAACATGAGGAAAGAGGTGAATCAGAGCCCCTGCATTTGAGGAACCATTTACTCACCCTTAAGGTGGGAAAAATGAACAGAGGTGAAATCCATAACAATTTTTGTCACAGAAGCTCTTTTTTCGTAAGTCACGTACACAGCTGTGATGAACTGCAGATAATGTCGTGTATCTCACCCCAAGTCATACAGCAAATCTCTGGCAGACCCAGGAGTACAAGTGCACTGCATGTGGTTCCTTGCTATCTGTAGTAACCGCTTGTAAATGGTTATTTTGTATAATTATGTGCAGATAGTCCATGACCAAAAGTATAATTTTCACTTTGTATTGTGTTCTTTCCAAATTTTTTAAAAAGTGCGGACTCCATGTAGCAATCATGGTTGATGTCCTCTGTTGATCTTCAACCAAAAATGCGGTCTTGTTTCTTTGGAAAAGTATCCTGTAACTTCTGACCTCACATACACTTCAGCTACTGTCAGAAGAAAAAGGCAATAAATAATGCTATGCAAAGAAAACAAAATGATTATCCTACAACCTAATAAGCAATTACAAAGGGCAAATTACTTTTACCCTCAGTAATTTTCTGCCATTAGATAATTAACATCAGAAGTATTAATGATCATTTTAACAAATTACCATATAATTATAATGTGTTTCTTCATTTAGTCCTACATATTGTACAAATCCTTCTAAGATTTGTCTATTAATTGAAAATACATTATTTATTGGTTTAGCTGAGCAACAACCCACACTGGTAACTAAACCCATTAAAGAAATGCTGTACTGGTTGTAACTAGCTGTCACTCTGTGGTCACCAGAGCAGTTCTTAGTGGATGCAAGTGTCACTGACCAGGCTCAAATTAAGGATCAAATGGAAAACTGTAATAGGTCACAATATTCACTGGGGTCACAGACCTAGAAATGTCACATCTCTGACTCGTGTTAACTTCAGCTGGAATGAAGGCTGAGAGTGGAACAAATGCACTCAGGAGTTTACAGGGCCAGCACATGCTGGTGGCAATGCTGCTTCTTAGATTAATTAATTTCATAACATTTCCATAATACAGTTTTACTTAGTGTACTTTTCATAATCTAATTTTAGTTGAATTGCTTTGCACAATCTGCTCAAAATGTGTTTATGATTCAGAATTGTTAGAGTCCCCTTTTCATTTTGTGCTTAGCTGCCTTTGTAAAATCTGCCTAAATTGGTGAAATAAATTAGGGGAATGCTGCCAAAACTGGGTTTTGTACTATCCTAACATTCAAACCAATTCACTTGGGCCAAGCTTTTCAGCACTTCACATGATCCTCTCCTAGATGTACAAGAAGAGGAGCATGGCTGGAAGAGTGAGCTTCAGGAGCACGATAGACATTTTTCTGTGGGAAGAGAATTTTGGATGTGGGGATGGGCTTGGGAAGCTGATTCCAAATCACCCATTTCCAATTTGGGAGCGGATATGGCCCATGTGACCTAAGCATCTTGTCAAGACAGCTTGAATTTGAAATTGTGAATATGCATGTGGATGAGCTACAGACCCAAAAGGATTCACACGATGATATGGCATATCTGTGTGAATAGACTGGAATTCACCCTTGGGCAAGAGGCTGGGAGAAAGCTTGGAAAACTTGGCTGACATGAGATACAAGTCCCACGGCTTTTCTATGACTCCCTTGGACAGTGTCAGTGGTATGCACAACATGTAAGTGTAAAAAAATTCATGATCCCCTTCTGACAATTCCTGAAGAGGGAAATGATTTGGAATAAATTATTCATTACAGAACTACTCAGCTTTGGCAACAAATCTGCAGGTTAAGGGAGAAGGGGAGCTATTCTATCTGCAATGGTGTGTTACAGGCACTCTCAATTTTGGAAGCTTTAGCTTTGTGAACAGTTGATGATACCCTGGCTTTTTTTTTTTCATTTGTGTGCCTTTTGGGAGCTCCTCTGAAATTCTTCCTCTTGAGAACCCTGCCCTTCACAGGATTCAGGATCCAGAGGGACAAAGCAGGATTATTGCTGCCTAAAAAAAATATTGTGTTTCCTAGGTAAGACAGGTTCCATCTTAAGTTTCCTCACACCTTGATAATCCTTGTAGTAATACAGTTTTCTGCTCCAGGTCCCTCATTCCTGCAGCGTGCTCTTCTGTGTGTAGGTAAAAGCAAAGAGAAATGAGCTTCCAAGGACTTTTCAACAGCACCTCTGAAATAATAATAAAACATAAATTTCAGGAGCTTTTTTCTTTCTTCTTGGGTAAAAGACTTGAGTTCCTCCCATGCTTACATTTAATAGTGTAGGGATATAAAGGATGAAGCTCAAGGCTGAACACAACAGCAGGAAGGTTGTGGAGTGCAATCCTTGTCCCACTAAGATCTGTAGCCCAACTTCCACTCTCTAGGCAGAGTAGGACAACACTCCAGATATCACTGGCCATTCATTTTCATGGATATCGAACTTTTCTTTTTTTAATTAACAAGAATAATTTTTTTTCCTCCTCCTGCCATTTCCAGCTGCCTGAACAGCTATGATGACACCTCACAAAGTTGCCATTACATTAGTGATATTAGTATTAATCACACGTTGCTTGATACTGTAATTGAATAGTTTTTACGCAGATGATATTAACTGATAAAATATGGCATCCTCATGAGAAAACATTACCTTGAAATATTAGTGTTATAATATGTTAATTTCTATGGAGGATAGGAGTACAGATATATGAGGAGATGTAAATTTCCAGCACTTCTGCTGACAATTTCCATGTCAACATAATTCTTAGGAATTCATACTCACTATTTTGTGATGACTTATATGATGATGTATAACAACTTAAGGGGCTTTAAAATGCAGTATTTTGACTAATGCAGGTTGGTAAATAGCACGCAGGACTGTTTCTTCCTCTCAGTTCTGGGAAGGCTGACGCAAGCCCTTGGTATCACCAGGAAGTCACCAACCTGAACATTGGATCCCAAAGCGCGTGCTCAGATGACTCCGGGCACTTTGCAGCTTCATGTTAGCAGTGAGAATAAAGGTTTCTATATTGCAAATTGAGGATGATATAGAAAATAATAAAGGAAAAAAAAAAAAGAGAAATGGGTAGGTGGTTACTCCTGCGTGTCTGGCAAAGCTGTCAGAAACTGGAATTTGGCTTGAAATCTGACTGGTAAAACACAGTCCAGACAGTTTATTCCAGCTGTAGACTCCTAATTCTGATCAGTCTTATGTTTTCGTCACACTTATCCCCAGGAAATGTTGAATCTGACTATGTACTTGTTAGATACACTAAAGTGAACTGTGTCAGGGCCCTGAACTCCTGGACAGAAAACACAAGGCCCGCAGCACGCTGCCTCGTTAGTGACTTGTACTGCTGGGGGATGGCTCACACCAAAACAGCTCTTCTTGTCTTGCTGACTTCTGACTTGACGCCGATGGTGCCCACGAGTTCCTCAAGAAACAATTTGGAACAACGAGACAAGAACCAGGGAGTGGAGAGGGGCACCCCGAAGCCAGGAGAGATAACAGTAACAGGGGTTCTTGCATCCATAAAGAGGCAGCTAACCTGGCTGCTTGCTCTCTCTTGGGCTAATCTGAATTAATTGGTGCTATTTGTGCCTTTGATACTCAAATGCAGAGCCTGGGGGTGGGAGTTCTCATGAAACAAGTGGCCACTTGGGAGAGCCGTCCCAGGTCCAATCATGTCATGGGCTCATTTGTCTCCCACAGTAATTCACTACTCACTTCAGTCACTTTAAATGTAAAACAGCTGCTGCTGCTTAGCCCTCTTTTAAGGTACCTAACCAGCAGCTTTAAACCAATCCTGAATGGGTCCCATCCCATAATAGTCTCCTACACAGTGGTCATTTGGAAACAATTAACCCTTGATTCAAGATCCTCTTAAAGAATCCTTTTCCATGCTCTCTTTTTCTCTGCTGCGGCCCATTGCATCCTTGCCCTGCCCCTTGCATGGGAACAGCTTTATCCTTCTGGGTTGCTGTGGTTTGTGCAGCAGTAACCACCTCTGTGTACCTGCCAGGGTTGCTGTATGGATTTTGGGCAAACCCCCCCTGTACTGGTGAAAATTGAAGGTATCACATAAAACAGACTGGTGCTTTATCAAAAAAAGAAAAAATATTTGTTTCCTCTCTTTGCTTCTCCTCCTGCAGTACCTGAGGGTCTTGTTCCCTTCACATGTGTTTGGCATGGCTGCTACCCCTTGCCTCGCTCAGTCTCTGGTGATATGATGAACTGGAGATTGATCTGTTTTAAGGGGAAGCATCTGGCTTTGAGCTAATAAAATATCAATTTGTAACAGGGAGGAAAAGGCTCAGTGAGAGGTCTGCATGCTTAGGGCTTTGAGACCCAATTTGATTCGGGAGTTTAATGCCACTTGTGAATTTTAGGCTGTGCTCTGAGCACTTCAAAACCTTTCTCCATGCAGTGGTCTCAACTTTCTCCAGAAGTCCTGTGTTTTCAGACCCGTGGCCTTTACTGCTGTTGGGGGTATCTCCCGGCTCTGAATCCTGCAGGGCTGCCCCCTCCCAGGCACCCCCCACCTTTCCCTTTTCCTAATGGCTCTGCTGCCAGATGTGGTGGCCCCTTGCTGGGATGTCAAACTGGCAACACCCTTGATCCAGGCAGACAGACACTCAATAGCCAACTTCTGGAAAACCTCCCCCCGCACTGGCCGGCTCTGACACAAACCAGCTGAAGACATTGCAATGCCAGAAAGTGTTACAGCTGGGCTGCCTGACAGATTGGCAGCACACACGCTGATTTGGGGACTGTATTTGGGGGCTCGCGAAGTACTCACTGTCCAGGCACCGAGCCACTAATCACAGTTTACATTAGGCAATCAGATACTTTTCAACTACTGAATGATCTGCTCTTTCCCCCTCTTTTTCACCTTACAGGACCCTGTGTGTATATACAGCACCTCAGTGCTACACATCTGCATCATGTTTTGAGCCGTATCTAATGCACAGCTACCAACCTCAGCTCAGGCAGCCACAAGGAGCCCAAATACTGCTGCTCTCTCTCATCCTCCAGCTCCCCTAGCCTGACTTTTGCCTGTTTCTGTGCTGAATCACTTGATTAATTTAACCTGGGGGTTATGGAAAAATCCTGTGGGGCTTCATATAAAGAGAAAAAGGCTTCGTGTCATTCTATAGGAGTCTGTCAGCATACAGTATCCTATGAGCGGCTTTAGATACAACTCCAGAGATCAGATCTTCCCTGAAAACAACAGATTTTAGAGTCATTTTTTTGGCACCCTGCTGGCTTAATCACTTTTACGTAGAAGTGTTTCATTAGGAGTGAATCTATGTCAGCCCCATGTGCCAGTTTTGATCCTTGCCTTGGCCCAGCCACGATGCTGGAGATATATTTTTGTGTAAGATAAGTGTGCCATGGCTGGATGTCTAATGAATACGGCCTCATTTACAATAAGAAGGACTTAGACCTGGCTCCGACCCAGAGGTTCTATTCCAAAGAAATGCTGACATTTCGGAAAACCTGGGTCCCTGTCAGAATGAATAGCTGAAATTTTTCTTTTCCAAGCCAAGAAAAAAAAAGGTGCTCTGAAAAATGTGCACGGTATTAAAACATTAAAAACCAGTTAGGTGTCAATTTAAGGAAAATATATAAGCACAGAACATGAAAATTCACATTTTAATATAAACATTTAAGTGAAATTAACAGAAATGTTTTGATGTTAGTGAAATGAGATATCATAACTTCTCACCAAGTTTTTTTGCCACAGCTGATCTGTTCCTATGAAACTGTTTTGATTTCGATGAAACTGTATAGTTCCCACTGATAATTATTTTGTAAAAAGAAAGAACACAAATTGCACCATGTGAGAGAGCCCCAGACTTTTCCTACTGAAGAGGCTTTTATCACCAATATCTAAATAAACTCCCAACCGTCCCAAGTTTGCTTGTGGAGAGTCAGCTCTTGGGGCTCAAGCAGAGCAAGAAGGTGCTTTAATGGTTTAACAAATGCTAAACTGTGCTTTGTTGGCTTAATATTGCCCTCTTCACTCTTCCTTCACAGACACTGCAACTAATCTTTGCCAATTATGGCTCAATTTCCCTATGTAAAAGGTGCAAATACTGCTGCTTACTCACCTTTCTTAAGATCTCCTCTTACATAAAGCACTGGTAAGCACCAATTAACCTTATTACCCAATTCCTGTGTGCAAACACACCGCTGATGTGAAGTGGGCACCCACACTGTAGTGCAGATACACAAAAAAATACAAGAACAGGGTTTATTTTGGTCTCGGATTGTAGTTTTATGGTTCCAGGGCAGAGCTGAAGACTGGTGAATTCCCTGGTGAATTTGGGATGCGACAACCAACAAACATCCCTGATGACAAAATGTGAGAGGAAAAGGCCATGGATGAGGTAAATACAGTGTATAACTGGGGAGGCACTGTGAGCATGCACACACACTTAGAGCCTGAGTGAGAGCTGAGTGGACCTGAGAGATGTGTTACGCGTTCAGGCAACTTCAATGTGCCACTAATAAAATTAAGTGTTGGAACATAAATGTTTTAATTTTAGTGCAAATGCTCCAAGCAATACCCGCTCCTGCACCCTTCTTTCCCACCCCCAGCCTAGACTAATCCATTTAGAGACAAATTTACATTTTATTTCTCCAAACCCTATTAGCTTTAATATAAAGGTCAGCACTGAAAAGGCAGCTTCAGAAGCTAATGTGCCAGTGTGCTGTGCTCTGTGACCAGATGAGGGCACGTGGGTCTCTCACCCACTGAGTCTGACAAGAATTTGTAATTTAAGAGGGCGGTCCTCCTCTCCCAACATCCCCATAGCTCATGGAGATGATCAGGTCACCCTCTGGAAACCAAATGGGACTGCTTTTCCTGATATCAGAAGGGGCAAAGGGGAAGAAAACGCTCTGTGAAAAGCCTTTGATGCCATGGAAAAAGCTATGTATTACATATATTGACAATATGTAAAGGCTTTCGGGGAAAACAACATTAATTTTGGAAGAAATTCAGCTTCAATAGCAACGTGCTTTGGGTGTCCCTTATTGGGGATTTTATTAAGGGATTATGTGGGGTGCAAACAGAGTAGGGCTGGTTGGGATATTTGGCACCTCTCAGCCCATTTTTGCTTCTGAAGGAGTCCAAAATATGCATCAGGAGTATCCCTGCTGCTCAGTGGTGATGTCAGAGCCTTGAAGAGAAAAGTATTCTGATTTCAGAAGTGCAAAATATCTGTACGAGAACTCTATGAGCTTGATGTGGTTTGAGGTTTGATTCCAACTGAGAACCCTGCCCTGGGAAAAAGCTGAATGACCCAGAGTAATCCCATTGAATGTACTGTGCCTTCTTCTGTGTATAAAATTACTTATGTGCTAATTTTTCAGAGGATCCGAGCCAAGGATATTGACCACGCATGCTGGACATCTAATTGACTCATGGCTTTGTGTCTAAATCATGTGAATTTCATCTCAAGTTTCAAACAGATGTTTGGTCTGAAATCCTCAGACTTAAATAGGAATGAAGTCAGCTTCATATCCTGGATCAAGATCCTGTGAAATTCCTATTTTTGTATAATCACAAAGCAGATGCCATGGTAAAGCTGAGCGGTCCAAATTAACGTCATTCCTCCAGGCAAATTACATCATCCATTACATTTGTTTTTCCCCCCTTATATTTTGTGGGGTCTTCTTCCTCCTACTGCTACTACTACTACTAATCTGACATTAAAAGCTAAAGATTTCTTTTTAAAATCCCCTAAAAATAATAAATCTCGAGCCCCAAATAAGCTCTCAAGCCACTCTAGGCTGAGCTGTCTAATTCAAGGATAAACTGATAGAGCAGGTGGAGATGCCAAATGTCATTAAGTTTGCCAGAGCCCAGCGCTGAGGAACACAAAGGTGAGAAGTATATTCCACAACAAATGACCCCTGACCGGGAGCTCCCTGCTACCAGTCCCCCTCGCTTTTAAATTAAACCAGTAAGCCTACTTGAGTGTCTAGCTTGTTTCATTTGATTCCACTCCAGGGGAAATGCAGCCTCTCAATTAAAGCTTTTAAAGTTTCATGTGTGAAACCAAGGCATGGAGGCTCCTGGAGCTCATGTGGAGGACTGATGCAAGAAATTTTAGTTCAGTTTCTGCCCCTGCTACAAGGCACGGTCATATTGTTTCACCTCATGCCTCAGTTTCCTTTTCTTATAAATGTGCATGCCCAAAAATCTCTTTTTAAAAAATCCAGGTGGAAATATGTGTAGTGTGTCTTTTGTTTGTACATTCTGACAGTGTTTCAGCATCTTGAATTCTCAGGGTTGTATCTTCATTTAACTCACTTTTCAAACAGAAACCCATAAATAAAGAACCAATAGAAAAGGCCAGATGTGTCTCCATAGGTGAGGGCTGCAGGAATGCCATAGTTTTCATACCATCACATAGGCAGACATTTGGAAGATTAGGGGCTGCTGAATGCATCGCTGGGGATCAGCACAAAGTTATTTGCAGTTGTTTCTGTAATCGTGTTGCTCAGGGAGAAAATTCACAGTATGTCTTGCTGCCTGCCCAACTCCCAGCCATGCACCCTGGCACCCTGCTGGGGGGTGCTAATGCCCTGTGCCATGCTAGGAGACATTTGAATTAATTAGGTGGCTAAACACTTGCTCTGTGTTTGGTTTTTTCTGTTATGGTTTGGTGGTTTGGTTTTTTTTATAATTTAAATCTATTCAGGACTTATTGATAGGGCCACAAATAGTTTTCCTCCATAGCAAATATAAGGCTGGACATTTGTGGGGTCACTTAACATAAGTTAGTTAGGGTCTCTAATCCATACATTCATATTAATTAACACAAAGATCCTATTTTCAGGGGACAGAAGTGAACCTTTAGTAGTATGCGTTTAATCCCATAGGCTCCAAGATGGAATGGTTCTGCCCTTCCTTATAGTCAGGTGTATGATTTCTTCTCATTTTTGGAGGAGAAAAAAAGGGACACTATATCTTTTATTCTTAGCCTGGTTTCCTCCAGGAGTGGCTTTTACCTGATCTCCCGTCGCCTACGTCACTAGATGGGCATTTCTGCTCATCTGCCTGTCCATTCTTGACAGTTCTGAATCTGTCAGGAAATTTCGGACAGATTTAAAAGAGAAAAATTTTAAATCCTTCAAGTTTGATAAAAACAGATAGTCAGAGATGTGAGGCTCTCATAATGCACCCACTGAGGGAAAGACCCAAACTTGTGGTCAGTACTGATCTACCAGAGAGTTCACATCAGAGAACCACTGCCAATGCTCTGCTCACAGGCAAAGCTTCGGCTGATATTTCCAGCTTCTTGGATGTCAGAGACTCCAAGGACAGCCCTTGATGTCACAGGAAACCAAGTGGTTGAACTTCTGTGAGCTACTGGCCTATTTGCTGCTTGGATGGACAGTTTCACCAAGCAAGAAAAAACTGAGGAAGCTGATTCCAACTAAAAAGTTGTATTTTGTCAACAGATCGCAGGGAAACAACTCCATGAACTTCAGTGGTTACTGATTCACATTGTCATTAATAGCACAATCAGGTCTCCCCGTACAGCATCATGTAGTGAAGATTGAAGGATTTTACTACTTTAAGCCATGTGTTTTAAAACTGTGTTGATGTTCCTGTCAGAGCTGAAAGAGAAGTTTGAGTTTGTGATGGATAAATCTCATAAAGCATCAGGTAGGATGCATCAAGCTTTGTTTGATTAGGGAGACAGGACTTTCAATGCTGTGCCAACATGATCAGAACTTCCTCGATTTTTAAAATGGTTAAAATTTTGGACAGCAAACTCAAGAAATATGGATCTTCCTTGGAGATGCCATTTAGTCATTGTTTTCCTTTGGGCAGCCCATGGGAAAGTACATATCTTATGGATGTTTTTGTTTCTTTGTTTTTTCTGAAGTTAATTGAACCCAAGTCCCCAGTAGCGAGGTACCTGACTGTTGGTTTTATGGACCACATCTGCACAGTATGGGCTGAGCCTTCCAATCCTGTAGACCTGTTCAGCTGTACGGAAGTCAATGGAGCCACAATAAATGTGGAAACTCTGCTGCGAATGTGTCCCCTAACACTCGCTACAGCTCTCGAAGTCTGGCCCAGCTTTACTGAGTGCAAAACTAGGAATGAGCACTTTTTCAGGCACCAATTTATTAGCTGGTTGTTAAAAACCTGTTTGGAAATTTAGAGAGGGGAATCTGTGGGTTCTTAGGAGGAGAATGTTCAGAGGTGTCCTGAGGACTTCTTTTGACAGAGGTTTGAATTGCTGTTCACTGTAATTGAAACACCTAGAAGTGACTTTACATCTAATGTAGATCAGATGGGGAGGGTGCAAGGAGTAGCCCTCAGCAGTTCCAGACGTGGTGATTTTCAATTCAACCCAAACATGCATATTTTACTTTCATAGTGACCTACACTTTGTAAACATGTGGGTCCCCACAATGACATCCAAACAGGGATAATGTGGCAACTGGAGAAATAAAGAAAACCAGACACCCCGCAGTGAGGAAGACATCAAATTAAAACTCTTTAAAGAAATCTCTCACTTCCTATTTGCTAAATCACTCATTTTGTAAATGTCTTTGCTGTTGGTGCTACCACATTTAATATGATCAATAGTCTTATTCTCTAGTGTTCCCCCAGATGACTGGTTGAAGATGCCAGGCGGGAGAAAAAGGGGGTGGGATGTGGAGTGAGGGGGCTGGGAGGAGGAAACTGTACTTGATCCTTATGGAAGTCAGTTAAAATTAATTGGAAAAAGCTTTTAAAGACCTAAGATGAAGACCAAATGTATCTCAGACCTGCGGCCTCATCCCCGACACTGAATGCGAAGGTCATTGCAAAGCTGTAGATTTATGCGGAAGGCTTGGGTGATGGAAAATGAGACAAAAGCATTTGGATTTTATTATTCCATTTACTCTGACCCTGGGCCATAAAGGGTTTGGAGAGCCTGTTTTATGTATTCAGCTGGTTGCCACACTGACAAGCATTTGGAGCCACTTAAATAAACCACCCCAACCCACAGCTGCAACAACACCATATCAAATACAGGTTAGAGTTGAAACGTAGAGCCAGCAGCACAGCGTCTCCAGCAGGTGCATGTGGAGTGTTTTTTAACCCCCTTGGTTTTGGAATAGTTCCCTTATTTATCTATCAGCTTTGATTTAAAGACCATTTAATCACCAGTATTACTCCAGGTTAGAGCGTGCGCACGCACGCAGACACTGACACATGCAAGATGCTTTTTGCTGCTCCTCCTAATTCCTGGTTTTTCATGGGACTAACACAGAGTTTGAAAACCTCATGTTTTGGGCCCAAAACAGGCAATTCTGTCCTAAGTGCCCCTTTCCCAGGCTGCTCAATACACACACTGAATCTCTCTGATTCCTGGCAGGCATCACCGCTTTGGAGAAACAAGAGACAGGAAAGAGTAATGTATGGAGAGAGGGAGAGGGAAAGAGGATTTTGCTTAGAAAGGGGGGAAAATAGAGCATGTGTTTGAACTGATGACAGCAAAACTAGGTATCCAGGCGTGCTGGGAAAAAGGAAAAGGCAGACAGTCCACTGTACATCCAGTCACTCAGAAATCAGTGGGAAACCTAATATCGAGTTTCCTAATGTGTCTTGCATGCTGAATGTGTAACGTGTTGAGACTCTCCTGTGGGTTACAGGATGTCTTGTGCCGATGTGAAGGTGTAGAGTTAAGCTTAAGTAATCCACAGACATTCAGATTTTCTAAAGAATTCGTTCTCACCCTGCCTGCCCCTCTTTTGTTCCAATTTTCCATTAATTTTGTGTGATTGCTCATGCTCTGGCTCTCAAATGGCAATATCACCAGTGTGGATGCAAGTTCTTCTGAAAACTGCAACTTTTGCTCACATAAGCCAAGTTGCTCATTTATTAGATTTAAGGAAAGCAATTCACCTTTAAATAGGGATCACAACTACTCAGGGCAAAACATTGAGTAGCCAAGAGAGTTTAAAAAAATGGCAAAAGAGTATGTCAAATACATTTGAGTAACAAAGCAATTCCACTCTCCTCTCAATAACCCACTAGCTAGAGAAAGAGGCTAATTTATGTGCTGTGAATTTTGCACTCAGCCTCTTCCTAGAGGCTATTCATTCAGGAGAGAGTTGAAACACATGATGGCCGAGATGAAATGTTGGAAAAGATTGCACTGCACTAGTGAGTGTTTTCTAGTCCTGGCTAGATAAGTATAAGACAATGGTTTGTAGGACTTTTAATTCCTAAATTCACATTTTCTATAGTTTATTTTCCTCTGCAGCATGTTTCCATAGGGATCAAACTGAATTCTCCTAACCAACAGCTCTAGCCATGTAATACTAGGAATATTATGACAAAAGCTAGGGTAGCCAGGACATCTTGCAGTCTTTTAATTTATTCTTATTTTGTGTTATTCATATTTAATTTTGAGTGCCAGGCATTGCCTAATCTACATATCAATCTAGAATAAAATAGGAACTGATAATGTTTAACAAAATTCAAGGCCTCTTTTCAAATTAAGTGTCTCTCATGAGAGTGAAAGGACAATAATGCCAATTCTCGCTTTCATAAAGCAAGAGAATGCAGTCAGCCCCATCTTAACCTTGAAGATAATGTTGCATGACAGACAGCTCTCCTTTGTAGTAGATGCAAACCTAAACTAGAAATCCCACCTTTATTGCTCTCCTGCATCAGGAGGGAATGATAATCTGAAACTTTGCTTGGTTAAACCAACAGGGATCCTTAAGGGCCTGAGAGCTGCTCTGTTTTGTAGGGTTTGTGATGTGGCCATGAAAGGTGAAGGTGTCCTTGTGTGGCTCTCAGACACCTGGACCACAGCTGTCCACACCTGAGGAGGTCACCCTTCAGTGGAAAGGGGGCACTGAGTCTCATCCTGACATAGGCAGAGCAGATGAATTGAGTGCTAGAAATGCCCTTTTCTCTGACTGCAGCGGGGTGT
Organism: Oriolus oriolus; assembly: GCA_013400235.1. Taxonomy (NCBI): domain Eukaryota; kingdom Metazoa; phylum Chordata; class Aves; order Passeriformes; family Corvidae; genus Oriolus; species Oriolus oriolus. The sequence goes on along the minus strand of VXBT01000053.1, from coordinate 328,416 downwards.
GAGCACGACGAGATCAGATGTAGACATCTACCTTATAGACATGTAAAGCTCCAGGAGACAAATCCCAGGCGCACTCACCTTTATCAGCTCTTTGCCATGGTGAGGGCCAGGTTCGCCTCTCCCTCCTGCTCTCTGCCTAGAGCAGGCAACAATTCTGTCTCTTGATTTCTGAAATGTTCCCATTTAATTAATGTCACCGGGCTCAGCGTAGAAATATGTGAGTGAAATATAATTGCGTGGGCTAGAAAGAGAGTCGAAGGAGATGAACTGAAGGTCTATCCCGGCCTTAGACTCAGAGCAACTGAACCTGAGCCAAATGTTGTGCAGGGCTGTTATCTGCAACATAATGTGAGGGAATCTTGATCCAAACTGTTCAGGGGAGCCCAAACCCCAGGGCTCAGCTTTTTATTCAGTAATTATTGATGCAGTCTCAATATTCAGTATTGGAACAAACTAATTTGCAGGCCTAATCATCCTACATCTGGAGATGGCAAAGGAATTAAAAACAATTCCTATTTACTTATACATGATAATTAATCTTACTGGATTAGGAAGACCCGGCACTTCAAGTGCTTCACCGAGGAGATTCCTCTGTGTTTTACGGACATTTAATGTCAGAACTGAGTGGAGATAAGAGGTTTTTTCCATGTTATAATTTTCCATATGTTATTTGCAAAATAATCTGACAAGCAAGAATTTTTAATCTCGAGCAAAAGCCACTCCAAGTGGAATAATTTTTGGATCTGAGGCTTTCTCACTGAAATATTGAAAACTTTCTATTTAAAGCTAATGGCTGCAGCATAAAAGTGTGCAAATCCAGTCTTCAATCAGATAATGTCTACATTTCCATGATGCTAGCAAGGGTTGGGACAAGTTGCTGAGGCTGATAGCCTACAGAGTCAGACCTGTGATACTGGAGAAAGAGAGCTGGAAATGCTTCCCTTTTTCTTTGGCTGCTAAAACTTGAAATCTGCCATGAGACACTTACACAGACCAAAGTAAAGAATGAAATGATAACCAAATCTGGATGGCTTCCAGCATCCAGAATTGGTTCCTTTCTGTCTAGCTTAATCCTATTTAGGCTACACAGATAGGGAAAGTGCTGGTATATAACAAAATTGGCAGTCCCATCCATGTGCCTTCAGCCAAATATTGCAGGGTTTCGCTGTGGTATCTCTAATGGTCACAGAAGCAGGTGAGAAAGATGGGAGGAATGAGCAGAGTCCAGCAATTCCCATATTGCTGTGTGGAAAACTGGGGTCATTTGGCTCACAGTCACTGCTGCTTGTGCAGGGTTACGTGAGTCAGAAAGCAAGCCAGCATAGTATCACAGAATATACTGGCCTGCTTAATTCAAAAGAAAAGAAATAATAACCACATATACAGAGATTCCTGCTGATCAGTAAGTTTCACTGAAATTGGGACAGTTGCATTTTAATTGACTTTTTCCCTTACAGCATTGCATTGGGAAATCAGCTCTGATATACTCGTAGCAAGGTGGAAAACAGTTGAACTCTTGTCAGATTTCTGTAGAGATCAGATGGTATTTATTTGCTGTGGTGCTCTCTTGGGCTAGATTCAAACTCAGGTTCTGCAGATTACTAGGAAAATCTTTGGAGCCTCAGATGGATTTTATGCTGACTAAATTTAGAAATATTAGCAATTAAACCTGAAGCTGGGTTCCTTTTTCTTGGCATTCCTATGAAATGTTGCATTAAGGAGAGAACAGGGTGAAAATAAGAGCTGGTGGACTAAGGAGGAGGATAAAAGATTCATGAATATTTCTGCTAATAAAAAGTGCTGAGCTTGGCCTATTTGATTCATGGGGTCACATTATGCATTATTTTTGAGTATTCAGATGACCTCCAGGAATTTGTAAAGCTTTCATAAAAGTAGAGAATTTCTTGATGTTTTAGCCCCAAGTATGCTTTTAAAGAGCACCAATCTCATACAGACACAACTTAATTCTGATTCTAGAGAAAATATTGTTGCTTCCAGTATTAAAACCATAGGCTATATTAACAGAGCAGATATAATATTTTTTTTCACTGTTTTCTAGGAGAAAGCATAAGCACTTAATTTGTTTTGAGGATGTTCACTGTTCATTATCATAATTAATTAAAAAATTGGTTGTAGGCATCTGAGGAGGAGGCAGAAGTGATCCATAGGAACTGGATAAGCAGTCACATCACTGACTCAATCAATAGCCACAGCCAAAATGGTTTGGAATGCCCCATCACCTGCATATCATTTCTGCCAAGTTTCCATGAAAATTTCTGAATAACAAAAAATGCTAGTTGAAAATCAGAAGCTGTTTTCAAGATGATTTTCAGTGAAAATAAAAAAGGGAAAAATAGTCACAAATATTACTGTGAGAAAGGAAGGCAAGGAGGAGGAAATCCCAGCCTGGTTGCCTGTCATATAACTTTGTGAAATACTTTTGCTGTTTTTAGGCCCTCCAGCCAAATGTACGTCCTGAACAAAACCCAGCCCTGTTGAGCAAACTGCTTCCTAGCTGCAAGCATGGCGACCATTCCTGCGAACAAAGAGAGAGGAAAATATGTAAATTTAAACAAATTCACAATTCTTTTTCCTCAGAAAAAAAGCTTTCATGTTATTTGAAATAGCCAGACTGCTAGAGTAATGTTCTTACATATAAATGGAAATCCTTTTTGATATTTACACTACTGATTTCTGCACTTTCTTTAATCTCTGCTTTCAAATTAATAGACAATAACATCAGATTCCTTCCTTGGCTCACTCAGCACTTGTGCATATTTACCCAAGTGTCTAGAGTGGAGATTGTACACATATCTCTAATCCACCTGCCTATGTTAGTTAAAAGCCCAGATAAAATCAGCAGCACTTAAATCTTAACCTTTTAAGTCTGAAATGTTTTTAAAGTCTGGGCTCATGGCAACTCCACTGAAGAGGGGGGGAGAGGTGGAAGTTGAATGTAAAACATTTCACAGCTAAAACTATTGTTTCTTTCCAGTGAAAACTAAGCTCAGGAGTCCCACAAGAGTGTTACTCCGAGAACATTAGTAATGCTGACCAGCTCATAAAGTTTGCAGCCGTGTTGAGTGCTCCAAGCCTCCTACAGTCAACTTCATTTTCTGTCTCGTCAGTACACAGCTCCCGAAAACCTCAGCAAGCAAAAGAGAAACTCAAGGACTGTGAGCTGTGATATCTGGCACTCTCTTTCCCCATCTTTGCCTTTTGTTTCAGTGTTTGGCTCTGGACCCTTCAGAGGCCACTGAGTGATTTAACACCTGGATGGCCCCGGGACAGCAAAGATACTCTAACAGTGTGTTGTGCTCCCTTCTTCCTTAAATAGTTTCAAGCCTCTTGTTGGCTTCCCTCAGGAGCTGGGCCTGAGCGAACAGATGCACCTATTCCTTAGGGAATGAATAGTTTGTTTATGCAGAAGAGATGAATGGGGCAGTAAGGGCGTCTAGGTCAGTTATTTAGCATGAAAAAAGCCATCAGGATCACCCTGCGGTATTGCCCAAGGAAGTTTGGAGCAGCTGAGTACAAAGGTGTACACACATCCTCCTCCTCCTCCAGCGCCCCTCAGGGAGCACTTTAATTAGGAAGGAGGGCAAATTACTTGGGATGCTGTGTGTGGAGGTATGGAGACAGGCTGTCCCAGCCCTGTCTCCCGGGGGGACAGAGCAGGGGATGGCACTGCAAGCTGAGGGTGTTCGCTGGGCATCCCTTCAATCCATTCCACTTCTCCCTGTGTCACACATCTCTTACATCTGGGCCCAGGCATTAAGGACTTTTTTTTTGTTTACCCCCAAGCTAACACCGGGGGAAAGGGCTAGCTGGGAACATGGATGGGGAAAGTATGTGTGCATCTTTCTTTTCGCCCATCTCTTTTTCTCTCAATCTACCCTCAACAAGGGTGCCTATAGAATATAGCATAATGCTGCATTGTTGGGTTAGGGATTTAATTTCACTCCATCACAAGCTACCTTCGGAGCCCCTGTCATTGCAATTTGTCACACTTTTTTGTGTGCTATATCTCACTGAAGTCACATCTCCTCCTCAGCCCATTGCATAATCTCCTAGTCTGGAACAAAGCTCTCCAACATAATGAAAGAGGTGAAATCAGGAAAGGGAAAGTCAGTGGTTACCGTTATCACTATAGAACTCGCTCCCACTGGCTCTGCAGGTTCAGTCACACCACGCAAAGCAGAGTAAGGAGGACATGCTGTGTGTGTGTGTCTTTTTTTTTAAAGCCTGTTTATTGAACCTACAGGCAGCACCATTGGCTGCTGAGAGATGTAATCCTATTCCCTCCCGCAGACCACCAGCCATAAAGAGGCTGCGGGATGTCCCACTGGCCCACCGGGGAGTTGAGAGCCTCCAAAATAGATATCACAGGGAAAGAAGTGAAGAAATCAGTTTGCTTTAAAGGAAGGGATTGACTCACGTCTCAGGCTAAACCCACAATAACGTTGTACTCAGGGAAAAGACCCTAAACAGCCAGAAAGAAAACAGAATGGCTTGCTTGAAAGGAAAAATGAACATCTGCCAAAATAAGCAGGATTTTGTTTTCTATAGGAGGGTGGTCATGGACTCTGTTATGCGTTGAAGGCTGAATTTCAAAATGTAAGCTGACGGCTTTAAGTTTGTGGGGAATGACACGGTGGTTCGTAGGGCTGGCCATGCGCTCAGGGCTGCACACCTTGCTGCACTGCTTCAACAAGGACCTCGGTGTCCTCCCTGCATTGCTCCTGGGGATCTATAATGATGTCCTCATGTTCTCACTCAATTAAAATATTAGAAACTTGAATGAATTTAAGGTTCACTTACTGTGACCTCACCATAAATGAGGTTGATCGTGAAAAGGCAACTTGTGTACTTGGGGAAAGGGGCTTCATGAAGTCCTGTGTGCTGCTCCTGTTGCTGTCCTGCGGAAGGGAAGGGAGCAGCCTGAGACAGACAACTGGTTCACAGAACAATATTCTTTTTGTTCCTCCTCCCTGGTGTTGCCACTCTGCCTGCTCAGAACTTGTGTAAAATCTGGTCACTCTGGACTCCCAAATTTGAAATATCTGGGAAAACACTCTAGCAGGCTGGAGTTCACAGGCAAAACCCAATGATTTGCAGTTGCAGCTTTCAAGACCTGGCAACAGAGTTATTTTGAAAATGTGTTTTGAGGGCTACTTAAGAAGTGTAAATAATGTCCTCTATGAGGAATTTAAATTTTTTCAAGAGAGTTGAAAGAAAAGAAAAATCTGAAACATAAAATATTTATGGCCTTGGTTGAGCTCTCATATTCTGTTTCCTGCTCAAGGTTATTTTTTTTAATGGAAAAATTGCATCTTGGCTGAAACTTTGGCCCCAGTTTTTGATCAGTACCAAACACTGCCCTTTCACGTTAAATAAAGAGAAAGTATAAAGTGTTCACAAGACATGTATCAATCTGACATCAGTGTAACATTTCTTAAGTGGCTCATTCAGGAATGAAGCCCATGACTAACAGGCAAATGGCAGCGAGATACAAGGAGAGATGGTTTTACAAAGGAGAGCAATAAGAAAGGAAAATGTTACACTGTTTGCACCGTGCGTTTTGTAAGGAAGATCAGGGTAACAATGAGTCACTATGGAAAGGATTTATTGGGCTATGGAGCTAAAAGTCTGTAAAGATTAAAATTCTGATGGGGTTTGGATGGGGAATTGTTTCTGAGGTTAGTTTTATCCCGCACACTGTCCAAGTTATTAATCCCCTTGTGTTCCCTAAGCTGGGTAACTGGTGTCGATATGCTCCCCGGGCCAATTTCAGGCACGCCGGCCCACAGGCTGGTGTAATATTTCTCCAGGCGAATCTCTGGGTGGTCTTGTCTTGTCTTGTGAAGAGTGAGAAGCAGATAGCAGGAGACTTTCAAGATTGCTGTTGCAGGCATCAGTCTTTGAGTGGAAAATAATCCACCTGGAAGGACAGTGCCTTTGCACGGAGGGGCAGCCAGCCCTCTGATTGGGAGATAAGTTACACGCTGAAATGTTTGCGGGGAAGGTGCAATTTGTCAGGGAGAGGCGAGGCTGGCGATCCAGGCTCTCTGGTGTCTGTTAGCATCTGCCACTCGCATCCACTTGCGGCTTCCCGGGAACTGCTCAGCCCTGGCAAGCAGCACACTTCACTGCCTCGAAAGCAGGTGACTGGCGTCAGCCTGCAGCTAACCCCTGTGACAAACCCCAGGGATGTGATGACTAGCTGCAGAAGGTGTCTAGTGTCCAGCTTTCCTCAGGGATGGCTGGATGGTCTCTTGCAGCATAGAACACAAAGGGAGCGAAACCGGGACAATCCCAAGTGAAAATAAGTAGGCAGGGGAAGCACAATGTCATAGTCCCATCTCCAGGGCTGCCATCAACCACTTTTTCCTCATGTTGTGGATGCTGAGATGCTCTTGGAGCATTGAAAGAGAAGCAAATAGTTTAGTTTGGGCAACGTGTTCCTGCAGGCAGCAGAGAGGAGCACTGGCTCAGTGTTTTGCATGGGGCTGTGAAGAAGCCAGTGGAGCCCCTTTGTGCTAATCCCATGGTGTGTCTGAACTCCCAAGGAGACTGATCTTAGGTCTGGCCCCTAAAGACAGATGCTTCAAGTCAGATTCACCATGGCTAGAAGTTTTTCCAGGGATGTTCCCCCCTGGTGCTTTGTAAACCAGGAGAGAATATCGTGTTTCATGGAGAAAAGCATGATATTATCACTAGGCATTAGTTTTAACGAAGAGGAATTTGCTGAATTTGTCACTCCCCTGCATAGTTCTTCTGTTTTTGCTTTTGTTATAGCAGTTTACATAGGGTAAGGAGATAGGATGGAACTGAAATCCCCTTTTTATTTTTGTTGTTGAAAACTTTTTTTACAAGGGAAAGGCTCAAGATGTTCATAGCTCAAGCTTGATTTGGATAAAGCAAAGCAGCCCACTGTCTGAAGTTATCCAAATTACCTCTGCTTCTGTTAGGACAATGAGTCAGGAGATTTATAACACTTCTATTTCTCATCCCAGCTGGAACTACCATTGGAAGATTTTTGTGTGTGGGTCTGGCATAGTCAGCTCTGATCCCATCTGGAGTGAGTGAGTAAAATGCACCTGAGTGGGAAACATAGTGAACTTTTCAGAACACTGAACCACAGCACTAGAGACTGAGACCTAAGGGTTCTCAAGAACAATCTTGTATTTGCTCCAAAAAAGGCACTCCTGGACTTTATTACCTATCCTTAGGCAAGTGTAGCTTGCACAAAAAATGCATGGATCTTCCACAGAAAAGTTGCTTTTCTTAATTCTTGTTATGCATGTGCATTAACCTCAGTTTACAGATCTAAATCAGGCAGTCTGGCAAATGCAGTGTCATTAGACACAGCCCTTCAAAGACTACTTGTAAATTGGAACATAATATGTTATTCTACCAAGACCATCTCCAGTGATCCCAACCTCTGTTAAAATCCCTCCCTGGCAAGGATTCTCCAGTAGCTTCTTAGGGCTGAACACCGTCTTTGTATACTGCCTGGGTAGTATTAATTAACAGGAAGTAATGGAAAAAAGCTGGGCCTTTACTACAAAATGATCTCTAACAATTTGAAAAATCATGTCAAAGAGAAAGTTTGATGCCTGATTTATCAGCATCTTGTAATGGATGTTGCATAGCTTTAGAAACCAGTTGGTGCCTCTGTGTAACAGCATCATTCTGCCTTCTTCTGGATGGGCAAATGAAAATGGTTTCAGCTGAGCTTTGTGTAAGGGATACACTTCAGAAAACCAGAAGAATAAAGGGTGGCAGAAAACTTCATTGCTGATCAGCAGATCTTCACAGTGCCATAATCTGTTCCTGTTTCTAGATGTTTTATGTAGTGATAATGATGAGGATTTGTTTGATGTTTTGCTCGGGAGCTCAGTCGGGTCCTAATGGCACTAAATTCCTATCAGGATTTTAGGACACAGATTCCTCCTCTGCAAAAACCAGCTGATATGACCTAGGCAAATCACTTCTGATCAGGTTTTCAGTAGTTCTTCAGCAACTTCTTATAAGTGCTTAAGCAGGTTAAGTGCCCAAATCCTATTAATTTAATTTTGAAAAGCTGGCCTTTAGTCTCTCTAGCACATATTTTCATAGGTATTTATGATCCCAACTACCACAGAGGATTTGCCCCTCTGTGGCTTCAGGAAAAGATGGATAATAGCACAATCCTACCTACCAGGGGTGTTGGGAGGACGTGTACATTAAAGATGACACAGAAATAATTTAGGCTGGTTGATCTCACAGCTGTATTTACATGGCCTAATTCTTTTCCCATGAACTCATTGGAAATAAATGGAAATGCAGTGGTCATAAAACTGGTGTCACCAGAGAATGAATCTTATGATGTGATATGCTGATCAGAGGAGAAATGGGTGCAGAACCTGAGGGACCTCTTATTCAGAGAGAGCTTTTTTCTGTTTGACAAGCGTTGAGGTCCGTGAGGGTGGAACCCCTTCTTCCTTCTCTTTTGCCATGACTGTGCAGACAAAGGAAGGCTGGATTTTGCAGAACACTTCTAAAGCCACTAAGTGAACCAGTTTAAATACCAAAATTAATCTGGCATTCCTCTTACCTACCCCTCTATTTCTGACGCAAAATGAGCACAAACACCTTGATTGTGAAAGGTGGGAATTTGCACTCCAGGAAATAGCTGAACATTAATGACATTCAGCCTCTATGGAAGCATATATTTTATAGGAAACCACATTGGTTATGCTTGAGAAATCTTTCTAGGACAGCCATTGCCCTGAGACTTATGCATCTGCATAAAGTCTGCTACATTAGAAACGGAACAGAATGGCCCGTCTCTCCCACGGTCTTAAGTTAACACTTTTCCTTTTGTCTGGGGCACCCTTTTCTAAACTTGAAATCCAATTGGCCAACAATTAAAGCCAATTAGCACGTGAGGAAAATAAACCGCGGAGCCCACTTCTATGTGTTTCCCGGGCGGTTAGAAAGCCCAGTTAGCTCAAGGCATTAGCATAGTTCAGGATCGGGTGAGGCACACAGCACAGAGTAGTTGGCTTAAAGTATTAGACGCCTGCGATAGCGCCCTGGCTGAGCGGCACTGTTATTCTGGGCTCACAGCTGCCAAACATTCTTGACAGGAGATGAGGCAGATGTCCAAGGACAATCAAAGAGAGAAGAAAGTTTAAGCCAACGTTTGCCTATCTCATATTCTCTACTTGATCCTCTCCTCAAAGACAAGGCACAGCTGTTGCACTTCAAGGTCTATCTGGCTGAACCCAGAAACTCCTCCCTTTCTCCCTCCTGGCCTGCCTGAGCTTTCTGTGTGCTGGACTTTGGCAACCTACCAGACCTCATTAACTCCTAACAGGACAATTCATGACATTAAATGGGTTTTATTTAATCTTTTTGTATGTCTGTGAGTATCCGAGAACAATTCTGCCGCATACTAATTGCATGAAAATGCGGCGGATTATAGTTATGTGCACATTGCCCACCAGTCTACACGGGATCACCCTGGGCCACGAGAACAAGCACTGTAACATTAACAAGGTGATTTGTTATAGCTGCGATGGCAAAGGTGATACAAAAACAGCAGACAAAGGTGTTTCGCAGACAAAGGCATCAAGAGGCTCGGTCATTTTGCTCTCACTGATGAATAAAAATACAAGAACCGTTGTGGTAATGAACACAGTGAATGATGGCAGGCGTATTAGTAAAAACAGAAGTGTCATATCTATTGCTTCCAGCCCATCACAACAATTTATCCCACTCAGAGCCTGCTCTCTGCAGCCCTCTTTTCTGCCTGATATTTTGATTTGGGCAGGGAGAGAGCTGTTGGCCAGGTTTTGTGGTGATCAGGTCAATTCTGGCATCTGTTTCTTTTTTTTTCCCTGAGTCCCACAACAGTTACTACCTCACACGATGTGGGACACACATCTGTTATATGGCCCTATCGGATGGGGATGCCTCCAATTCAATTTCATAGTATCCATGTGACAAAGGAAGGGAGAATAGCATTAAAATGCCCCCTTAAGTGAATATATGGCATTTTAGGACCCTAAAACTGGATCTCATTGGCCTACAGGAAAAGACTAGGACATGGAAAACTAAGGCTCTGACACTAGTTTACTCTGTAGCCTTCAGCAAATCATTTATTTCATGGTTTATTCTGAGCCAATACTTGGGAATAATAACATCTAGGTCCATTTCAAAAGCACTGTGAGACTGTTAGAGGAAAGGAATTGGCTAACTTCAAAGTACAACTATTATTAACTGAATACAGAGCTGTGGAAAAGATGTAGCTGGCCAGTTTAATTCAAGTAGCCAGCTGAAGTTCCCGGTCCAAAAATATGGAGAGTTTGGTTTAGATTTTCCAAATGTTAAACAATGCAAGTTTCTCAAAGAGTAAAATTTCATGTTTTCAGTTTTTCAAAATGTTTTTCATGTGCAAATTTTTTTTTTTTTTGTACAGGCAGAGTTGCAACCATGAGCAAATAGAGGCAAAGATTTTGCTCCCCAAACAAAACTGGAATGAGTTTGAAGGAGCAATCCTGTAACACATTTGTATGTCTATAGTGGAGTGATTCTTCCTCTTCCTCAAATTTAGTAAAGAATCACAATTCTGGGCATTCAGCAGTTGTAGAAAATGGGTTATCTACCCATTATTCTTTTTTTCCCAGTACTATTACTTCCTCCTGCCCTTCACCCACTGGTTTGTTGATTTGCCCTGCACCTCTTGCTCTCAGCATCGTGAGCTGTTCATGCAGGAGCCACAGCAGACTCTGAGGCCACCACAAGCTTGAAGCTTAGCAGTGCTGTCTGATAGGAGAAATGTGTCCTTTCCATGAGACAGGGACATGGCTGAGATGGTTGAAAATTACTCTGTTCCACCAGCAACCTCCTGCAGACTGAGCCACAGCAACCTGTGCATGTTCTTGAGCATCACGGCTTGGGAGTTGACACATGTGTTTAGACCATGACAGTGGTTCCCATGCCTCATCTGGCAGGCAGCAACTGGTTAAATTGTGGCAAAGGGATCACTTTCAATTCTGTGACTATATCCATAACATAATCTGGGATTTCAAAGGAGCCTTGGGCAATCAGCATCTCCCACTGCTTTACTGTGGGCTTTGAATGTCTCCATCCCTTGGGGTCTCAGTTATAATTCCTAGAATAAAATAATGTCAAAAACTATTTTGAATGTCTCCTAAATGTAATAAAAATCTATCCCTGAAGAGTCATCAGTGACTGGTCTCTGTGTGCCAAATTTAATTTTCAGTGTAGGGAGGAGAGGAATGAAAACAAACAACCCCTTAAACAATGACATTGGGATCTGAATGTGCTGTGCCTCCCAAACCATCCAAAATCAAACACAAAAGGATGCAAAGCATTCCCAAATGCCTTCCCTTCACTTCTCACAGCAACTCCAATGGACTAAAGCCTTTGACTGAGAACAAACTTATGACCACAGCAGCGATTTGGCTGCTCTTTCTCACTCCAGCAGCCCTTCTCCATCTCTCTCCAACGTCTGTTTGCAGCAGCTCAGATATTTTTTGGCTATTTCAAGTCCAGCAAGAGCTCAAGGGATGAATGTGAGGAGGCCTTAGTGAAGAAGGACCTTGTTTGGAAGGTTTTTAGGGGCCAGGCTGTAGTTTGCTGTGTGCTGCTGTGCTATGGGAGAGACTATGTCAGACATCGGTGTGACCTTCCTCAGAGGCAGCTGGGGTTGTTGCATGCTCAGGATACCAGGAAAAAAAAGAAAAAAGCATCAGGAAACCTCATGAATTAAGAGCGGCAAGAGCAGCACTGCAATAAAACTGATGCATGTGCTACCAGCAGGCTGGGACAATTAGGGTGCAGCATTTCTGCCCGACTTTCAGGTGGCTGAGGGAGGGCCAGTTTCACAGCTACTGCCACTCTTTGCACAAGGCTAAGAGGAATTTGGCAGCTGAAGCCCCATCCTCTCACATTCATTAAAAACCCCATTTATTCTGTGTGATTTAGTGCTACGAGACACATTAGGAAGCAGAAGCTAACTAGAACTTGAAAAGTTGCTTAGGTCTATGCTGCTAAAGATACTTAGGCACCTAAGTTGCTTCAGAAAGATTTTTCAAAAATGCCAAGATGATTCATTTCTATTAATTTCAATAAGAGGCAGTTAAATGGTGCATTTATTTGTCACTGCCTAACTGCTTAAAAATTGGATGGTGCTGACTCTGAAGATTTAGGAGCCCCGGCTCTTCACCAGAGCCAAAATCCCACGAAGCAACCATCATTTTCCCTGTCTCAAACTCCTTATATTTCGGGGGCCGTTTGCTGTGCCTGTCCAAGTCTACACTCTTTTACTGCTGTTTCCACTTTAAAGGCGGCTGTACTTTAGTGCCTGGGGAAGGATTTGCTGTATACACATGGCCAGACCATGCTTAAGGCTTTTTAAATATTAAAGAAATGGAGAAGCTGAAGTTGCCCTGCGGCTTCATGTCCGGCATCCCTCAGCCCAGGTGTGAGTCCCCATGAGTCCCCACAGCAAGGGTGGCCTGATGAAGTGCTGATTTTGATGACATATGTTTGAAGAAGTAAAAATTAAATACTGACACTTTTTACACTCAGAGTGCTTAGGTTTGCCTGACATATTTTCTTGTGGTTTTTTGGGCTGCACTTTCAAGGCATGAGCAAGTGCCTAGAATGCAGAGATGGCTCTGGAAAGGGCAGAGCTCCCCACACACTGTGGTAAACTGGAACGGATCAGGAGAAATCTCAGCTGCTGACTTGGCTGGGAAACACCAGCTGAGGGTTGCAATTCTGTCTCTAGATAGTGTCCCAGGGCTGGGAGCCAGCAGCCTGGGGTGGGGAGCTGCTAAGTTGTGTCACTCTTGTCTTGTGAGGGCACAACATGAAATTGATGCTTTCTGCGCCCGAGAGGAGGAAAACACAGTGGCAGTCACTGTGGGAGGGCACACATCCCAGTCCACCAGCAGAGAGGCTGTCTCAGGTGTCTCTCTTCTCTGTAGAGACAGCAGGGAAGGCAGCCAGGGTGGCTCGGATCTGCATTTGGTTGCACAGAGTCGGTCAAGCAGAGCAAAACACAAGGAAAATCTTTCTCCAGGTCCCCAGCTGAGTTTGCCCTGACACTACCCCACCTTGTTTGAGGAAGGCAAGAGTCTGGTTACTACGAGCACTTTTTGTTCATTAAACCTGAGCTGCAAGAACTAATTTGCCTTTTGGGCAAGGCTGCTGAATACAAAGCTGTGCCTTGTCCCACTCACACGACATGTCTGTGTGGGCGCTCGCCCAGCGCATCAGGCACCGCAGCGCTTCCAGCACCTCAGAGGGGGCAAAGGCCTTGCCTTGACTGGTGTGCAAAGCAAGATCCTGATTTTCCTGCCCACTGAGAGAGCTTTTGTTTGGAACACGGCAGCGCTTCACGTTTGCTCCCTCACCTGAATTTTGCTGGTGCCAAGGTGGGTACCAATGACGCACAGAGTGTTCTATCATGATAGTCCTGCTGCTCCTGTCAGCGTGGAAGCCTTGGGGTGACCCTTCCCAAGGAAGGAAAGCAGCCCACATTGCTGCCTCCATAAGGGCTTGCACCTACCAAGGAGGTCAGACCCTGGCAGTGAAAGCCACTTTTACTGGGGAGGCCGCTCTCAGGCAGATCCAGCCTTTCAAACTCAGATGGCAACAACTTTGAGACTGAAATCTCTTGCTGCCCCAAAGAGAAAGAGCAAAGGGAAGTTTACAAAAGGCCCATATGTGTCTGAGTCATTTTAAGCAGCTCAGGTACTGACACACCTCTTCCTTATCCAGAAACCTCCTCAGGGAAAGAAAGAGAGACATATGTTTGGCCTCTGCAGCAAGCTCTTATCTTGGCAGGAGAAAGCTATTGATGTTCATGTTTCACATTTCTGGCGCCCAAAACAGGTTCTGATGTTTAAAATGAGGCAGTGGTGGAACCTGTTTTAAATATGTAACAGTCTCGGAAAGGAGCAGTCTAATCACTTCATTATCCAACACAGCAGAAAATGGTTTCAAACCCAAACTTGGGAGAGGGGGGCTTAGAGAAACCTTCCCCATCAAGACATTGCCAGTATTAACCCTGGTATTTATTGCTCATTTTAACCATGGTGCACAGCAAGCATTTTCTCAGCCTCGCATTGCAAGAATATATAATTCATATGCTTAATATTTAGTCTCGGCTCTCCTTGCATATGTTACAGAGCTGGAGACTGTTTGTGTGTTTGCTATATATCAGTTGACACCTCTGTAAAATCTTTATATTGAATGCCTTTGGCAACTATATGCCAAATAATAGCATTACCATTTGTAATTTTCTTAGCTGCAGCTTTCCTGTAAGCTTTGCTCTATGCATTACAAGTAGGAAGGATTTAAAGAGCTTTATTGGTTCTCAAGTCTTCCTAATGACCTTTCCACGCTTTTGTAAGTCAAAATAACTTTTTTTTTCTTGTCTCCTTGTGCATTTTCAAGTAAAACTGCAAGAGCTCTTAAGTAAATAGGTAAGAAAGGCAGGTAACCAGTGTCTCTGCCCCAGCTTTAACTCTCTGTTCCTCCTCTCTCAGTTCACAATCAGAATCCCCTGGTGTCACTCACAGATTCTGTTGACTCTCGTCTTGCAGATGCTTTTCTTCCCTCACTCTCATCTTCAGATCTGCTCATTATATTAGCTATGCTGGAAAAAGAAATAGAAAAGACCTCGTGAAAGATCGGGGCCCAGCGGTGCTAAGCACTGTACAAATAACACAAAGGCTGTCCTTGCCTCAGGACTCGCCGTGCAGGATTTAGACAATATGCCACCGGGGAATAAATCAATAAATGGAAAGGAGAGGAGATATGTTTATACCTGTTAATGATTATGTGGAGTTTCAAGAGCCATATTATTTTCTTCTTTTATAAATTCCACTTGTTTTCACTGAAAATATCTCAGTGCTTCCCTGAATTGTCAGCTTTTGTTGTGTCTTCTCCATTATGGGCTGTGAACTTTCCGGACCTGGGACTGTGTGCTGTTCTTGTTTAGTTAGCACCAGGTACATTTACAGGGTTGTATATTTGCTTAATAAAAATAAATAACCAGCAGAAGTTCCAAGCTCAGAATTACTCCAGACACAGCATTTTCCTTACTGCTTTGTCTTGTGGAAAACAAAGTACATTTTATCCTGCGTTTATCATGTAGCTTATGTGGTACTTTTCATTTTGATGTATGGCACACTTTCTAATGTGTCTCCCCTCATGTCTCTTTATTACTAAAGTGTTTCGGTGGAAAAGTATATTACAAACAAATAAATAACTTTCAACTACTGTCACTAGTCTAGCGAGAGAGCCACAGGCACAGGCTAGTTGGGTCCATTCATTACAAAGCCTTATTCATTACTTTATGGATATCTTTTTCTTTTTATTTTAATGAATGCCTCTCACAGCTTTGTCCTAGCAAATATTCCTTTCCAGTTCTTATTTTCATCTATCCTTCCAAAGGGATATTCCACCTGGTTCAAGGCACCTCAGAAACAAAAGCAAAATCCAAATTAGCTTCCCTGCAAATGAAATGTTGGGTCTTGCTGGGGGGAGAGGAAAGGAGAGGAGCAGAGAGGAAATGAGTGGGAACTGGGCTGCTGGCTTGAATTTCTTGCTGTTTTTTCAGGGAGGGATGGGAACTGATGCCATGATGATTTTTTGCTTTTTCTTTTATATCCCTTTTATACACTCTTTTATGCAGCTTTTATGTATTCTTAGTGCTTTTAGCCCACAGAGTTATAATTCTTTAAGTTTGATAACTTCCCTTAGACCCAGTATTCCATTAAGCCAAGAGACCAAACACCCTGGAAACCCCAGACCCCGAGGGCCTCTCCAGAACACATTCTGTAAACAAAGCCAGGCCCAGCCAGGGGAAGGTTCCTCGCTGAGGGGTCTCGCTGGAGTCCCTCACTGGGGAATCTTTGGTAGATGTGCTAATTTTTGCAAGGCCTATAATTGTATACATATCACCTTGTCAGGGGCCATTTTCTTTGGTGGGCATTTTGGGGTGCACTTCGATGTGCATTTCGGCACACCTGAGGATCCTTAAATAAATACCGAGGTAAAAACCCTTTCTACTCTTAACTGTGTTCAGCTCTCTTAATTTTAAGACCAAGAAAGGGCATCAGAACAGTGACCACTGCTGTTGCAATGAGCCCCTTTTTCTCCTCATGATATTTTCCACTCTGGACAGCAGCTGCTGCCCATGTCACATCATCAGTGAACGTGGCTTTCCAGGGCTCTGAGGGCACACCACCCATCAGCCATGGTGCAGGGTGGCACCTTAGCCCAGGCTCAGCCTGTACTGAGCTACTGCTACAGAAACCCAGATTCAGCCTCAGTTCTGAAACAAGCAGAGAAACAGGAGTCTGGAAATCAAGGAATTGTCGACCATGGTTTCTTGGGATGGGGAACTGGATAGACAACCGTGACTGGTGTTATTTACAGTCTGGTTGGGGCACGACAGTGAGCTCGCCATTGCTAGCCAGGGCCTAAACCTAATGAAAATGAGTTTAAATGCCTGAAACTCCCTCTGTGCAGTTAAGAATGAAAGACAAAATCACAGCTTAAATGTAGCACCTGCAAACCTTCATTATTAGCACAAACCTGTTTTTGGTAACACAATAAAGGAGCAGGGGCAGGAGGGTGCAAGTTGCACACACAGGCAAGCTCTGTACTTAACAGGGACAGGATCCCACCCCACCCCTGCTCTCCACCATCACCTTCCTGCTCCGAACCCACGAGTGTGCCTGAGGTTGTTTTACATGGGCTGGGTTGTACATGCAAAACTCCACGACAAGCCTATTAAAAGTGTGTTAAATTTCAATGCTCCTGTTTAGGCTCCTTCACCAAGATGTGGGCACTAATTTATGGCAGCTGCTGGATCACAAACCTATGGATGAATTGAGGAAGAGAAGGAGCTAGGCAAAGGAAAACAGAGAGTATGGTGTGGTAATTCCTTTGGACAGGTGTGAAGCCTAGGAATATCTGTTTGTTTGATTTTGAGCACTTTCTATGAAAATGAAGTTCGAAAATAATTCTTTTAGCTCCGTCCTCTCTGCTCCCTGCCCCAGCCCAATTGTGTGAAAAAGCAGCTTTACCATAAACAGATTTTACTATATCAGAGTCAAATTTTACTACATCATTATAGGAGTGTTCCACTGGGTAATATGACTGGCCGCCCTATCAGAAGACCAGTGCTAATGCCATAGTGAAAACATGCCATCACACTTCCCCAATAAAAACTTTTATTGTATCCCAGTGCACATTAAAAACAACACTAACTGCATTAATACACTGTAATTTACTTTTGTATTATGGAGCAAATGACAAACCTGGTGCTAATGAGGTCATATTTTCCATTACTCCAATGCAAACTCTCGGCTAATCCAGTCCTTGGAGATTTCCATGTGGAACTTGGGAACACTTGCGTGTGCACGTGTATGCACAGACACACACAGTGTGCACATGCTGGTAAGGGATGCTTCCATTGTCAAATGGGGTGCCAAAATATGATTTTATTTTAAACTACTGCTTTTGAAAGAAACATTTAATTTTAATTGCTCTGACATTTGCATTTTGTTCACAAAGCAGTCTTTAACAACAAAAAAAATATAAGCAATCCCATCACTGATGGTGCCTTTTACTTGTGAAGCCTCTTTCACACTGTGGTGAACAGAAATGCAATTCTTCTGTGCTGCAGAAGATGAGGCTGAATGGATTCTTTAGGGATTGCTTATATTTCAAGTGCAATTATTTAGGAAGCTGTAAGCTTTCCGTTTTATTTTGTCATGAGCGGAATGTTAGAAGAAAACTCATTTCTCAGGAGATATGGATGATTCTTTATTTCTAAACTTCCTGTGGTGTTTTCTTAATGATGCTATTAAATGATTAAGCTTTTCTTTTATAAATTAAATCACCAAACTGAAATCATTAAGGCTCTCTCAGTTTTATTAAGCATAGTTATTTGCCATCATGTGTAAATTCACTTAAGTAATCATCTACACTATCTGCTTTAAAATTGTGTTGGCAGCACCACGGGGAAAGTCAGTTCAGCATGGTGGATGGAGATATCCGGCTCTCCTCATTTCAGAAGGCTCAGTACACACTGATGAGAGAGAAGAATGTGTTTATATGAGGAAGGCAAAGCAATGCCAAGGGTTTAGTGAATGACAGATCCCAACTCCTGGCACTGCAGCCAGTCTCTGTAGGCACTCACTCTGCCTCTGGGGCTTATGCTATGCAAATAGCAACGCGGGACTGCACACAGGTATAGCCTCTTCCCTTCCAGGGGACACAGAACTGGGGGCTCCATCGAGTCACATTAGTTAGCAAATTACTCTTTCTTCATTTTCCCTCCAGTCTCTTCTCTTCCTTTCTCTCTGTTTCTCTTCTCTGCTCTCTGCTATTTGTTCTTGCCACATCTTAGTCTCTGCTGATGAATTAGTCTGTTGCTCAGGGAGAAAATTGATCTTCACTCTTACAGAAGTTGCAAGACAAGTTATGCTTAGTTCAGACTGTAGTATTTTGCTAGCCCGTGCTAGGATAAGAAATAGATGTTAGGATAAGAATAGATGTTACTGAGTATATAGACTTGAACTACAGCTGCAGAAACTGAAACAGAGACTCTCTCTGGTATTTACATTTAAAGCCTTCCCTTTAGCTCTTAAAACCACTGTTCATTTTTAATGATGTTTTACCAGGGAGGTCTTCTTTCTGGAAAGATTAAAAGGAGAGAAAGGATGGGAGATACTTTCAGAGGAGAAGGGAAAACTGTATTTTTTTAATCTCACACTGCAACCTGTGGATGTTGTAAGGATAGAAGCAATGAGGCAAACTCATGTGATACCACAAGTATCCCAAGGACTCTTCCATGTGCCTAGGAAACGTAGGAATGATCCCTAGTGAAGCAGCTGAGGGAGGTGCAGTTTGCTCTGCTGCAATGGGACAACTCGATAGTCTTCTCTTAGAGCTGTCAAAGGCCAGACTCCTGCCCTGGCTTCACATGGAGCAGGCTTTGCTTTTGGCTCTCCCTGCTCTCATCACTGGAGAGAGTGGAGATAACAGGGAGAGTCAGTACTCAGGTTTGGCACATGCTCAGAGGTTCATAGTCACAGGGACAATGTCTCTCTAGAGCAATCACCACTCAGCTGTGGCAAAAGGTTGTGGATTTCATTTTCATTTTTTTTTAAACCTACTGAAATTGTGAAATACAAAAATAGGGAGTCATGATTTTTCCCCCTCCAGTTACTTTCAAACTTCATTGGTAAATATGCTCAAAATCCACTCTGCATGTGGTAACTTTATCAGCTTCCTGTCAAATAAATGAGTAAGTAAATATTTTCTATTTACTTAAAATATTTTCAGAAAACTACATGTAAGTGATTCAATGGAAGCATTCCTGAGGTGATTATATCAATTTACCTACATTTTCAATTGCAGAAACCGATAAAAATAAAGTTGAAGGAATTTCAGAATTAAAAACATCCCTCTGAACAAAAAGTAGGTGTTTAAAACTTATTGAGTGCAACTTTTTGTATCCTCAGATTAATTTTCTTTGGCTCTATCTTCTCTTGATCATTAGTTTGACAAACCGAAGAGACATTTGCAGAATAATTTTATATGGAGAAACTTGATTATTTTTTGCTGTTACTGTTGACTCATTTTGTTATTCCTGATGAGAAATTTTTGGGTCTAATATGCCTCATCAACTTAAGATTCTTTACCTGAGTTTTGCCTGTTTTGCTTCAGAAAGTCGCCTATTTACTTAGATTTCTCAGGAAGCCAAACATCCAGAAGGAAAGAAATAGTTCTCAGTTGACGGTAATAACAAATAAAATGTAATTTACATTATAAATCTATTTATGTACATATATTTATTTGGTACTTATATGTTGTTAACACGTATCTGTTAGAACTTTAAAATACTCTGAAATATATGAAGTGCTTTTAAATTTGATGTGGAAGCTTATTAAAACAAATGAAAGTCAGTAGTAAATCCGGGACAATATTATTGCAATCCCAGTGCAGATATCTCTGTTGTTTGCAGAGAAGCCTTTCTGTCAGAATAGTTTTGGCTGAATTTTCAATGAAAGAATTTGAACTACAGGAACAGTAAATTTTTTGACTTGACAGAAAACATTGTTATATAGACAAATAACTGGCATGCCAGTAAATAAATGGAGCACATTTTCCAAACATCAGTAGATGCCTGGGCAAAAGCTATTTTAACTGGAACAGATTTTTTTGTGCGTGTGCAGTGGCTCCTGTATAGTGTTTGGAAAATGTACCCATATGTCTACTCACAAATAATGTTCACCTGTAAGGAAATGCACACCAGGTTTATGGATGCTATTGAGTATTCCCAGTCCTACCACTATGAATAATGATGCTTATGTGCCCTCAAACATGAAAAATGCTCATCTGAATGCACTGAAATGGCCTGACATACAGACTGTTGACATTACTTTTTAAAGAAGTATTCACAGGTGGAGTTGATGACATTATCCCAGCCATGTGCTGGTGGAAGGAAGAGTTTTGGGAACTTAGCAGAAAACCAGTTGTCAAGGCTGGCTAAACCTGGGAGTTTGCTCCAAAGCACTCAGGGGAGAGCAGCGAGGCTGAAGATCTGGATTCCCCAGGGTGGGCAATTGCTCACTGCCTGTGAGACAGGCTGCAGGGCCTTAGGCAAATAACTTTGCTGCTTGTTGCCTCTTTTACCCCATTTGTAAGAGCTGACTGGGTATAATTATGTATCTGTTGCTTTAGAAGATAAATTAGTTCATATTTGCAAAGCAGGTGGAGGGAGGGAAAAAAAATAAGCAAGTTACCTTTGGTCTTTTCACTCCTCTTTTTACTAACTGCCCCTTGAAATTGCTTTCCTTTGCTAGGAGGAGATTAAGAAACACAAGCTGGTGTTCCTTCCTGGCATGCAATGTTCCTCTGAGCATTAAAATGCGTTGACCTTTTTAGCAAGGTCGGCTGGTGCAGGCCAGAGTGATGCAGGGGAGGCAGTGGGAAAGTTCTGTGCTAGCTACAACAGGTAGCAATTTGGCTTGCTGTGCCTGCATCCAAATTTTGTCTGTGGATTTGAGCCCTGGATCGCATGTTGCTAGGCGGATACTATTTTCAAACGTTTAAGGAAAGCTTTTGAGTGTAATGTGCACGTCTCTCCTTCAACATTTAAAGACTGCAGCAGTGGGAGAGGCATGCGGCATATCTGTAAAAGCCTGAAAGCTGATGAAATCTCAGTTAGATCTGTTATCTCCCAATGCTTTAAAGGTCTTCAGCTGGGAGATTAAAGAACAAGGTTACTGTGACAATTTGTTTACACGCAGGGAGAGATTAAGATCTCGTTGAAAAGGAATAAAAATAACATCATCTTGAGCTGTCACAGCATGAAACCCATTGTAATCAACACTGGTCTGATTTCAGGGATAATTTAAGACCAATTTATTATCTTAATTAAAAATAAGAGGAAGGGAGAATTCAGTGTTTCAGAAGCCAGTTGGACTGCTAAACCAGATGCCTCTGGAGTATCTACATCTAGCACAGTCAGAAACTTTAAAGGTGTTCTGAAAGGGAAGCCAAAACCAGATGATACAAGCATTTCAGCCTATCTTAATAAACATTGTATTAACCATGCAGTTAACCACAGAAAAACAACCCCCAAATTCCTGAGCACACTGAAAAAATGAACACAGAAGGCATCCCTTCTCAAAGTCTGTTCTGATCCTACGTGAAACAGGTGAAAACAAAATAAACACATATATAGAACCCCCTTTGATTATGTTTCATGCATATATTTTAGCTGCTTAGTTACAATAATAAGATAATGCTGAATATTCCTCATAACTGCTATTCTTGAAATTTAAAATCCCTGAGTTTCTGGTATCCAAATGCACAAGCAATTCAGAGTTCAGAGAAGGGCTTGCTGTGTTTCACAGGCACTTGGTATCAACCACTACTCAAAAAAGAAGAAATGCTATTTCTACTTTCTAATTTGTGTAAAATAGAAAAATCCTTAGCTCTCCAAATAAAATGGAGGGGAGAAAAAAAAAAACCAAGACTAAATGGATTTGCCTGGACTGTTTTTTTGGTGCCTTTGCACTTGTTTTTAGCAAACATTCATATGGTTATTTCTATCTTGCATGCTCGCAAAAAGCAACTTCAAATTTGTTTTTCATGATCGTTCGCCCTTGGAAGCTGATGATACAAGTTGCTATATGCTCGCCCAGCTGGTGGAAGAAGATCAGGTGACTCAAATGGCAGAGCTCCTGGCACAAATAACAAATTTTAAAAGCAACTAGGGAAAAGGAAATTTACCACAAGTGTATCCCTTAAATGGAATTTGAATTAAATCTGACTAACAGTGTTTGCAGATATCTCCCTCGGAGAAAAAGGTAGGATGGGGCAGACGAATCAGTCACTGCAATTTTCCTAGCTCTCCTGTCCCCTCAGGTCTGACCCACTGGACCACTCTTGGAGGTTTCATGAACCATTGCAAGCCTCTGAAACAGATTCAGACTTGGGTTAAACAGAAAGCTGAATCCAGGGTCACCACAGCCAGAAAAAGGGGTTTTCTGGCTGTGAATTCTCACCTCAATACAAAATTAGCAGGACTTGAGGTGGTTTTGATAGGAATCTGCTGGATTCCAGTGCACCAAGGCTGGCAGGCTGTCCTGTCTGCTTCCAAAGATGAAGACTTTAGAGCCAGCTGCTGCTCCAGTGTTTCACTACCCATAGCTAAAATTTTTACCTAGGGAATGACTCAGATGTCAAAATAGGGGTCTCCACTGCCATGTAAAATCTCTTACGATACTTAACCAAATCTGGAGCCTCATCTCAATGGGAACAAGCCTCCCACAGGTCCCTTATTATATTTGCCAGCCTGCCTTGGATGTCCTTGGGTCCTAAATTGACAGTAAATATTTATATGTAGGCACCTGAGTATTCCCCCTAACCTGAATCCTTCTTGCTACACTTTACTTTCTAGCCTAGCCAGTAGGGCTCTGAGGGTAGATTTTTTTTCCATCTTTCATCTTTTAAATTTCGGAACACCCTCAGTTAAAACAATTGTGTTCATTTGGCCTCTTTTTTTTCCACAGGTCAGAGCTCTGCTCTCCTTCTAAACCTGTCCCCAGCCAGCCCTGCATGGGCTGGAGGTCACCCAGGAGTCTGGCAGGCAAAACTCCCACTTATATGTGCTAATGTCACTTTTGCTGTGTCCACAGCATCGTAACAGTGCTCTCTTCTCTTTAACTTGGGATCTGCTCAGTTCCTCACAGCCTTTAATGAGGAATCACCACTTTCCTTGGCTCACTCGTGTACTTTATTCCTACTCAGACCCGGACTCTGAAACTGCCCATAGGGGTGGGTACATGATTTTTTCCCTCCCAGTTTATCAATAACTCTTTGAATTTCTCTCTCCTTCTTTTCAGCGAGCTTGCAACCCTCCCTAGCCCTGTGGGCTGTGAACAGTCCACACACATATTCTTTATTTCACCCACTTTAACGAACACGGTCCGAGGACAGAGCCCAGGGGACCCTGCTCGGTATCACTTTCCATTTTGACCCCTGATACATTACCTCTGCAATCCCCATGCTTCAGATATGCTTTTCTACATGGTCCTTTCATCCATTTGCCCCTCTCAGAGAGTAATTTTCCTGGAGATTTGGGGTGTGGTGGAAAGGCACAGATTTCAAAGCCACATGTCACTTTACCCCAGCAGAGGATCTGACTGTTTATTTCCCCTCTCCCATTGAATTCCTTTGTGCTGGTGCCCTGTGTATAAAGGCAATATGAATAACCCTGAGCCATGTGGAGGGGGAGGTTTCTGTGACTCACACTACCATGCTTTTTTCTTCCCCCTTTGGTGCTGTATTTCCTAGTGCATGTCCTCACTCCTGGCTCTCACCACAAAAGGCAGCAACAATCAACCAAACCTCCGAGTGAGTAATCTGCTCACAAAGAGCCCTTTGAGCTCACAAAGTAGTTGCAGGAGGAAACGTCCCACTGGGGAACCAGGTGGACAGCAAACATTCGCTTTCCATTACAAATGAGTTCAAGGGAAATGGAGTCACCCCAGCATGGGATGCCAAATCCGTATCCAAAGCTACTTCCCACCATCCACGCTAAACCTGCTTCCCTTTCTCTCGCTCCCCATCTCCCCTCCTTGTTTACAAACACGTTTACAAGTACTTGATAGGTGACCTTATTTACTTAGTAACCTGTGGATTCATTTATCTTGAAATTAGCAGGTAATGAACTGGAAACCCTCAACAACCCTCCCACTAATTAACATGATAATAAGATTGTTTTGCTACAGAGGTACAATTAGCATGTATGAGCTAGAGGGGGAGAAAGATCAATAAAATGTCTGAAGGGTACTAGGAACCAGTCTCAAGAAGAGAACAAAAGAAGAGAGCTTTATGGGGTTACGACTGCAGCAACAACTTCCAGACCTGGTGCTTTAAAGATATCCAGAGTAGTGGTCCTCTTGCCACTAGATTCCCTGCAAGTAAGCTGGGAGGAGCTACCTGTACCCCATACTGCTCACCATTCAGCGTAGATTAAGGGTGTATCAAGAGTATTCCAGTCAAAAGATTAAAACTTGTGGAGGGAAAAAAATAAAGTTTGGGGAAAATCCAAAATGTATAAATGGCATCTGTGCATAAAAACCCGCAGGTGTTATGTGGTGAAAGGGAATGGTGCAGAGCCATTTAGTGCCCATAATCATGAAAAAGGGCTCCAGCACGTTGTGTTGAGAAACCCCTCTTTGCCATTCAATTGACTTTAAGGAGATTACTTGGGTAAGTAATGCTTAAACATAAATCTTTGCAGGATCATGCCTTTACACAGGGAGCTGAATGGGAAATGGCAAGAAAAAAATTGCAAAGCAGTTTTAATAGGCTCTCTTGGCTAAGGCAGATCAGTTTGAATGAAGGGAGTTAGGGAGAACTCACATGAGAGGGTGATGTGCAGCTACAGAGCCAACTTTGGCAGCCAGGGATGTCCCTCTCCTAAAATCCCTGGTTAGGGGTAGAGAAAGGTGCACCAAAGCAGGGCTATTCCTTTCGAGAGCAAGGAATATGAAGGAAACTGATGGATTTTTTCTTTCCTGCATTCATAGTTGCTTGTCTGCTAAGGTATTTCCATCTCCATAGACTGGATCCATGGCTGTGTCAAGGAGAGAGGAGAGGAGAGATGCACAGCTGAGATGTAGGATATGGATAGAGGCAAACATGGCACAGGATTTAATGGGCTAATGGGGAAGAAAGGATATGGGGCTACAATCGTGTTCGTCTCTCTATATCCTGTGAGTAAATCCATACCTAAATATTGAAAATAAAGTACAAACCAGCCCTCCAGAACTTGGTGCACTCTCTGATGTCAAGCTGAAAAGACAGCAACCTGTATTACTGCCCTTTTATCCAGATATTGCTGGATAAATGAAGAACTTGGTTTTTCAGTTTGAAGGAGCTTCGTTCTGAGCTCTTCAGGTCTTAGTTAAGCTCAGTAAGATTCTTTATTTTTTTTTATAAGTTCCCTTAGGTATTAGCTCCTCTACACAAAGCCATATTTCGCCCCAGATGACTTGGGAAATGAGATCATTCACAGTTGCTTGACGTAAATGGGAGGTGCTGAAGGCTCAAATCTGCCCCCAAGCTCTTTCCCTCACATCTGGCTTAACCCCACATCTGTCCTCCCCATCTGTACTGACGCCTTCTGTCACCTCCCAAACCTTACATTGCGCAGCACATTTCAGCACAGAAACTGCAGAGGAATTTGGGATAGTCACGTGTCTGGAATACAACTCTTCAGGTACCACTGACAACTCCTGTGAATATTTCACCATGCGTGTGATTTTTGAGTGAATGTTATTCATCAGTCATTTGAGCTCCCAGAATATTGTCTCATGGCATTCTTTGGAGTGCGAAAGAGGAAGGAAAACTATTAATTACTTTTGATTGACATTTTCCATTTGTGTGTGTGTGTGTAGGGGGGGGTTGTTGTGCATTTTTTTCATAGAACCTCAGGTTTGAATTGGGTAAACTGACACCTTGCAATCTGATCTGACAGCCCTGCTTTGTGTGGGAGTTTGTACGACTCCAAAATTTCAGCTGTGAGACTTTCTGCGTGAGCAGTCATCTTATTAGAAGTTTTGACACCTCTCCTAGCAGGGATCAGTGCCCGCTGTGTGAACGGAAACACCAAAAAGAGCATTGTGTGATGCAGAGTGGGAAGGGAATAAAAGAAGTTCTGTATCCAATAGCTGAAATTAGCTCAGATAAAGATCTTTGAAGACTTTCAAAGTAGTAATTGTGAGACATCAGGGCCATCCCACTGTAATTATTGTCATGGATTTGTATTATAGTTTAAAAATCACAGATGCCCACACTGTTTTGTTGGTTTTTGTTTCTCTCTTTGAATCTGCCTGTTTTCTGTGATTTTGGGTTTAAATGTTTACGTTTTTTTCTTGTAAGAGGGCAGCGACATCTTTGGTTTGTTTCAACTTCTGTGGATTGAAATTTGCAACTGATTTGTTACTGCCTGGCTCTGGAATTCTTGTCTGTACCTGACTGGGGTGCAGCAGCTGCCTCAGGTGATCCTGAGCTCACCGGTTCTATGGATTGTGTCCACCTCTGCTGCAGCTGATAGGACATATGAAAGAACTGAAAAGACAGTGTTCGCTACACGATTTTGCATTTCTGAAATAGAGAAACAACTTCAGAAGTGTCCTGCATCCATGTGGGGTGCAGCTGGGTAAAGGGAGTTGCTCAAGTGAAAAACACATCAAGCAGAGACTGATTGCAGTAAACAATGTGAAAAGCAGGGATCTGGATCAGTGGGGGAAGTGTAAAGGGGCTACACCTCAAGAGACTGATGCAGCCCTGGGTGTAATGCACAGACAGCCCCTGCAAACCCTCTCTGCTGTTTTTACTTTGTCTTCCTTAGCTAAAAGGTTGTTTTTGTGTTTGCCTGAACATGATCTTGTGTGGGAAAGTCACAAGAATTAGTTACATCTGAAATTTCCTGTCTTTCTATAGTGTCCCTGCCATACCCTTCCCATTAACTGGGGGCTCCTTGGACAAATTTTGAACTGGGGGAATAGAAAACAAACCGTGATCCATTGTGGAAACTAGGCTGAGGGTTTTTGTGGGGAATTTTTTTCCTGGTCCCACTCACCTGCCCTCAGCTGGGTTGATAAATACCTGTGAAGCATTTGCTAGAGAAGTTCCTAGGAGTTCATTGTAATGAGCAATCCTTCTGGCCTAGATTTGTATCTTCCTTGAGAATAGGTGTAATTTTAGATCTGCTTTGCAAGCTCTTTTTTTTTCTTTTCCCCCTTTTCTTTCCAATACTCCTCAGTACAATAGGAATCTTGTCCCATGGTGTGAAGCCCCTGCAGAGTTATAAAATTGTGTCACCTTCCCTGCCTCCCTTATAAGTTAGTCTAAGTGACACTATTAAAAAGAAAAACCACAGGATCTCCTGGGATCAAAACAATGTCCTGTTGTTATCTTAACACAACTCCGTTTGGCTTTTTTGGCTTTTACCTTTCATTTCCTACAGCTCTGTGGAAGCAGAGCTTGCCTTGCATTGTGCTCCATTCCATGCATGCATTTTCTCAGAGAAGATGCTTTTATTTCTGAAGGATATGCTGGGTGGCCAGAGGTTTCAGATTTCTTCAGCAGGGATTCATCTCTTCCAGGAAGGGGGAGGATGGAGTGAACAGGCCAGTGAAGAGACTTTCATCTCTGTGCAGGAAGGGAGGAGAGACTTAGATGCTCATCACTTCCTCAGACAAAGATTTAAGCTCAAGTACTAACTAATAAACTCCCTATCCCATAGGAGCTGAGACAGGGGGTGTGGGGAAGGGAATGGATTGAACATGTGTGAGTTTCCCACTCTGAGCAGGAGTTTTGGTGGCCTGGAAAATGTAATGTGTTTTTCCTTGCAGATGCTCTGGAGTGTGACTCACAAGCCTTTGCAGCTCAGACGATTTTGCAGAATGAGCTACCAGCAACCTCTTTGTCCTTCAAGTTACATCATTGAATAAGCTCAAGGTAACTCATTCCTCAGAGCAACCAGCCATTGTCAGTGAGTTGCTGCAAATGGTGTTTTCACACTTGTTTCCCATCTGTTAACAGCAACAGAAGTTACCTATGCACAATCAGGTGTAAAACCCCAGGTCCAGAAAACATCTACGTGTTACACACCCCGAAGTCTATTTGCATGTGTGATGTATCAAGTCACATTTTCTATGTTACACATTCCTGCAATCTGATGTTTTTTGTAACTCAAAGATCCTGCTATTATATATTATTATAACTTGAGGATGAAACTCTTCCTAATGCTACCTTGCACTTATTGTTTTTGACCCAAAAGCCCACAAAGTGCCTGACAAATGCTAAATGGTTTTACCAGAGACCCTGGAGGTCATTAATTATAGTTATATTCATTTTGCACACATGCTAAGGGAGGGTTTCAGCAGTTTGTACTAGAGCATGTGGTGACTTGCTGGAGTCAAGTGGAGTGAAGTAGAGATAAGCCTAAAAGTTTTGTGTTAATCTACAAAATTTCCCTGTGAAGAGTCTGATGTGACCCATTCAGCTCATGTACTTGGGGTCTGGCCATGGAGCAAAGAACTGATTTTCTTGGGAAAAGACTTTTTTATTTTTTCCCAATTTTCTTATGAGAGACCTGCAACTACATAGCCAAGAGTCTGTCAGCACCCTAGAGCTGCACTATCCCGTGGCACAGAGCTGCCCAGCATTCCCACTGTGGCCCTTGATCCCATCCTTCAGTGCATGTCCAGCACTGCTCTTTTTGAGAGGAATGCACTGAGCTGTCAGCAGGAGCAGCTGCAAAACTTAGGTGCAAAAGGGTCTTTGAAATGAGAAGGAGGAAACACACTCAGCACTATTTGCACTTTGGGTGATGAGTTGTGGTTTTTAGACGCGGAAGGAGAAGAGCTGTAGAAGCCCAGCATGTCTCATTTTCTTGGAATCATAGAGTGAGTTTGGTTTGGAAGGGACTTGAAAGATCATCTGGTTCCAACCCCTCTTCCAGGGGTGCTGCATCCCCAACTTCTCTGGGCAACCTGTTCCAGTGTCTCACCACCCTCTGAGTAAAAACTGCCTAACATCCAATCTAAATCTGTGCTCTTTTAGCTTAAAATCCTTCCCCTTGTCCTATCACAGTCCACATAAAAAGTCAATCTCCCTCTTTTATTTTTGCTTTCTTTTCAGTCCTGGAAGGCCACAATGAGGTCTGCCCAGAGCCTTCTTATCTCCTTGCTGAACAACTCCAGCTTTTTGTCTAATGTGTTGTCCAGGTACTGGAAAAGGCAGCAATCTGAAGAAGCAGTTTGTTGCAGGCAATCTCATTTCTTCTTGTTAAAGAAGGTTTTAGCCTGTTAATTTCCACTGGTCACTTTCAACATTGGAAGCTGTTGCAGTTCCTGGCTCCTGGCTGGACACCACCACACCAGACCAGCCTTTGCAGCAGCCAAGGCAGAGAGGTGAGCACAGTCAAGACCCTTGTTTGCACACAAAGACTTATCTTGATATGTGTTTCTAACATTGTCCTGTTTACCTTTCTGTGACATTTCTGAATGTTTTGAGGTTGCTTTTTTATATTTTTTCATTGTTTATTTTAATTAAACATGACTAAACAATGATTCTCTGAGTGGGAATCATTCTTCCTAATAACCACAGTGTGCATGCTAACTATACTAAAAATAAATCTTGTCTCTGACTAGTTAAAAATTGCAGTGATTTGTTGATGCTTTTTACCTGTCACTAGTAAGATATAAATATAAATAAGTAGAATTACATTTAAAATATCCATCACTTCACATATGGAGAGTGGCAATGAGTGGGCTGTAATAATAAAATATACTTTATAAGTGTCATAATCATTCAGACACCAGGAACTCATAAGCCACAGATCTGACGTTCAGATGATGAATTGTGATTTTGTTTTAAAAGCCAGACATGTCAACTCCATGTGCATATTGGGAATTGTAGTTCAAGTGACCTCTGCTAAAACGCTGACCTTAACAATGACTTTGTTTTACATTTCCCAGAAACTTTTTAAGTAGGTGTGATACTTTCCAAATGCAGTTGTTGCACTAATGCTTATATAAAGTAATTTAAAATGTATTTGACACCTTTGTTGTGCTCATATATTATATGGCACAGAAAATGAGATTCAGTGAATGGCTTAAAATTAATTCTATTTTGGGGTTTTGGTAACATCGTAAACCCCTTGAGGTTCACCTGTGTGACATATGGTATCGCTGATAAGATGATATTCTTCTAAAACTCTACAGCTCATCTGCTCTTGCATGCAATAAATAAATACATTAGATATACATACGGATGAGTGTTTGTATTGGTGCATATGAAAGTGGATTAGAAAACACTCAAGGGAGATTCCATGGACTGTAGGGATCTTCAAGCTGATGGAGGAAGGTTGATTCAGTGGACTGCAGAGACCTGGATTCTGTTCCCCTCTCTGCTGCAAGTTCCTCCTGTGTGACCTTGGACACGCCGTTTAAACCCAAATCCTAAAAGTATTTAGTCTCCTGATTCCTGACTAGATGCCTGATTCATGCTGATTTCAGCAGGAATTTAAGATCTGAAAGGGAACTGAGCACTAAAATCCTTGCAAGATCAGGGTTAAGTTTCTTGGGGGCTTAATCAAGATGGAGATCCTGCTATTTCACAGGGCCTTTGCTTGGGTGAGAGCCTAAAGGATCATAAGGCAGCATGGTCCTGGTAGCTGTACAAATGTGTGAAGTGCTGTTTCTGATTCCCTGTGAATAGCTGCATGCACTATATAGATGTAATTATAGTCATATCAAATGAAAACACAATTAAGTTCCAGAATTGGAGCTGATTGGCATAACAAAGCTGAGATTTACTGCTTCCTTCACCAGACCGGTGCAGGTTCTAACACAAATCATGCCTCTTAGCCTTCAATTTGATAAACTTTCAGCTATTTTGACATGTAGAGCCAACTGCAGCCTACTCCATCCTGACAAAAAGAGCCTAACAAATGGATTTTCAGTCACCCACTGAACAGAGCTAGATGACAGATCTACATGAAATCCTTTTTGGAGAGAAGGCAGCCTTTTAACTTGATTGATGAAATTATATCTAAATCTACTAGATTTGGGACTTCAAAGGCATTTTTGCCTACTTAGGGCATCCCAGATGAAGGGAGTATGCTATTTGTACCAAACTCCCATGCTCAAGTGGTTTGCAAATTGACCCCTTTGTAATAGGTTAAAGGTTCCGCGCAAGATAACGGTGGTTCATTTTGATTAATTATGTCAGGGAATTAATGTATGATTACTAACTTTTAGCAGACCCTGCTCTTTCTGACCTCGAGCTGCTTGTTTGTGTGGCTGGTTGTAATTTTCGACCAATGGGTTACGAGAGGTCACTGTGTGGTCAGCATATTTTAAACAAAGAAACGGGAGGTGGGGAAGGGGGAGCAGAGAAACAGCAATCTCAGATCAGAGTGGGTGGACTACAGTTTACTGGCCTGACAGGGGAGATTTGTTGAGTGTTTTAACAGTAGATTTTTATACATTTACCCTTTCCAATAAAATATTCTTCTGAAGAGCTAAGAGAGTGGCCTGGAAAGATGTTGGGAGGATAATTTAACAGTTGAATGTTAAGCCCATAATTGCACTTCATACTGGTTTCAATAGTAGAGAACCTTGTTAAAAAATAAATTGGGCAGCGTTGTGTTTAGCACTTGGATTGGCTGGGAGTGAGGCTGAAAGCTTCTGATTAAGCCAATGCCTGGGAAATGCTGCTTACAAATTTCTTAACCAATCACCGAGGAGATAGCAAAGGTTGATAAAACAAGGGTTTGTGGGGATTTAGCTACATTTCATATTTTAAACCCTCGGCTGAGTATGTGAAGCCTTCTGAGCGCTTCTAAAGACTAGAAAGGAAATACGTGAGACCCAATCCTGTACAAATCTCAGCCCGCTGAATCAACTGTATTCACTGTGTTCAGTATGGTATTGAATGGAATTGCTCATGCTGAAAAAGAAGACTATGCCTAGATCTTCACAGGACATTGGCTATACTATGAAAATCACGGGTAGATGAAGGGTGTAGGAGCCTTAAATTCCTCCAGTCCTTACTGAAATATGTGATTTGATTCTGGCAGAGATCTGCAGAGAGCAGGATATAAGCATGTACTTTTAAAGCAACTAAAGCAGGACTTGAGTTTGAGAGCTGCTGCAAGCGAAGAACCACTGAAACCAGGGATGTTTATCACTTGTGAAAATCAAGTAATACCGCAGGGCCTAAATATACATAGAATTAAATAACCAACAGCAAATGTTAAAACAAAATTGCTGTTATCTTACCTGGGCCTCACTCTTCTGTTAAAAATGGGTCTGAAATGCCGATGTTGTTTATAGGAACACCGAGAGTCTTTTCATTCATGTTGGCACTGCGCTTTATGGTCCTTAGATGAAAGGCACTACTGATGCTTAAAGAATGATTATTATTGTAATACTTCTTCTAAGAACAATAGGCACATTTGTTTTATTTTCCACCAAGCCCCTTCAAACACCAGGGTGTCCAATTAAGAATAAGGGCTGGGACTTTGATGAAACTTTTCCAGTTTGTTTTGGAAACTCTGGTTTTGCTGTACTCTTGGTTGTACCTCTTTGCCTACATGGGGTTTTGTATTTGGCTTTGGATCTCCTTAATTTTGTTATTCCTTGCAAAAATGTGCTCTTGACAAACTAACTTTTGCATTTTAAATGAGAACACTATAAACAAGTTTTGTAAGAGGAAAAACAGATATTATCTGGATAACAATGTGTGCTGTTAGTTGGTCCAGGAAAGGACACTTAGAGCTAAAAAGATGTGAAATTTTTTTGTGGGGAAGAATTTTAAGGAAAAAAAGAAATGGGAAGGGTAAGGGCAGTGAATTTGATGATAAGACTGTGTATTGACTTAGAGATAGGAGTGGTGTTGAAGGAAGAGACAAGCTAAAGAAAAGAGAAAAAGAAACGTTTGAAGTTTTACATATACGCATATAAGCCTGTGTGTTTCTTATGGTTTGCTAAAATTGCCTGGGTCTTCTGAAAATCACCCCATACAAAAGGAAGACAAGCAATAAGACTCAAGATTCGTTTTACAGGCAGTGGGAAAACAAATCTCAGACAGGACTGGAGGCTGAGCTTTTATAATCAGTTGGCAGAGGGCTGATCACTGAGGATTGCCCTGCAGCTTTTTCCAGCCAACCCACGCTAAGCATAATTCAAACTGGTGTCTTTTGCCACTTAGCAAAGAAAGGAAAGGCTTGTGCCAGGCTGCCAATTCCTTAACCCAGTGTCCTGTTCTCAGAGGGAGCAAGGAACTGATACTTTAGGCATCCTGACCCTGCGCCATGAGTGACAACCAGAAATTCAGTTTCCTGGTCCCTGCTTTGACTACTAGTTGCAATTGCCTCTTGAGCTCTTAATTTAATGGAAAATCTCACAGCTGCTGTCAGAGCATGGATGTCACTATTATTTACTTATTTAGTCATTTTACAGTAGTGTTGGGGATCTCAGGCAGGCCGTTGTACACACATTTAATAAATGACAATCCTGCCTCAAATGATTTACAGTCAAAACTGTTGATTCAGGGAAGTGCTTGTACATATGTGCTCTTCCAGGAATCACAAAAGCACATGTTAACTTGCTGTCATACATAGATGAAAACTTCCTTCAGTGCTCTCTGTCCCAAATTAGGTCCTGAGCTGAAAACATAACAAGCTGTGGGAAAATAAAGTAGGAGAAGTAAGGATTTTGGGATGCACTAGCAGTGTTGGAACACTTTCAGCAGGGTTTTATAAGAAAATAAGATTTATGCAATTATGTTTTCTGTCAATCTACCAATACTAACTCTTAAACTTGGCCAATGCTAACCACCCGTGGCAGCAGGATGGGCAGCTCTGGATTAAACATAGGTCTGTGGGCAGAAGCACAAAGCCTGCAGTTCATCCAGTTCCCAAAATGCCTTCAGTGCTGGAGATTTCACGGTACCCAGCTGCTCACGGTGGAGCACTGGGGTAAAACAACACAGGCACAACCATGCTATTAGCCACATGAGCACCTACCCTGCAGAAAGGTCAAATATCAGGTTTTAGAAATTCCACTTCCTGGGGAACCACTGGCATATTTGTTCCTGAGCATAAG
The DNA here is from genome assembly GCA_013400235.1 of Oriolus oriolus. Classification (NCBI taxonomy): domain Eukaryota; kingdom Metazoa; phylum Chordata; class Aves; order Passeriformes; family Corvidae; genus Oriolus; species Oriolus oriolus. Next base: position 294,166 of record VXBT01000053.1, on the reverse strand, counting down.
GGAGTGAATTTTCCAGCCCTTTGAAACTGAAGGGAATTTGGTGCTGCTTCCTGTGGAGAAAGGATCATACCCTGCTACACAGCCTGTAGGGACAGAAAGTATTTGTTTCCTTTGTTAATAGAGGAAAACAAAGCAAATTAGAAGCAACAATCTTTGGGTCTGGTGGAGAATATGCCAGGTATTAGTTGCTTTTTACATGTTTGTACATAAGAGACTTGCATTTTCCTGCTGCTGTGTGTGCCCGGGGTTTTGGTGCTTGTACATGCTCTGATTAAAGATCAATTTTGAACAATGCTCTTTAATTTTATGATCTTAATAAGCACATGGGGGAATTGTCTTTACTGTATAGACACAAACAATGCTACATGCTTCAACATGAAACATAATTAGGGTGTGCAGTAAAATAAAGGGGTGAGGGGGAAGGGGACATTTTTTAAAAAATGAGCACAGAGGTGACTTCCAACAAAACTTCAAAACCAGCTTGGCTAACAATGAACATAGCCCCATTCTTTTTAATCATCAACAAAATCTATCACACATGTTCTTTCAAGTAAAGTTTATTAGAAAGAAATTGCTACTAGAGAACCACATGTGAGCTCTGACTTGGCAAGGTCAGGCCAGGGCAATAAACCCTTGAACTTTACAAATATGCAAAGCTGACATAAATAACAAATTAAACCCAGCCAGGTGTAGAGCTGCAGTGAGCTGCTTGCCAGAAAGATTCAAACCCTGGCCAGCGTGACCTCTGTTAGCTTGTGTGGAAAGCGGGGGCTTATCTCCTCAGCTTGTTGTCCATTAGGGTTCATACCTGTGGGCTCAGGTCACCTTCTTCTCATTAGCTTAGAAAAATTATATCACTTCATTAGAGGTGTTTGTTCAGCTTCTGAGTGTCCCCAGGCATTTGGATGTGTTGCTGGGTGAGTGCTGATTCTGTCAGAGCAGCAGACTCTGGGTGTTTCAGGTCCTCTTTTAGGGATAAGTCCAGGATCAACTAACAAGAGGGAGTGTGGAGATTCCTCTGCTGCAGGATTTGGTGAGGTAGGATGGGGATGAGAGGACTGGGGTCTTTGGTCACTATATAGGGTGAAAAATACCTGGTTAGAAGAAGTCTGGCCAATAATAAACATAAATGAGCCAGAAGCTGGCTGGCTGGCCCTGTGAGCCCTCTTGAGAGTGGCTGCTCGTGTCACTCACAGAATCACACATCACCCGAGAGCTATTTTGGATCGAGATCTAAGTGGTGCTTTAGAAAAAGGAGCCGATCCTCACACCAATTTTAGACATATCTGTTGTAAATTCTCTGTGTAATCAGGACTTCATTAGAGGTGTAATTGTCACTGCAATCAATCACTGTATCATTCTGAGCATCACTGACAGATTTCCAGAGGCATTCATCTGCAGATACACCATCTCAGTGGGATTTTCAAATGTCTCTTAACCGCATTAAGGACCTAACTCCCTCTGAATGCTCAAGGGGTTTTTCAAATCCCACTATGTGTCTCTCTATATCTTGCCCTTAAACAAGTGCTTAATTTTAAGTGCAGGTAGTTTCATTGATGTGTGTAGCACTATTCATGTGGTTAAACATGTGCTTTAATGTGCAGTTAAACCATGGCCATAATGGGTGGGGGAGGAATTTGGTGAAAACATACAGTGCTTTAAATATAAATGTTTCACTATCACACCTTAATTTTTGGATACCGATTTGAGGCAGAAGCAGTGAAAAAAAGTCTCTTTAGACTTGAAAATTTGTTCTGAAAATCACAAAAAGGGAATAATATGGCACACTGGGGCATGATGTTCTACAGAATCCCTTTACAAGTGTAACCAGACTTTACAATCTTTGCTGTGAGAATTGCTTTGACTTTTTTTTTCAAATGCAAAGCCAGACCTCCTACAAAAACACTCACCCTGAGAGGCAATAGTCCGTAGTGACTACTGAGCTGTTGTGTCCTCTTGAGCAACAGGTTTCACCTCTCTGTGCTTCTCTTTTCCCCCCCACTGTCTTCACTATTTATATTATAAGAACTCTGGGGCAGGGACAGTCTCTGTGTTTGCATAGCTCTCTCCATAATGATGTTGTCTCTCTGCTGGGATCACCCAGTGCTGTCGTTAGTAAAATCTAGTGACTATCTTGCACAATAAAAAAACCCCATGTAGGAATAGGAAATTGGAAAAAAGCCCCGAGTCTTGCTCTTAGTTATTCAGGTTTCAGTTTTGTCTCTCAGTCACAGGTTATGGCTCTTCAACACGGGAGGTTTATATAGACTTGCTAAGGAGATCTGTCCTGATAAATGGGTCGGTTGCTTTTTATAGAGTTCTCCACTGGGTCCACTCCATCATAATGAAGCTTCAACACAGGCCTCCACAGAGCTCCGGGAGAGAAATCTGGGAAGGAGAAAGTGAAGGGAGATTGGGTGAGTTTACACTACGTGTTAAGTGGAAGAGCTGCAAAGAGGTTGGGAGACTTGTCATGACATGCAATTAAAGGCTCCTCTGGGAGTGTCTGTATAAACTCTACATGTAGCAGAAAGAAAACAGACAGCTGACAGTTGCACTGTGAAGTCTTAGAAGAATATACAGTGTTCACTGCTGACACTCAAAGGCAATTTTGCTGAGTTCTGTGAAGTCTAAACACTTTTACTTAGAGTTAGGGACAATTCCTGTCAAAGAGCTGGAATTTCTGTCCTGGCTGTTATGAGTTAGCTTCCAGAAACCTCTCTTGAACTGAACCTGACACACACTTTGTTTGTTTAGTTATGTTTCCATTTGGTGAAGGCTCTTGCTGGTCCTCTTTTGCCTGTGCTATTGATCGTGGCTGGAGCATGTGACAGGTATCCCGATCGCCTGGGTTCCTGTTTGGAGCACATCTGGGACTCTTGGCCAGGCTTCTTGTGCATCTCCCAGATTTCCTAGCAGGGGGATATGTGCATGTGTGACACATCCAGAAGTGCAAATACAGGGGAGATACAGGGAAAAGACAGGTTCTGCAGGACTCTGAGCACCGAGGAGCAAATAAATCTGGGAAGGACCCAGTCTTTATGTGCCTTGAGAAATGTGTTGATGGTTGAGGTGCTGGTTGGGAGGGAAAGGATAAGAGAAAACCTCTGATCTACCAACTCCTTTAACCCCTGTTTTTTCATAGTGACCCTGAATGAGGATCTGCATTGATTTGAGGCTGTGACTACCTGGTATATTTAATGAGAAGGAAATCTCTCCAGGTCTGCAATGGAATTTGTGGTCAAAATGGAAACCAGTTTGGCATAGCCATGGAGGGAGAGGCCCAAACCTCCATCAGGCTCACTCAAAGCAAGAGATTTATGCTTCTCTTAGTGACCCGGGTGAGGTCCCCAGGTAACAGATTGTTGGCTGATTTGGTCAAGCCCTACATTTCCCATATCACCTGTTGTTTTTCTTATTCCTGTTGTTACCAAAACAAAAGGGAGGATGTCACTGGGCCAAGAAGTAGAGGGAGAAGTCACCCTTTCCTTATTTTCTTTTAGCATTCCACATGCAGTTCTCTGATAAAAAAGAGGGAAGATGTAGAGAACCTGAGCATCATTCACATCATCAGAGACATTATCACAAAATAGTATGGCTATTTATTTTTTGGATGGGATGACTTTATCATACAAAGAGCTTAGAAGTCCTACAGGAGGAACTCAAGTAGATTTTTATTTCTTTCCAGATGTAAGGGAATGGCAAATGAGAAGCAAACAACTTGAAATTCACCAATTTGGAGTGCAAATTTAATTTATATGAGAAGACTATGGTGATGGGATATATAGAAAACTCTTAAGTTTTGATGGTTGGACCAGGCTCAGAGCCTAAAGGCATATATCACTGAAGGGTATTAAATATTTAAAAGAAGGTTTATTTAGAGTCCTCAAAACTGACAGGATCTTAAATACAAGATCATATGGCAAGAAAGCTCAACATCATTCTTGTCAGGGTGAATTAACTGTGGTGTATAGCCCTGTATAAATAAGCAGCCATGGAAACTCCCAGCTTCATTTAAAGTCCTGAAAAACAAAATTATCTCCATTCAGAAGAAAAAAAGAATAAGGCCAGTGTAGGAAGAAAGAGAACAGGCCCAAGCTTCCTGAGCAATTTTACCATCACGTATTTCTCAGGTAACTCCTCAATTATTTTAAAAGCAAAATACAGAAAAATTGTATTTTCTGGCTCCACTGTTTATTGCCCAGTACAACTGGCATTGGTTGTAATGAATGACATTTACAGTGCATTTCAAAATAGAATTTTTCAGTTAAATCTTTCCCTTCTAGGTGTTTCTTCAAGCTTTTGGGGAAGTGCTCCTCCTCAGGGGAGGAAGTTGCTATTATTGTAAGGAGATTCATCCAGGCTGTATGAGAGACTCATTGAGAGTATTCATCTGTGTCTTTATTTATTTAATCCTTCTCAGTACCACAGCCCCTCCTGCCTCAAAAAATAGCTCCCCTTGCTTAGACTGCTGAAATTTGTGACCTAACAGAAAATAGTTTGGCCCAGTAAATGATGATCAATTCCAGTGTGTTGTCATGCTGATGGAAAGGACATGGGACTCCCTCACAAAAATGGAAAGGAGCCTTGGCCAAGAGCTGGGGTGGTGAACATGCTGTGTTACAGCAGTGTGCACCTCCTTCTACCTTATTTGTGCACCAAATTATGCCTTGGGAATGTTTTAAAGATCTCCACCAGGCCAGAATTTCTCCTTCCTAAGCTGTAGCAGAGAGCTGCCAACATGGTATTTGTGCTGCTGTGGGAGCCTTTCTGCAGAAGGTCAGTGGGGGAGTGTAATCAGTTTAGAACTGGATGTTGTAACTTACTTGAATGAAAGATTTTTTTCTAAAGGTGACATTAAGATGAAATATTTAAGATAAACCAGAAGATTTGAGTGGAAATTCACAATATCCCTCTGAAACAGTCCATGCTGATTTACTGATCTTCCACTTTCAATTTATGAGCTGAGACCAGAGTATACCACTGGAGGATGAGAATAGAGTAGTCATATTAGAGCCAGCTCATATATCCTACGGACAGACTTTGGAAGAATTAGAAAGTATAATAAAGTGCTTGTCCCTTTAAGACACTGCTTGGATCCTTGCCTATTTAGATCCCAGAGCATTAGATATTTTAAAAGCCCTTAAAACTGTCTCTTTTCTTTTTCCTGGGTTTTTTTTTCCTTTTCCTTGTTGTCTGAGGTTTTCACCTTTTAACAATGCAGAAACAATGGTAGGAGCATCCTTTGCTTTACAGCTTTCTCCCCCTACAGCTCATTGAGAGCGGAATTCTGTTCCCCATCACATTATTTTAAACATGAGGTAACTGTTTAGAAGGCAGAGCATGTGTGTGACATGTACAAGAGAGAGAAAACATATCTTGTTTTAAAAAGGCAAATCCTTGGTTTTACATAGGAGCAGTAACACTGGGATACACAAGGGCATCCAGGTACTTTTCAAGCATATAAATACTGCCGGGGCACCGCAGTGACCTTTGGTCTCTGACATTTTCAGCTAATGGTCACCGTATGTGGCAAAAAAGCTGACCCTGCAATTGCTGTGGGACCTGCCTGGAGGTTTGGATGTCTCCTTGGAGAGCAGCCACCTTATCAGTGAGCTCAGCAGCCCGTGGGTCAAACAAAAGTCCCAGTCTGGGCTCTGCTGCAGCGCCCAGTGCAACACACCCGATGCAGCCACTCCTCCCAGGGAGAGCAAGGGGGCTTTAAAGGGGTCACAATCATCCTGCAAGCATTTCTGAAGTGAATTTTGTTCAAAAATAACCGTGCCACTAATGGCTTAAGTGCCTAAATAAGGATTTTGTTTGAAGATACTGTCCAGATACAGGAAGGTTTCTGGAGAGTTCTCTTCGGGCTGGGCTCTGACATATAGTTTGATGCAAGACAAAAGGAATTTGGGGAAAGAGGAAAGGTGGTCTGGGACAAGAATAAACAAAAAGTGAAATAATAGGCCATCAATCTGGCTCCATTTTCTGAACAATACAGAGTTGAGAAAGGACCCAGGGATCTTTGTGCCATAGCACATGAATGGAAAATTGTGATTCATTCCTCTGTTTGCTGTTCCTTCAGATCTGATTTTTCTTCTGGTAGGGACTCAGGCAGAGATCTCCTCCAGTTTTAGGCAGCAATTTCATCTCATGCAATGGGGAGATTAAGCCTGCTGAAAGACCTCTTTAAGGGAGGATTCAATATTCCCTTCTCTCTTCATGGAGATTATAAGATAATGCATCTGGAACAACATTAGCTCATCCAGGTCTGTGGCTTTATTCTTGATAATCAAATCCCAGAAATCTCATTCTCCATCTGCCTGAACATATTTTTGGGTAAGGGGTAGGCTTCAACTACCACACATGGCTGTGGTCAGATATTGTGAGATCTCCTAAACATGAACAGAAAATTTCCGTCCTCTAAGTCATATCTAAACATTCCTCTTTCTCTTGTGCTGTATTTTCTTTCTGCAGCTGAGAGAGTTATGATAGTTCAGGCCAAGAGAATATGTTTATTTCTCCTTTGGTAGTGTTTACTCAGCAGACTCCCAAACATGGGTTCAGGCTGCATGTGCTCTCAAATGAGAATTATTTTGATGGCCTCAGCCTTATCCCATATAGTGCAGTTGTGTCAAGAGCTAGCATTAAGTCATTGTCTATCTGGATTAAGTTTTAAGGCTATAATGAAGAGTCTGTGGATGTCTTGTTAGGAGACAGCTGGCCAAATGGACATAGACTTCCTTGTGAGTCTCAGCAACATCTGCATTCTTAAACAACAGGAGTATTTCTTACAAAACCAAGTGGGTTTCCTGTTAAGTTTAGCCTAGAAGTGAGATAATTATAGGAAAAAAAAGCTGAAACACATCTTTGGAGCTTTTAGGAGCTTATGACACTTTGTTTGGCCTTTTTGGACAGCTATTAGTCATTCATCCCCTTTCAACTGCAGAGCACTGGAGTGCAACATCTGTGCTCTGCTTCACCTTCCTCAGGATCATTCAGCAGAGATGGAGAAGATCTTCCAACCAGCATCAGTCTCCTGTCTCAGGCATCTGACTCGCTCTGTCTCACAAAGCTTTGCATTTTGTCAGTGAGGACATTAATTTTTTAATGACTTCTGCAAAAGTAGTTTTCTTATAATGTTAATTGTAACATTATAAAAACATACATTACACATTAATTCTAGTCTTACTGCTTCTCTGGTTATTAATCATACATCTAATAAACAAATCCATAAAGGGCACTAGTTTCAATTAAACTGATATAAATTATGAAGAAATATAAAATTTGTGCTATATTGTGGATCAGTGATGATGCTTTGATTTTAACCTCATATGAAACTCTGTCAATAGCACTTCTATAAAGCAGGTGATCTTATCCTAAGAACCCTTCAAGATCAGTCAGTCCTGTAGAAGACATTCTCAATGCAGATTTCATGTTATCCAAACATCCAGAAACATATTTATTCTTGAAAAAATTCTAAAGGAGAAAAAATATTTTCTTTATTTTTTATTATTTTTTTGGTAAAGAGACTGAATTTTATTCATATCTGAGAATTATAAGGTAAAAGAATAGTGTTTTCCTCAGTAAATCAGCAAAATTTCAAAGTTTTATTTTTAGCTATATGAAGTATTTATTTTCTCATTTCAAATTTTGCTCAGAATTATTATTTAACAAATTGATCTCCAGAGTTTCCTGGATTCACTCTGGTGTTAGAAAAATTTCAGCTTCTTCTTTTGTCCAGCTTTTTTTCATGGAAGTTGCACATATCCATGAGGTGATGATAAGCAGACTGGGGAGGGATCTGAAGAAATTGCCCTGCATTTTAGCCCTCAATTATACAAGGTGATCTTAAGAAAACAAGAAGTAAAGTCCTGAAAGGTCTCTGAATAGCAGTGGAAAGTAATTCATGCCAGATTGTTCGTTGTTAGTAGTAAAGAGAGACTGTTATAAATTGATTAACACAGAGAGCTGATGGATATTCTTCACGCTTAAAGAGTAGTTTCTTTGGCTTTACAAACTGATAAAAACAGGTGAGTTAGAAGCCTAAATGCCAGTGAAAGTCAATGAAGAATTAAATACTTGGGTCACGAAGCATTTGAAGATGCCCTGATGGAGCAGTGAATCTTGACTCTGTAGCACCAACCAGGCAAATAAAAGGTCTTTAAAGTTATGAAGTCTGTTATCTTTCAAAGGGTGAGATGAGAGAAATCAAAACGGCTTCATGACAATTCATCTGATAGTCTGATGGTCTAAATAACTGCTTTATGAAGTGCAGGAAGATGTCTGTCAGGGCCTTTGCCACCTCAGCGCTATAGAGGCATGGAAAGATACCACAGTAAGTTATTATAATAATATTTTTCATTCATGAAGATTTCCAGCAAGTCTACAGATGTAACAAAGTGAAAAACGGAAGGTATCTGGTCAAACTTATCCACCTTTGCAAATAAAGTCCAGTGCTGAAATTACTTCCTTTAAAAGCAACTACCAGTTCAGGTTAAATTTCTATCAGAAAGTGAGGAAGTTACTTTTGCCCTTGGTGAAAGCACATGGTTGGTGACTGGGAGGCTGTACCAGTTCAGACACCTGCAAAACTGAGTCATTTTGCAAACTGGTGCATATTCATAGTATCACAAATAGTTTAAAATGGAATCTGAAAAGGAAATGTTTTTTTCTTCATCATTAACTTCTTGCCACAAGTCATCACACAGTTTATAGAGCTTCAGGCAGTTCTAGGCTAACATTATCACCCTGCAGCTCAGGTGGCCCCCTCACACTCAGGTAGTGATCAGAATAGTGATCTCCAAATATTCCTTGAGAGAAGCATTTGCAAACAGCTGTAGGCTGCCAATTGATCATATAGGCTGTTGGCAAATATTTATGGTTAACAAAGGCACGGACAGGATGCCGGATTGATTCACAAATGCTTTTTGGCACGGAAAAAATTACCCAAATACTCAGTGAGTCATATTTGAAGGGAATAATTAGAACAGCTCTTAGGCAGTCTGAAAACCACATCTCAGCTGAATGTGTGCTTGGAAGGGAGCTAAGGTGTTCAGTTTTACCTACACAAACACAAGCCTTAGGTAATTGAAAAAAACCCAAGAGGTGAAAATATCCCCTGAAGAATAATTTCATAGAGTCATAAAAGTTTTGAGCTGGAAGGGACCTTAAAGCTCATCCAGATACAAACCCCCCTGCCATAGGCAGAAACACATTCCACTGGACCAGGGTGTTCCAAGCCCCATCCAACCTGGCCTTGGACACTTCCAGGCATGGAACTTAAATGACTCAAGCAGGCCAGGGGAATTTAAATTTAGTCAAGATGAGGCCTGCGCAGTATTTCACTAGAGGTTCTCAAGTAGGACACAAGATCCTGAAGAGTGAATTAATGCAACGGGACTTGCTCTTTTCCTCTCTTGTATGTGAGGTTACTCCTTGTTGGCACAGCTCCTGCTCCTCCAGCTCATTCCTACTTCAGGGGAAGGACATTATTTAATGTAATTTCTTGTGTTTTAAATAGGAGGTTTTGCATTGAAATAGATATCTGAGCCAACCCAGACGAATTTTTGAGATGTGACAGGAGCAGAGTGGCAGGGGTAGACCAGAATTTCTGCCCTCAAAAAAAGGGAGATAAATATTACAACTGAAAGGAAACCTCATTCCCTGCATTTGTGTGTTTTAATATGTAATGTTCATGTATTATAGCCACTTGGTGACAGACTCTAAACCTCCGCCAACTTTGGGATTCTGTTCACTATTTTAATCATAATTTAGGTGTGAGGGTTAGGATTAACAGCAGGCAAACATTAACCGTGGCTGCTGGACCTCAACAAGCCTACCAAAAGTGGGCAGTGGGTTAGCCAAGAGAATAATCATTGGGGAAAAATGAAACTCAGATGTATTGAAAATGTAAAAGAAAATTGCAAGCAGCACAGGGAAGGAAGTTGATTGGACAAAATAGGGAACCTTTGCAGATTGTAATAGAAAAGGTGAAATTCAGTGAAAAAAGCAATAGTGAGAAGGAATGGGAGGCAACCAGAAAATAATGATATGTCAAAAGAGTGCTTATCCTCTAGAAAGAGGGCTCTGAACCCATGAAACAAGGAAAGAATTCATATCACCCTCTTTTGGCTTTGGTGACTTGGACTGTGGCAGAGGAGTAAAACTTGGGGATACACGGGAAGGTTCTAATGTTGTGTGGATATGGCCAGGAGACGGCTAAGCAGGGTGAACAGGAGGAATGTAGGAAGGCTGTGCTGTTTGTTAGAGAAAAGGAGTCATTGCTGCTTTGCCAGGTGGGTTGAGGCAGAAATCTCATACCTCTGAAAGTAATACCAGATCCCAGGGGCTGGCTACATGGAAATCTCCTCTATCCACAGTGTTCATTAGGCCATTTGCCTCTATAAAGATCAGACAAATTTATGTTGAGCTAGGTCACACGAGGCCAAAACCTCACCTGCTTCAGGCTTTCAGGGCTGTACTTTAATGACAATTTAGGATCTAATGGAAGGCCAGGAAAAGGGTCATTTTATATCTGGAATATACTAGTATCTAACGCCAAAATGATGTAATATATCTGATTGCACATTATGTATAAATCAGGACAGCTCTTTAGTAGAAGGACCATATGTTTTCCACGCCAGTGTAGATTTACACAGAATCCTGGGACTACCTGCCCGGGTTAAGGCACTGTGACTCTTTCTCCCTTCTCAAAAAGCTTGGCCGCAGCGCTACAGCCAAGCTGGCCTTTAAAACAACAAGCCACAATAGCAACAATGACAAAAACAAACCCCAGAGCCAGCAAGCGTGCAGTCAGGCTTTGCTGCCATGAAGCTCAGTGCTGGCATTCTTTGGGAGTGTGGGGCGGGGGGAGTTGCTGCATTCCCCTGGAATGCGGCGAATGGCTTGTAAATTAGAGTCCCTAATGAAACCGCGCTGGTGTCCAACTGCAGCAATCATCTGGTTAAAATCAGGCAGTAATTCCACTAATTTTACTGCCCTTCTCCCAGCCCTCAACGCCTCATTTAGGAAAAAATGTTTATGTTCCCCTCAAAACACCTGCATTTTAACTTGGGTCCCCAAAGCAATTATTTTTATTTTATTTTATTTTTAAGACTTTCTGTTGTGAAATGCAGCATCCCTCCCTTTTCTGAGCCGAAGCACATGAATGCCCTGGGATTCCCAATCTTCAGGCATGTTTAACTAGCACTATTTTTCTTGCACACCTCACAAGCTTCGCCATCCCATATATTTTCCACCCACAGCTGCTGTCCAGAAGTGTTTAGGATATATTTTTTCCCCCCGTCTCAGTAAATGATGAAATAAAACTACGTAGAGCTGTTTGCATTGTGACTAAGGAAGTTAAGGTTGATGGAGGTGATAGTGACTGACACTTATCCAATTTCAGGCTTTCCAAAACGTCTGTGGTTCTTATCATGATTTAGTCTCTACTAGACCTTGTAGACATTAAACAACAAGAATGAGCACTATTCTCACTCAGAAAAAGAAACATTATATAGTGGATGCTGGAACACTACCACGATGCACTGTGAGATCTTACCATCTGCTATTCCATTAGGGTGAGTTATTCATTTTGTCTCCTTGGTTTCATGTTCATTTAAAGCTTTGATAGATTATGACTAAAGGTCTCCTTCAAAAGTTGTAAGCAGATATCCCCAGCCCGTGATGATACCACTTCTTGAAGCAAAGACATCCCAGACAGGGGAGATAGGAGTCCCATAAACAGTCAAATGTCTTCCTTTCTCTCCAGTCCACACAATCCTAAAATATTTGGCCTGTCAGCAAATTCTTTGAGAAAATAGATAAATTTCCCATTTCCCAATCACCTGCAAATATCTCCATCCAGTCTGCTGAATTCCTGCAGTCCTTTCCATCAGGGCAAAACCTCAGCCACGCCAAGGTGTGCAGTGCTGGGGTACAGATCCTGGTAGATCAAAGGCAAAACTAGGTGCAACATCGAACTACCTCCCTATTTCACCTTGGAAAAATAAAGAATCAGAACTATGTAAAGTATAGTAACTATCCATGGGACAGTTTCTTCTGCAGTCGTAATTGGGTGGAATGGAAATTTTCCATGCTAAGCCAATTCCATGGGGAACACTAATTTGTTGAAGCTGAAAAGTAAGCTTTCTCTAGCTAGCAAGGAGAGTGCTGGCCATGGTGACTTTGGAAGAAGCAGATCAGGAAAAGCTGTAGCTTGAAGCATCCAACTCAAGAGTGAGAAAGCATCTCTGAATTCCTTCTTTCTTTCCCTCACACCAGTGTAGCATACTCACTGTTAGTAAACCTGGGGTCAAACATGCCTAAAGAAGGGAAAGAGTGGTTTGTTTTTGTTTCTGCATCACCTGGAAAATGGCAGAATCTTTGATGCTCTCCCAGTAGAGGAAACAGATAGAAATCTTTGCTCCAGCAACACCACAAAACAATTTTCTTCCTTCTGCTGCTGCTGGTTTGATAAACTAGTTATTCTGGACACATGGCAAAATATTTAAGTGGGAAGACAGATTGCAGCTAAGGGCTGATGGACATCCAGCATCCTACAGTCAGGCAGAGAGACTCTGCCACCCCTTGGGATTTCTCTCTGAGCTCAAGGGTAAGAACAGAGACTGGTCATGTCCACCGAGGGCTGAAGCCCACAATGAGATGAGGGAAAAGGAACAAACTCAACTGCTGGACACACCTGGTTACAAGAGGAGATTAAGGAAAAAGAAAGACCTATTGACAGCACCCAGAAACATTGTGGGGGGAGGCAATAGCTCAGGCAAAGCAGCAAAACCAGGCCTATGCTTAATCTCAAACTTCAAAGAAGAAAATTCCTCAGAGCTAATAGGTCCCAAACCAAAATATGGTCAGGTATGGAACATGTGGTCACCACAGCATCCTGGAGGCTGTGAGAGGTGAAAGCTTACAAAAGCAATTGAGCATCTCCCTCTTTTTTTTTTTTTCTTTCTTTTTATTTCCCCTTCCCCCAATATTTTCTGCTTGCCTGCCTCCTTTAAGCCTTTGTTTTGGGCTAACTGCATCTGAACTCCCTTGGACTTGATGGTGCAGGCCTACAATGGAGCAGGATACACAAATGTAATCCCAGTAATGAACGGGAATGAAGGAAATATCATAGTGAGCACTGTATCACATCCAGTTTTAATTAAAAGTATCACAAGCAGATTTATGTCCTGCATAACTTCTCCCGCTGTTTCCAGGTTGCATTTATCTTCTAATTTGATTGTTTTTTGGTGCCGTTTATGAAAGCTGCCTCCCAACCAGAGATAATGCTGCATTTTAACACTTTATCTGAGTTTACTTTCAATGAGCTTTCTGCTTTTTGAATTTTTACTCAATTTGACATTTTTCTGAGAGCTGGCAGAAGCAATGTGTAGCTTGATGCTTTAAAATGTGCAATTGTTGGAAGGTAGGGAAAGAGCCTTTCTTCAGCTGACTCTTATTATGAACTCACTGCTGGGACTGAGACTCGAAATCAGCAAATAGCATCCCATTAAGTTCAAAGAGCCTGTTGAAGAGTGTAAGTCTGTAGGAGAAAAAGAGAAAGTAGGGGAGCTTCCCCTCTAAGGTGTTGCAAGAAACCTCTTTGAAAGTCTAATGTTTGAATTTGTTTGGGAATACAGTTCTATTTTTTAATGTGGATGAACTTAAAGCTTCAAACTTCCAATATTTCTTCCAATGTTTAGCCAAAATATACCACAAGTGATAATGGTTCCCTTTTACCACTGAGAGATTAATAATCTCCTAATTTCTGTGTTTTCCTGTCTTTCCGTCTTCAGGGATCTCTGGAAGCTAAATAAGAAAAAAGGTATTTTACTGTGAGCTTGTCTGCAGTTTGACAGGTGGGAAGTAGGGAAAGAAACTGCTTTTCATAAGAAAACAGCAGAGCTAAAATTAAAAGTAGGACTTGGTTCTTAACAACTCTAAATTACTAGACAATTTGAAACCCACATTTCACTGCTTGACTTTTTGCTTGGAGAAGTCAAACCAAAACCCCAAACACATCCATTCTCAAACCTTGGGAGATTTCACATCCTGATCTGAGCTTTCCAACATGCTCCCATTTCTGATTAATGCATACCAAACCTACTCCGTTATAAAGTCAAATCAATGCCAAATGTGGTGGTGATTTTTTGATAGGGAATAAGCAACATCCACCAATATATTTAACACAGGTCAGTAGACAGCCTACAGTCATGACAGTCTTGAACTAGTGACCTAGAAATGAAAGACTCCTTAATCCCTTTACCAAATCCTAAACCACTCAATTCCTGCCCCACCTCAGCAGCCAAGGTCTTTTATAGATGTGCTGCAGGGTAATATGTAAGCCAGCAGAGTGTAAATTAAAGAGGAAAAAAAGGCTCTACTTGCAATAACGTCGTAATTGTGGCATTTGAGAAAATAAGGGACTCAGGAGAGGTCTTCAGTCAGCTTGTCTCAAATTCAGTGCAAATTTATTCTGAGAATATTTTGGCACCTGCAAGCAGCCCAAAACTTTTATAAGCATCGTAGCAGGGGAAAAGTGATGCAAGTGAAAGACTGCAGATAGACTCAGAAAAAGGTCTTGATTGTTCATCTGACCTGTTGGCTTCCTCTGTTGCTACAGGAGCTTACTTATATGACTGTCTAACTCCACTGATTCCCACGACAACATTAGGAAGTCTCACTGGCATACAACTGGAGAGTTTAATCTACAGGGATGAGACTCATGCCTTAGAAAAGAACAACAGAAGCCACAGACATCCATATCCTAAATCCTGTGTTGTTTAATCTGGTTTCTTCATCTTTGTCCTGGGATTGCCATAGGAAGGAGTTCTCTCTTATGTTTTCTTAGTCCTTCTCACAGGTCCTGACAAGAGGAACCATGAGAAAACTATTCATTTCTGAAGCTGTTTCCAGTAACATAACAGAAACTTAAAAAAGGAGAGGGTTTGAATTCTAATTGAATTCAAAGCTACACAGCACAGAGCAACAACAGCAAACTCTGTGCCTGTACAGTTGGAATTTTGCTGCCAAATGTGGTTAAACAGTTTTTCACTTTTCCCCAAAACATGAACATTGTCTAAGTAGAAAAGTATTTCCATTTGTAGAAGGGACTTTTTTTCATTTTGTACATCTGCAGGCATAAAAGGACCATAATAGACCACAAATTAGATCCGGGAACTGAAATAAGCTCAGCTTGTAACTGAGACCACAGGTCTGTAAAAAAACCTATAGCACCATTTTGGGGTGAGCTCTTTTTTTTCTTGTCTGTTTGTGTTGTTTTTTTTTTTTTTTTATGGCAAAGCAAATGAAAACTCATTTTATATTCAAATATGACACCATCTGTTCCCTGAGTTAGAAAAACTGGGTGAACTGATCCAATATACATTGCGCTAGAAGGAGGGGAACAAATGCAGAAATATCTCTTTCTCTCATCTCCTGTTTTGTGTCCCACTGTTCCATGACTTGACCACAAAGGATTTGCAGATGGCACATGAGGTTTTTTTTTTTTCCTCTGTTTGATCTGGTCCCCCCATTCTTCTGGGCTAGAATTTTCCCTTTCTCAGTGTGATCTGTCTCCTCCTCCCTCCAAAACAGCCTCTCTTACTGCTCTTCCCCTGATGTGATGGAGAGCAGATCATGTAGGATCTATTGCCACAGGCCTGTGGCAGACTTAGTCTGAGAGAGGTGATGCTGATGGGCTTGAAGGAGAGCTGGTTTATCATAGAAGACACACATCTTGCTGCTGTTTGTGTTCACCTCTCCCACTCCTCTATGATCCTATGGAATAGAGGTAGCTCCTCCAGGAATGGCTTGGACCAGCACGATGCTGAAGGTCGCCCCTGTGTCTTCTGGATCAGTCCTACAAAAACCCTTTTTATTTTTAAGTCTTTGTTTATCTGTAACCCTGAAAAGAATAAAGCAGATCCCTTGCAATCACCTGAAGCACTGGGCAACCACCGGGTAGTAACAAAATAAAAGGAGGAAAGGGACAAGTAAAAAAACTTCCATGCGTGGAAATCTCTGGGAATGTGGAAAATACTCTATATAACTTTAAAGCTGATCAGTTGAAACAGCACAATGAAAAGTTCCTGCAAAAACCGCTACCCCCAGCTCCCCTCTACCACAAACCAGAAAAAGAAGAGTCCCTAAGCTAACCCGAGCCTGACAATGGCTGGTTGTGAGGCATATGTTAAACAGTTTTGGGCTAACATGGGCGAAGGAAATCAGCTATGAAACTGTATTAAGGAAATATGAGACTACTGTAATCTGCATAAAAATAAATTTGGGTATATTCCCAACACACAATCGCACTGTGGAATTGCAGGAAGTGGGCTAATGGGAGGGAAGCTTTGCTTTCCCTAAAGAAAACCTGCTTGGGATTGTTTTTTTTGTAGAAATAAAGCTACTTTCATATTCCTCTCATATTGCTGTCCTGTGTTTGGAGTTGAGTGAATAGTTTGGATTAAATAATTTCCTCCATGAAATGAACCTTCTATTATTATTGCTCCAAGACTGTTGATAACATGCTGGGGTTTCCTGTGCTCACTCTTCATTTCTGATTGTTCAACAGCTTGAAATTATATATGTGTATTCCTCTAAGGATTGATCAGGGTTTGGGTTGAGTGTTTGATACCCTTATGGCATTGGAGCTCTATTGGTTATTGTGACAGGCTCCTTCACTTTTCAACTTTCCCACGGCCCCTTTTGGAAGGGGTGTGCCACTGGGGATCCCAGAAATAGAGCAAATCCAAGAATTATTCCTGTTGGGGTGGGCTCTGGAGAAGGTGATGCAAGGAGAAAAGGCTGTGTGAGCTTTCTCCTTTGTTTACTGGAGCGGGGAACTACTCTGATCAGGGACCATCACCCAAGGGGACTTTTTGTCCCTTTCCAGGGCTGTCCCCTGGCTGGAAGGCAGCAGGCTGCTACAACACAGGCTTCCCAGTCTGCAGGAAACAGGTTTGGTTTTTGTTATCCTTTTGGCTTCACTCCCATTTGAACAGCAACCAACATTTTTTAAAACTTGGAGCGAGGCAAGGCCTCTTGTGTTTCCGCCTGGGAAATCCTTGTGGCTAATGGGGTGATCATGCTGGGTGCCACCGCTGCTGGCCAGGCTCTGGCAGCATGGGACACTGCCATGGGACACTGTGGGGACCACCTGGGCACTTGGGGTCTTTGCCTGGGCCACGCCTTGCTCCAGCCATGTAGTTCAGATATCCTGGCTGACTGGCTAATTCATCATTATTTTTGCCCTGACAAAATTCCCATTAGGAAAAAAAAGAGGTCAATAGGTTCAATAGCTTGGTGGCACATCAGGTGCTCAAGAAAATGGATATTTTGCTGGTTTTGCTGCTAAAATCAAAGTTGTTTGAGCAGCACCAGAGCAGCTCTTTTAGGTACACCTGTGGCCCCACTTACTAGGGATTCAGGCAGGGCTCCTGTGGTATCCCACCTTGAAGAAGAGGGAAACGTCTCCAAAAAAGATATTCCCACTGCAGCTGTACAAAAGCAGGCATGAGCCCAGGATTGTCCCTGTCACCCTTCTGTAAGCAGTTATTTCACACAGGGAAAAAGAGGGAGCAGAGGAAAATAATCATTTCAGCAAGAAATGTGTCTAATACTTTTCCTCCATGAGTCACCGAGGCCGCCAGCTGGGTGTTTGCTGAAGGAAGAGAACAACAAAATACAGAACAGGACAAGGAAGGACAAAACTTACTTGGCTAAAAGCAAATCCAAACTTTTCATGTTGTAAATTTGGAGGAAGGAATGCAGTCCCCTCCTTCCTTCCCCACCACTTGCACACACAAAACAACCTGAAGCTTGTAGTTAAGAAAATAAACTGCAGAGAAAGCCCCTGAAGGGCCTTGGCAGCAAACTGTTCCCACTAAATTGGGAATCTGCACACTCATAGTCTGAAATAAATTAAGATGCTGGGGGGTGGAGGGGAGGAAGAAAGGAAGGGAGGGGGAGAAGACAGGGGAAAATCAACAGCTCTGGGGTGAAACACAGGTTGATGCTGCCTCATCATTTTCAAACCTAAAATAAAACAAGCAAATTTTCTTTAACTGCAGGTCAAAATAGAAGGGAAAAAAAAAAATCTTCCCTCATCTGTTCACGGTAATTACTAACAGAACTCAGCCCCTGCCAGCTGCAGAGTTCATGGATAAATTGAGGGACACATTATTCTCTCTCTCTGGGATCAAAAACTCAAACTTTGTATCTCAATTTGCCTGTGGTATGTCTTTCATATACTCCTGCAAAGTCATTTCACTGGGCTGTTCAGTCGGGACTTTTTCATCAGACAAAAATTGTGATGTTTGCAGGCTTTCAAGTTTATTTTAAGTTTGCTTCTGAATGAGAAACATGACTCCTGCAATTTCCCAAACTTTTATTATGTCATTATAGCGTATTTATTATTGGATCTATCCACTTTCCTTGTTAGCAGCCAGCCCCAGCAGGGCGGGTTCATGCTCTAACCCACAGACACTGGCTGCTCTGGATGCAACAGGGTGTACAAGTCCTCTGCAGGTACCAAACCATGCGAATATTTGAAAGAGATGAGATGATACTCACCAGAATACCTCAGCTATTTACTCTGTGATCCCAGTGCAAACTAGTAACTGTTTTTTCTGCCTAAGTCACTTGTCCCATAGTGTGGCATTCTCTGGTTCATGAGCTGTTAAGTGACAATGGTGATAGACCTTGCTGAGCACAGTGTACGTAGATGAAGGGGAAAGGGATTATATCCTACTCCTCATATTTGCCATTGGCTGGCTCTCAAGGCAGCTTAGGGTCCTGTGCCAAGCACAGACACGTAGAACAGCCTTGAGGTTTCTCAAAGTTGTCACAAATAAATTATTGGGCGAAGTAAAGTTTGCGTGAAATAAAGTTTGCTTGAAAGCTGCTGTGATTCAACAAGTTGATTGCACTGAATAATTCACACCATCACTGCTGAACATCTCCACGGATCAAAAAGTCCTTCCCCCACAGATAGTAACAGGTAATTAGGAGTCACAAACTGTGCACGTCTGTTTTTGCACACACTCTTTCAGGCAAGGCAATGATGGGGTTGGTATTTGTGCTGTTTGTGAAGTTAAAGGATCACCCATGTTCTTTGCAGAGTGTTTAGCAAGACCTAGAAACACGTGATTTCATCATGATTTGATGGTAAAACAGATGATTTGCAGTACTTTTTGAACCTCTCTGATGTGTGAGCATGGAGACCTTTTCTGCTGTAAAAGTAGTAGAGAGTGATTAATGAGAATTATGAGAATTTTTAAGAAAACCATTACAGCATTTTTCAGAGTAAGAAAAAGAAGGAGTAAGCACAGGAGCAGAGATCAGATCTAACTATTATCTGTCTCACACTTGCTACGTGCCCTTGGTCAGGGCCCCATGTGTTGGTTTCCTTACCATAAACCAGACAGGGTTATCTTCTTTCACTACCTTTCAGGACACTGGAAGGTTTAATTCATGCCTCCTTGCGAAACACTTTGACATCCCGGGGCTGAAACGCAAAGCTTTTTATGATTCAGGGTTTTATTCATTTCGATGTAGTGGGGTTTTTTTTGTGACACATGCTAAAGACATGGCACCGTGGCTGGAAAGTGAACTCTCTCTGTCCCAGGAAGTCAGTCTGATGGACTGCAGCATTTCATTGATGCATTTTAATGTATACCTTTTATACCTTTGCCACTCTGAAGTGGAAAACTGACATTATCTGGTCCGATCTCCTGCTTTCTTACTGGCTGATTACACAACAGAAGAGGCTAGGCCTGGGGCAGATCTATTTTCTACACCTATTATGCTGTTGCACAGTTGAAGTTCAGTTGTTAGCTGCTTTTAAAAACAACAAATGTGCTCTAATTTTAGAGCATCATAGCAATCATTGTTTTTATTTCAGTAGAGAGGAAAAGTGGAGGAAAAAAACAGCTTGGGACTTAATAAACACCTTAGCCTGCAGCCTTCGACTTTATTCATGAGGTTTTTTATCTTCTCTTCCACTCTCCATGCACTCACTGCATCTTCTTTACTGCACAGTCTTAAATTACCATTGCAAAGGTTATATGTTTATTTACAAAGAGCTGGCTATGAATGGTGATCCTAAAGGCGAGGAGGGTGTCTCATGGCAATAAACATCTCTTGCTCTCTTAAACACCAAGGCCAAATGAATAAGGTGATGTTTAGTGCCTCAGACATATTATGGTTTATGGCTTCATTAACTACCTGACCTGTATTGTGTGCAAATTTCATCAAAGTGAGATGCATATTTATTCCCTGAGGTGGGCTGGCTGATAATGTTCTTATTCTTAAAGGAACAGCACAAGTAATTACTTATAATTAGTGTTGTGAAAGTAAGGGAATTTTGTGAGGCAAGGTAATTTCACATACCTGAAATTTCACTTAACAGAAAGAAGACAGTGCAATGAATATTTATACTTGGGTGAAACTGAAAGTACATGAATATGGCTTCTCTTGACTGTGTGGAACAAGGGATAATTTTAGCCATTTAAACAATTAAAAAAAAACAAACAAACAATCCT
Organism: Oriolus oriolus; assembly: GCA_013400235.1. NCBI lineage: Eukaryota > Metazoa > Chordata > Aves > Passeriformes > Corvidae > Oriolus > Oriolus oriolus. Next base: position 273,617 of record VXBT01000053.1, on the reverse strand, counting down.
TTTGGATAAATTTTTGTTTGAGTGAATATAGTTCCCTTTGCCAGAGCTGAATCGGGTCTTTAAAATCAACTGAATGTCAAACCTAAAGGGTTTCTAATTTCTTGCCCCATCCCATGCCCTCTCCTTTGCTTTTTGCTCCATACAGTCGTAGTTTTTCTTAGGAGCTATATTTCATTTCCCTACAGGGTGCTGGGGATATTAGTATCATTGTGGGTTTTTAAAATTATAATTTTACACACAGATCCTCACCAAACTGTGGTTACATGGAAAACTCGAACTTCAGGCTACCATCTGACTGGAGACCAGTTTTCCTGGAGCACAAAGAGCGTCTTGGGGTGCTTCCACACAGAGATGTTGGGGTGAGAGTTTCCCTGTTATGAGAGGGGTTATAACTCATGAAACAACTGCAGCCAATGCAAAAGGGTCTGTGTGGCTCCAAAGTGAGTGCAATGCCTTCTCTGCACATTTGGAAGGTACCCCATGGCCACAATGGTGTTTGTTTGTAGGGTTAATAGAAACACAGCTTTATATCCATCTGTCTGCTGTAATGGGGGTGTTTCCTAAAGCCTTGAAGGATGCTTCTGGTGTTTGCAGTGACCAGCTTTGACTTTACCGGTGGGTCAGAGGTAGCTGAAATATACGTGGACATTTGGTAGCTTAAGTGTATGTGGCCTTTCCACTCCAGGATCAGTCAAAACAACATGTGCTGTCTGTCCAGTAACATGATCGCAGCTCTCAGCCCTTACATTTCCATCAGGCCTGAGCCTACTCCTCTCATTGTTCCAGGTACTTACATTTCTAATTCTATCAGACCAGGAAAAAAGACACTGGAAACAACCATCCTCAAAGGGTGAGCTGGTGGCTGACTGCAGGAGACAGCTCCACGGAGTCATGCTGAAAGGACTTTTTGAGAGTTGCATTTAAAGTTTAACCATAAGTATATGATATATTTTGCCATGTGCACTGACTTAACCAGAGAATGTCATGGAGCTAATTCTGAGCAATTGGATGTCTGTGGTCTAACCACCAGCAGTAGCTGAACGCATGATGAATGGCCTATGGTCAAAGTACATATCCTGAACACAGGGAAGCACAGCCTAAGCTGCTGTTCCTCTGTGGTAATGTTGTTCTGTGGCACAAGGAAGTTTCCTTGTTCTGTGAATGTTTGCTTTCCAGCTACTGTAAAAAGAAAACTTTAGCAATTAACTCGAGGGGAAAAAAAAGATTATCTTTCTCAAGTGCACTGAGATTTCCCAGATGGCAACTTGATCTTCAGCCCAGGACAGGATGCTGATCCCTACAATCCATGAAGCCCTTTCAGCAAAGCAGCTCATCCACCTTTCAGATGGAAGGGACCCACCTCTCCTGCAACAGGGTCAGAACTGGCTTTTTAGCAAACGCAGGATTGAAATTCCTGTGGGCATTCACTGCAGGCAAGCTGAGGCTTCAGTGACTGTTTGCTAGATGCTTGGCATTCTTCATATTTGACGTTTCCTGACAGTTTTCCAGGGGTCAAGCACAGGGTGTGCTTGGCCTCATGTGTCCATTTGGTCTCTAGCTAGTTTCTTCCTGGGAATAAGCTCTGGATCTCACATAGGAGCTTTTTGATTTGGTCGATAACTCTAAACACCATTTGCTCCTGGTAACAATGGGCAGGCTGTCTCCATTCCTCACAGGAGCTGAAATATGATTTCTAGGCAATGAGCATGCCATAGGGGAAAACAACATGAAAGAGGGAGGCCTGCACATGGAAATTTTCCTTGGATATCTTGGAATTGAAAGCAACTGCAAGCAACCTTGCCTCAGTATCTATCTGTCTTCAGTCACTACTGCTTCACCATTCTTTCCTTTCTGGCAAAGGACTTCAACAGGTAATAGTCCTGGTCCTGGGAGACAAAATACCTGTCCCAGTTCTGCAGATATATGTGGAACCAGCTTTTCCCAATTTTGTCATGTATCTGGGAAACTTTATTTTTGCTGCTGCTACCTTAACTCTATCTGAATTCAGATATTTTTTGCGCAATTCCCTAAATTCATGACATTGAATAAAAAACTCCCAAGCAATTAAGTAGGTCAGATGCAGTACCTATAATAGATATAGAAATAATTCAGGAATTTCTCTATTCCTTATAGCTGGAATTAATTTTTTTCAAAAAAAAATTGTTAGCAAATAAAAAGAAACACAACAACAAAGACAGAGCCATACAGAGGAAAAAACAGCTCCTTATTTAGACGGAAAGTTATAGCATTTTCTCACATTCAAAATATCCAAACTGGGAAAATTTGCTTTATTCTTTCTTTCTTTCTTTCTTTCTTTCTTTCTTTCTTTCTTTCTTTCTTTCTTTCTTTTTTTAATTTTTGCCATCAGATGCAAAAACTATCTAAATTATGAAGCTAGGGGAAGATTTTTTTTTCAAGGACTCAGGACAGATTTTAAAATTCAGTATGCTCTGCCTTAGTGTAGCTTCTCCCAGCATAGGTGAACTGTGGCACCAGTATTGCAGATACTACGTAACCCCCAATACTTGGCCTTTTAGCATTCATGCATATATAAAAGGCAAAAGCAAAAAGAGGGGAAAAACCAAACCCAAAAAAGCAAATTAAAAAAAAAGAAAAAAAAGGAAGGACAAACAGCAAAAGAAGGAATGAGAAGAGTGATATGCCTTAGTAAAAAGACAAAGGTTTACAAGGGCAAGGACAAAATTAGACAGACAATGTAGAAAGCCAATGAAATAAAAAACATGTGACCATCAAAACCGTAACGTCAGCATTGACCTGGCCAAGTAAGTAGAGAACAACAGCTTGTGAGTGTTTGAGAAGTCCCAAACCTGTTAAACTTCTTCTTGAAAAGTGCACTTTCTGACTTTCAAGTTATTTAACCTTTCACCTGTTAGGTTTCTGCCCTCAACCTTGACCCCTGCTATTTGTGTAGTGTATTAGTAACTGAGGTTAGAAATCTAAAAGAGAGTAAGCAAATGTGGAGAGAGAAAACTCCAGAAGTCTGCAAAAATTTGGAAACTTGAAATACACTCAGCTTCCATTTTCTCATAAGTGTTATTTAATCTGTAGGCAAAAAAGGGTTGTCATTCCTTAGCAGCTTTGTTCAATCTAATTTAATGGTTTTTCAGTTAATAAAAGTGGTCTAGGCATGAGATTTGGGCAGAATAAATAAATCGGACCTTGGGGACTGTGTTGCATAAAGTAACAGAGAAAAAGGCAGGAAACAAGTTTGAAACCATGTTATGGTAAGAAATTACACTGATGGGAAGATTCTGATTTCCAAAGACTGACTTTTGATGTGGGGAGAGCCCACAGGATCTGGATCTCAGCTGTTTTAAATCATTACATGCAGGAGATCTGTTGCACTCTGTTCACTGGCTTGGGGACAATCCTCGAAGCTGTGCCTTACACCCCATCGTCTGAAGGAGCAGATCTGTAGAGTCGGGCCGCGCTCACAAATGACATTTTTCCCACAACTTGCTGCCATTCTGCCTCGTGTCATGCCACAGGGGGTCACCCAGGACAAATGTACCTGCTTTTCACGAGTTCCCCACAGGCTCATACCTATTCAGAGATGTGCATACAGCAGCAAATGTACTTAGAAGTATTTCTGAACTTAAATTATGTATCTGCAGTGGAGGCAAACAAGGTTTGTCATCAGAGGAGGTTTGTCAGCAAATCCCCTTCCGAAGAACAGTGCTCCTTCCCTGAGATGCCAAATTGTTCAAAAAAAGGGTTGACGAAACTGGCAAATTGCTCCACTTCAATACTTTCTGAAAATTCTGCCACTGCCTAGAACAAACTCTATTGTTTTGTTTGCAATGTAAGTTAAGTTAAGGAAAATTCATGTGGAGGAAAACACAGAATTAGAAGAGGAATTAAATCCTCTTTTTCTTATTGAATGTGTGGAGTTTTGATGTTTAAAAATATTGGCTATTTAACCTTTAGTCTTGACTTGAGATAGGAAAGCTTTTTAAAATGTCATATTTACACATGGAATGGAAAAAACATTTCCTGTCTTGATCTAAATTGTGAGTTATGTGTACGGAAATGTTGTGGGTACTTTTGTGGATTCTCTCTCCATTAGGGCTGTATGCAGTTTAGAAATTACATCATGGGCTGGACCCCGCACAGACTGAACCAGTCCCAGGAAAACAAATGTTACTGGATCATCTGAAGATTTTATAAAGTGATAAAATGCCCCTGGAGGGATAATGACTCTTGAGAAAATTCGTTTCTACTAAGATTTCAAAGTCAGACTACCAGCAAATAATCTCCAGTCCACTGAACTCTGAGATTTTCATTCTCTTTCTGATGTTTATGCACACAAATTATTTTTGACCATGCTGAGACCAAACATTCTCCTAGTCTACTTACTGTATTCCTCTAGATGCTTGTTTTATTTCTTTATTTACAGTGAATGGTGAAGATTTGAAGTATAAATCATTTGCTGATCTAGTACATGATGATGGGATTCTTATTAGATGGTTTACGGATAAGCATTGGCACCTATCTGGACGAAATAGGGTCATCTCAAGGATAACCACCAGGGCTTGTATATCAAGAGAGTCTGGGTAAGGATAAGTATACTTGAGGAAACACCCACAGTAAGTGTAACCTTTGTAGCAGAGAGAAGAAATTTGTTGCTGAATTTTGCACAAGTTGGAAGGTGGTGCAGAAAACAGATTTTTCTGTGTCCCAAGGAGGAATAATGATGGTAACTGAGCTGCTGGTTCATGCAGATGTGCTCTTTGATTGCAAGGCCACTGCAGGACAAACCAAAAGGCTGGGTATTGCTGAGGGAAAACGCTGTGAATGACCAGCAGCCCAGGAGGTCAGAACTGGGGCTTGCAGCCATCTCTCTGTAACCAGGAGATTGCATGAAAAGCTTTTGAATAAGAGCCTTCTTTCCTGCCAGAGTCTTAGACTCTGCCTTGACTAGGATCCGAAGGCATTGTTTGAACATGCTAGCTCACACTTTTTGATTAAAAGCTTTGAGGTGAAGCCTTAGTTCCATTTAAAGTTAATGGCAAAATTCTCACTGACTTTTCTGGAACCAGGATGCAATGTCTTTGCGTGAACAAACCCATGTTTCTTACTTGTCCACACTAGATAGACTATTAAATCAAGACTGTGATTTATAGAATGCACCACCAAGCTACACTGATGTGTACTTTTAAATTTTAAACTCCTTTCTTTTTCCAATGGATGTAGATCACATTCATTCTTGAATTTCCTACCCTAATACACATGTATGCCAATTAAGAAAAATATAAAAAATCAATAAAAGAGGCAAACCCTGTGTCACATGAGCATGAAGTCTTGCTCTTTCATCTTAAAATAATTATGACAGATATATAGTAACTGATGGCTTGTTGATATCAAGCCCCATTTTGCCATTGATACCCAGTAAGCCAGCAAAACCAGTTCATGGGGTAGGGTAAATTTCAGATTCTACCATGAAGAACTGGGAAACTGTCATGGCATCCACCTAAACAAGGAGACTAAAGACAAATAGAGGATTTTACTTCAGAAAGTACCATCCAAAATAACACCATGTTCATAACTCAGTCAGGAGGCAATCAAATGTATGGTGGAGAATGTTTGAAACTTGTTGACTCACATACATCCAGCCAAAATTCTGCAGGAAAGAGACCTGGATAATGCTCTATGTGATATTTTATCATTTCTAAACTATGAAAGTGATCACCTTGTGCAAAAAAATAGTTCTAAAAGAACAGCTGCAGACAAATTAATGGCATGTATTTAAGGTAAAAAATAGAAAATGAGGCTGAACAAATTCCTAAACTGCACTGGGAGCAGGGTTGATTCCCCTTCCCTCTCTTTGGGCTAGGAACCAGTTTTGATGAAGGGAAACTACCAGTTTAAGTCTTTTTGGTGCTAATAAAGGAAGACCCACGTTATTTCATGTGATGTTAGAATCAAATAATTGGGTGGGAGTGAGAGAAAGGCCAGCTGGGAAGGCAGCCATCGCTGAGGTGCTGTGGAAACACAGCCCTGTCTGCCTAAGCATCCTGTTAGCCAGGGGTAAAAGTCATCCCCTGCAGTTACTATTTAACAGTGTCCAGAGAGGGAATGTGAACCACACAGGGAAATCCCCACTTCAAATCAAAGCCTGGTGTGAGGCCAAAAATGTCTCTGTGATTTTATAAAGGTGAAGGGAATCAAACAAAAATAAACATCATCTCGGGACCGTTCCGCATCCCTCCGCCTGCGGTCTCCAGATGCTCGTGGGCCTGAGTCACACATGCCGAGGTGGATATGCTGGAAAACCCAGGCAATGTCTTGGTGGAGCTGGAAGGTGTCTGGGTTTGGTTTTTGTGATTCCTACAGCTCATTTAGAATGAGAGTCCCTCTGTGGTAGATGGTGTGACACAGTCCAGAACTGAAAGGTTTTTGTGCAGATGAGCTCTGCAGGTCTGCAGTAGATCATCTGGCAGGAGGAGAGTTTGGATGTTACAGGCAAAAAATTGAACCCCACATGGGGCTGAGAGGAAGGAGAAGGGGCTGTCCCCTGAGTACTGAGAAACACTGACAGCTCTCACCTCAGGACAAAGCTGCCCTGTCTGACAGGACCTGGTCTGTCTGGTGCAGCTTGTCCAAACTTTCCTTGGAAACCCCCTTTTCCTTCCTCCCATGTTTTTTCTATTTAACAGGAGCGTTTTTTGGAATGAAGGATGCTCGTGTTAGCATCCCCCTTCAGACAAAGGGACACCCCTTTGCTGCCATCAAGACCAGGCTCTGCATTTCCCGAGGCTGTCCAGGGAGTGCCTCTCAGCTCCTTCATCCCTTCCCCCTTCACTTTTTGTTGCCATTCCCAGAAGGGAAAGTGAATTTTTGAGAGTGTCAGAATAGTGTAAATGCTGATATATAGGCCACAGTTGTTTGAGGGCCTTTTGAGAGACAAACTCCTCCCCTCTCCTCTGTTCCCTTCAAGTTGGGAATGATTCATCAGCTGGCCTTTGGCAAGAAAAGAGCCCTGCCCTGGGTCTCGGGCCTTTGACCCGGGTGAAGAGAGGGGTCAGGCCGTGAGCAACTGTGCAAGCGCCGCTCAGCAGCTACGGGTCTGGGAGACACAAGGGAGAGGGGAGGGAAAGAATGGAGTGGGACGGTGGGAAAAAGTGGGAATTTATAAAAGTTAAGAGTATATTTCTAAGAGTCTCAGCGGATCAGCTGACAACTGGGGTCAGGGGTCGTATTTATGCTTGATTCCCTGGGCATGTTACAGTAACATCTGCTTGTTAAGGGTCTGTGGGGACCAAATGCTCCTGACCTTTGCCTACGGAAGGGTACAAACCAGGAGATTAGGGGTGTTCAAATTAATGTTTGTGTTTGACTTGAAGGTTTCCCCTTATCTGAGCCTGGTTTGTCAGTTTTGCCAAAATTCTTTTATGCTCTACCCAAATAAACAGGTCAGCCATGCCAACGGTTTGGCCAGGGTTGGAGGTCACGAGGTGTTTGACGTCACTTGACTCCTAAAAAGGAGAGCAGGAAGGGTGGAAGCCCTTGCTCTGGGAGATGAGGCTCTGTCCACCCCCTGGTTTGGGCACACTGTCAGCCACAAACATCTGGAGCAAGCCCCTGGTCCCTGCCTGCATCTATATGTAGTAATAAAAAGCAAATGCCGAGATGTAACCAGAAGCTTACAGAAAGGGTAGGGCCTCGCTCTAACTTCTGTGGTAGATTTTGTGACCAAAACACCCCATGCATGGAAATTCCTTACTGTACATAGGAGTTAATGCCCCCTCACGGCTGTATTTGAACTTGTCTTTTGAGAATCAATAACCAGAAATTACATCACTTTATGAACTATAATCACAGTACTGGAAAGATCTTCCAACTGTATGGAACAAGAGAAAGGTGTTCTAAAGACCTTTTACTTACAAAAGTCTCCTTTTTTTTTCCCCCACCAGCTAGAAAGAGGTTGGTTCTTAGGCAGCAGGACACACTGTTGCTGAAATAAGGATAAATAAGCAGTTGTGGATATTTTTCCCAGTACCAGAGCTTTGGGGAGGCAGGCTTAGATGCAGGATTTTATTGTTATGTTTATGTCATTGAGCAAGGGACAAAAAATACTGCCTCATTTAAAGGGAACGGAAAAGCACCTGAGCACTAACAATGGGCATTGAGAATTTTCAATGCATCAAGAAGTTCCTTTTAGTACCTGGCTTTATCCCAGTCAGTTATGAGGTTCAGTCCGTGACTGTATCTATGAACATACAGCAAGCGCCTGCATTTCTGGACCTGGGAAAATAGGATTGTTGATTTTTAGCTTGTTTACGGACACTGTTTGTGACATTCGTGGTATTTCACTTCTGTCCAAAGTTAGTCTTAGCTCAAACCCCAGAGACCACGTGAAGTTTAATTTCAGCTAAAAACAGCCTCAACCCTGGAAACTTTTTGTTTGTAGGCGTATATTTTGGCTATTTTTATCCAGAGGCAGCTACAAGTTATCTCATATCGTGCTGTCACTTGTATTGCCCTATCCTTGAGTCCAAAGTCAACAACACTTAAATTTGTATTGTGCAACCCAGTTTTAAATGTATCAAAGAGAAAAAAAATCCCAAGAAAACACAACAGGGACTGGTTCAAAACAGAGAACCTGGCTAAGGTCCAGGAGCTGGAGGAGAACTGAAGCAAACTGGATCTAGGTGATCTGTGGTAGTTTAAAGTTGGGGTCTCGAAGTGAGTAGACTGGTGAAGGAGAGGAATGTAGACCATTCAAATCCACCTTTGTGATTATAAATAATAAAAAATTTCAGTCGGAAGTGCATTCTGCCAAACTTCACAATAAACCTCCTAGCAGGTCATTGAAATTCTCTTAATCAGGGTCAGAACCCACAAGCTGGGGTCTGCCCTGTGAGTTCAGTGGGAAAAATATTCTTCTTTCCAAATAGTCTTTTTTCCTCTTTCCTTTTCTCTTTCAGTTGGAAGGGACCCCCACATAAACATGCAGAGCAATTTTCCAGTACATTAACCCGGGAGGGGGGAATCCTTACTAGCAATGCAACGGGTAGCCTAAAAAAAAAAATAAAAATGGAGCAACCGGGTGAGCAGAAGATGGATGAGCCTGGGATATAAGACAGGGTAGTTTTTCCACTGTCCTGCCCTATACACCTAGGACAAAGACTTCATTGAGTGAGATGCTTGACATCAGCCTCATAAACTAGTAGTTGGGCACAAAAGGTCTGACACTTGAAAGTACCAGTCCCTGCCCTCTTTGCATTGCAGCTGCACAGAGGGGTTGGGTCTAACAGTTGTGTCCCTTTGTCGTCCCGTAGGACAAGAGGTGAAGATAAATAGTGTTGACTTTAATGCAGTCACACAATTTTGCCTTTTCCCAAAAGACAACATTTCCTCCCAGGCTTTACTTTATTACCTCGAGCAGCTAGAACCACCTTCCTTCCCCTGGGGGTGGGGACAGGCTAGAGGTAGTAGAGGGCAAAGGGAGGAGAGATGAAACCCAAGCCCTGGTACCTCTTCCCCAGCAATGAGGTGGGCTGTAATTTTTTCCTGCTTTGTTATGGTGGCTTTCTTCTCTTTCTCGTGGGAAAGCTGGAAATGGCCTGAAAAGCTTGGAAAGAAACCGAAAAATGTATGAATTAAAACCCCACCACCTCTTAAAAAATTAAGTACTCCCACAAGATCTACACCAGGAAGAAGGCTTGAATTTTCTGTGGCAATTTCCTGGAGAAAAGGTTGTGAGAATATGTCTGCAAGCAATTGCCTTGCAAAATTGGTCGTTCATTAGTTCCTTTGTTGTCTTGTAACCAGAACCATAAGTATCTCACCTGGAAAAGTAGATAGAATCAAAATATAGGCAGGTTTTAAATAGTAGCATCTTTACCACTGCAGACAGAAATGGAGGAAATTTAGAAATGGAGGGGCTTCTGTTCATATCTGAACTTGGTAGACCATAGCCAAGTTCAGCTGTTTAGGATACTCTGTGTCTGGTATTGTGCTCACTGGCTGTGGAATGCCCTTTTGGATGTGTCTGTGTCCTCCTGTACAGTGACTCACTCCTTCAACAATGAGCAGAACATCCCAAGTCATTCGTATTTGTCCAGCTTGACCCTTCCCTTTCCTTCTCTGCAGTGGACTGGTGGTAACAACACCACCAAGGATGAATGAGCTAATTAAAAATGTATTAAGGGGAATACTACACTTGGAAGAAAAATAAATGTTAGACCTGGGACATGAGGGCTGTGGAGAAACAAAATAATCTGGCCAATGATCTATGCTAGATTGCTTTTGGTATTTAAGTCAGACTGGTTCAATCTGAACTAGACATCTCCCCAGTGCAAAAAGTCAAAAGCTAGGAGCACCTGTAGCTGTTTTTTGTACTGAAGTATGTGGAAAGAAAGCCTCAAGAAAAGGTCCCTCCTGACTATGATTGCTTCCATTTTCTGAGGTAACAATACTTCTAGTTTTTCAGGCCTTGTTGCCTAGTCAATTTTCTTGGCTCTTCGTTGACCTGTGATCTTGGACTGACTTGAAAGGCTGCCTTGTATGCTTAAAGAGTGGGGTTTGTGTCTGTTTAATAAGTTGTCAGCAAATCTAAGAAAATAAAGACAAGCAAGATCTCTCGGGCTGTTTTGAGTTCTGTCAGCCCTTAGGACTTGGAAACTAAACAGAAGATGAGAAATCATGTATTTGAAAAATAAATTCAGTTCTGTAAGATATGAGGGATAGGCAGGAAAAGAGGCTTTTTTGGCCTCAGCTTTGTCTTCTGCAAATGTTACAACTGAGTACCCCATCACTGTGTTATGCATTTCAATAGAAAGAAAAAAAATGTCCGGTGGATTTGACAACTGTCTGGCAGCAAAAACAGTCCTGGGCAAAACTGCTAACCCCAAGGAGCCAATGACAAAGTCCAATTGACTCTGATGGGACAGAACCTGTCCCTTGGGAACAGTCCTGGCCAATTTGGCCAGGGACTAACTTCTTGCTTTCCCAAGTCACCCCAGCAAACACTACCCACTTCTTTCTATGCCTGCATTTTTCAGTGATCCTCCTGAGCACTGAGTGACCTAATTTCTGGGGCACTGAGCATCATCTGAAGTCAAAGGCTGCTGAAGGTGTTCTTTGCTCACTCACACTTCCAGAAATCAATTGAGATTTATTTCACAGTCAGCAAAATCAACTCAGGCTACTAAAGTCTGATTTTCAAAGCTGTTTGAAGTCAGCTGAAATTAGGGACTAAAGCAGCTTAGAAAACCAGCTGGCACCTATGTAAGTATCTTTAAAAATCTGACCCCTTCTCCTTATACTTAGCATTTCATTTTTTTTTCCCAGGGTGCCCATACTTCCATGACCTCACTGAAAGGAAAGGCACTAAAATTATACAGCAGGTCTTCTAACGTACACAGACACATTGCAGTGTATGTAAATGCGTGTCTGAGGTCTGGAAAGAGGTTGAGCCTTTCACTGGGCTGAGGGCCAAGTAGGTGCTGGAATTAGAGCAGGGTAAAGATTATGTCTGTGAGGTGGGGGAGGCATTGAATCATTTAGGGGCCTTAATGCACCTCTTTCCCTCNCGGGGGGGGGGATGGGTGTAGAGATCCCTGCCTCACTGGGTGCACATTTCCCCTGTACAACTGGAGTCAGCCCCATGGAAGGGGCAGTCCTTTAGCATGACAGGATTATCTGATCTGCACAGAAGCATGTACAGAAAGTTGGTGATATGATCTCCCTTTCATCCTCACCTAACTTGTCTCTACAACCCCTGTGGGGTTGTGCTGCCTAATGTACAGAGAGATCCTCAGTTGTAAATCATAGCCAGGATAAGAAGGGTTTACTTTCTCTCCCCCTTCTCTCCCTGCTCTCCAAATGCTATTATTGTGTTATTTTTCAACAGTTTAAGAAATGTTCAGTAGCAAAATTGAAGAACTTGGGCAGACCCCTCCTTCAAGCAGAGTAAAATGGTCCCAAGCAGCCAAAACAAGAGTCCTCTCTCACAGAGGTGTCTTTGTGCAATATAAAACTAACAGAGCTGGGTCTGTGCCACCTTTTCCTTGCCCTGTGAAAAGTGGAGGGCTGAGAGCATGGCTGAAAAAGGCTCAGGACATTCTCACAGTCGGGGCTGGCAGGACTTGTTGTAAGACTGTTCCAGCTGGCTGGGATCAGAGCATCCCTAGGGGTGTGACAGATTCCCCCAAGAATGAACAAGCAGACTGAAGAACATGAAGATGTGTCTCTCCCACTCCCTGCTGCGATCCCAAACCCAGGTCAAAACCAGCTCGTTTCAACCCAAAAAATAGCCTTTTGCTATCCCTTCCAGAGCCAGTCTTTCTATAGGAGCTATTTAAAACATTGTAAGTCTCTGCTATCAAGATTTTCCTTGTGTTTGCCTGGGGAAAATCACTGATACTGAGCTTAAATAGGCACCCTCCTCCATACAGTTCTTTTCTCTAAACAAATTAGCATACTTTGGAAAACTGTCTTGGAAAGGAGACAAATAATGACTCGATCAGAACTGTTTATGTTGGCTGAACATTATGACACTGGGAAAGTCCAACACTGGTCAATACTTTTTTCTTGGGAATTGACAGTAATAGCTTACTCAGAAGAAATGCAGCATCTTGCGCTCTACCAGTACCAAGCCTGGAACTGCTGGCAGAGCCTTCTGTTATTTTAAGGATGTTTTACTGTAATTTTTCATTTTAAGGAGTTGCTTCATTGCATTATTTCCAGTATATGCTTTATTCCAAAGAAGCAGCTAGGATTCTTCCCAGTACACAGCTGTCTTGGCACTGTGAACTCTTTCCCTGAATTGTTGCCTTGTAAAAAGTCTCATTGATTTTGAAGTTTTCTGACTTACATTTAAGTCTTAACTGTCTGAAGTCCAACATACCAAACCAATTTTCTTTTACTTCATATTATATGCTCAGCTATCAAGTGGAATTGACTATAGTGGTTGTAACACCATGACACATGGGGAGAGTGGTCCGACGCCTTGTGTAGGATAGCTGGGAGTGTCCTGTCCTTCACTGCAGCCAGATCCCCACCACATGCGAGTTCTCCCAGAGCTGACATCTGCAGCACACAGAGGAGGAACTGAAAATATTTGGGGGATTAAAAAAAAAAAAAGAAAAAAAGAAAAAGCAAATTACTTCTGATGAGGATTTTGAATGATGAAATATTTTGACTACCTCATAAACTGCCTGCAAAGGGAAAGACAAAAATAGCTAATGGGAATTTCACAATTTCATTTTTTTCATTCACCTTACCTATAAAAAGCTACTTTTGAATGCTTCATATGGAATTTCTTTAAAATTTGCAGAGTTCAGGACATTTCAAAGAAAGGTGATAACATTTGTATCTCTTTTTTTTACAGATGGCGAGACAAAAATATTCCTCATATTCACCTTATACAATAGTCTCTGTCATTGAATAAAACCTGACTCTGGTAGGACTGCTGACTGCTCAGTCTGGGAAGAGAAGCCATAGAAGCTATTATGGCCTTCTGGCTTTTAGTTCATTCTCCACAGCAATGAAAAGGGGGTTGGAAACAATTTCTGGAGTCAGCTAAGTTGAGATGGTAACGTATATTGACAATACACATTTAAACATGCTTCTAACTTTAAGCACAGAGTAGTTTTCCTGAAATAATCCAAAACTGCTCTGTGTTTAAAGTTAGATGCTTATTTAAATGGGTAGCTAAATCAAGATATTATTAACTTTTTGTATCAAGACAAGCAAAGCTCTAAAAGAAGAATCTTCAACTTGAAATGAGAAGTATTTTTTTTTTTTTATTTAAGAAGTACTACACTGAGAATAACATTCTGTTAAAACTAGCTTTCCTGTTGAAGCTGCAATGAAAAACATCCTAATTTTATGGACCTGTGAAAAAATAAAATATTGTTCATTTGAAACTGGATTTTTTCTAAGTAGATAAAAAATAATGGCCATCTTTAAAGAAAACTTATTGGATCAAAAAGACTAAAAAAAAAGAAGAAAGAATAAAATGTCTGGAGTCATATTGATCCTTAAGAAAAACTTGGATTGGACCATAGCTCAATTTAAAAGCTGCCAACACCTGAAGAAAATACATTTTCATCCTGAAAGCTTGTGTACTTCATTTCTAACCCATTTGTTAGTCCAATAAAAGGTTGCACTTTAACTATCTTGACTCACTTGAGAATAATTGGCATTTCTTTCATTTTATGGCATCATTTAAGTTTAAGAATGGATTATTTGCTTGCATATTCCTGCCTTTTGCTGCTGCTGATGGATGAATTCCTACTCAGCAGGAACTCTCCAATTTCTCTTTTTGAGCTGTATACTGTGCAGCTGCTGTGAAATCTTCTATTAGGCTGAAACCCAGCCCGGTGCAATGGGTGGGGGGGAGGGCCTTGCCATGACTCCTGCCCTGCAGCAAGGTGCTCAAGGGGACTGAAATGTTGGGTTACAGGTCAAACACAAGGTTGTGTTCTCCAGGGAATTAAAATAAGCCTGACTGGGAAGCAGGCATGATGATGCAGGGAGAAAGATGTTGCTGTGACACCAAAGGAATAAAAAAAAATTTTAAAAAAAGGAAAAAATAAGTTTTCTGTATGTGTGTGCATTCTGATCCCCAGATAACAATGGATTAACCCCTCCAGGACTTGGCCACCCTCTGGATTAGCCTCGTGGAGTATTGCTCACTGCTCTTGCTGTCAGTACTCCAGGGGAGTAGATGAGAACAGGCTGTCTCAGAGCCCTGGGCATCCACTGGCTGAGGGATATAAATTCCATCTTCCTTTTACAGAGTCCGGGCTTGGTTTTTATGTGAAAAAGTAGGGATTTTGCCCTTAGCGAATTCTTGCTTGCTGAACAAAAAATGTCCTGTGTGAGAGAACTCTCTCTATCAAAGGAGAGCCATTTTCATCCTGATTTGTGTCTGAAACATGAAAACAACATAACAGCTGCATGCTGCATTGAATAAAGAACATACACATGCATTTAAATCACTTATATCTTACTTTTTTATGATGCAATTGTGAATTATGTTCTTTTTGCATCTGTAATTAGAGGGCAGAACAGATGGTGAAGGCTCCGTTTAAAGTGATGTGTCCATTAAAATAACCTATGCTGCCAAATGATTGCTCACTATAACAGGGTGCTCATTCACCAGAGCAGGCTTTTTGCTCTGTGGAAATACACTGGGAAGGCCTCTGGACCTGACAAAATCCTTTTTAATTTTAGGGTTCCCCTATAAAAAGACTGACTGTACAGGGTTAGCACTAAACCCCCAAAGCATATGTTTGACTCTATCTTTGTAATTTTAGGATGACCTTGTTTATACTGAAAGGATGGCTGTAAATAAAAGATAAAGGGGAAGGAAAAAGGCAAAGAAAACCAGCACACATTAATTGCATTTAAGGCGTAATTATTTTGTTGTTCTTAAGTAATTTCCAGGGTTATTCTAGCCAATCTGGAGCAGGCAGCTACCTATTCCCAGGATTGGGTCTGTCCTGAACTCAGTGTAGAAGTGATTAAGGTCTGTGGCTAAAGTACTGTAGAAATATTTACACTGATCAGAGCAGTCACACATGACGTTTACATGAAAAGAAGTATTTCCGAGTCTGAAAATGAAGGTGAACACTGAAACTGTCCTTTCTCTTCCTATCCTCTTATTGGGAAATTGTTTTGCAGAAAGAGAATGGGAAAATAAAAGATCTACTTTTAATCAGTTTTCCTCTTAGTATGGGAACAGGTGGAGAGCTCACTCTTGAAAAACATCATCTTAAGGAATAAAACCTTTGAGCATTGGAATGAAGCCAACTTTGGCCAGTTGTGATTGGAGTGTACTGCCAAAGTCAGCTGGGGAGCCTATGAAAGCCTGGTCATCACTCTTAATCCAAGTTCTTAGTCCAGATGTATTTTAATAATATAATTTCGTTTTATGAGTGCATGTGTGTGTTCTCAACAGGGAGGTCAATGACTGAGTGGAAAATGAGATTTTTTTTAAACAGATATTCCTCCAATTCAGCATAATGCTATAACAAGATAATAACAATGGCAAAGTATCTGCAGCGCTGCTAATTTCAGCTCTGAGATGGGGAATGTTGTCAGGATTGTCCCACAGCCCACCTGATGAACCCTGGAACATGGCCATGGTGTAAAGATGCAATCTAAAACCAAAATTCCTTTTACTCAAGCCACCTAAAGTGATATTAAGTGATATTAAATGATATTAGATGATATATGAACCAGATAGCTTAAGCTGATTTAGTATAATTTATTGTGGAGATAGCAAGTCAAAGTCTTTGGTGCTTCAAATGAATAAAAAAATCTGTGACATAAAGAAGGCTATTTCTGTTCAGCATGTGAAGAGAGCTGAATGTTTTGCATGCTGACATGTGATTTTGATTTGTGGGCACCAGTCGAGTGATTCAGATGTTAAACTGCCCCATGGCATTGTGAGGCAGCAAGACTTTGCTGGGCAGAGGAGCAGGAACTTGTAAAGTTGCCTGGCTCAGGTAATTCCCAGGAAGCACAATGCTCAGAGACACATTGATTGCTGGGATGATACATAGGTCCCTAATGTAGGGAACAGCTAACAGCTGAACAAATTACATCACAGGCTGAGAACAAAACAAAATGTGGTGGCTAAACACAATCTTTTTAATTGACGTTTGCGTTATGTTCTGTATAAATATATTTTTGAGGGGAGGGGATTCTGTCAGCACTTGAGCAGTTTCATATGCTGCTGTTTGTGCTCTCTGAGCTGCCAAGCAGCTCCGTGGTGATCAGTAGATCTCAGAGTGGATCTATTATTCTGAGCAGGATTTGGACAAGCTCTTTGGTTTTTTCAGCATACCTAACACTGTTGTGTTTCCATACCTGCAATTGATCATTCTTTTCCAATTATTGTAACATGAGAAGCACACATGGTTTCCAGACTGAACTTCTGATCTCCTCTAGTCCACAGCTGTTTGCTTAATGAATGCTTGTGGCTTGTTTCCCTTTCTCTGGAATTATTCAAAAAAAAAAAAAAAAAAAAANTTGCTCTGTTGGAAAAAAAAAAAAAAGAGAGAGAAAAAAGAGGAAGAGGAGAGGGAGGGCATAGATCAGAAAAGAATTTCTGAATTTAAATGCTGATTATGAAACAAGTGGACTCCAAGATACTGTCCAGGTTACACTCCAATAAGATCAAAAGTAGCTTTATGAGCCTTCACACCCACAACTAGAGTGAGCTTGTGCACGGGTGATGAGACCATCAGCACTTAAATAAGTGCACAAGGAGGTGATGAGTGACACGTTTTCATGGAAGACAGTTTTCAGGATAAAAACCCCCCTTTTTGGAATAAGCAGACTCCAGAAAATTAAAACAGGACAAAGACAACATCAGAGCAAAACTGCCAGCAGCCTGAGGTGTTCTGCCAGGGTAGAAAACAAGCGATGGGCTCAAACTGTGTAAGACGCTGTGTTAGGATAGCAATAATCCTTAATGGCAATTGTGAAATGATGCATTGCATTTGACAACGGAAAGGAAAATGTTAATTGATCCTTTTTTTTTACATTTAAGTGCTTATCAAAGTCTGTAGGTAGACCTTCAGTTATGCTCATCTGTCAGACCAGAGGAATCTAGTTTACTCTCATAAATGTAAAATAATTTCCTTTGTCTTCCTTTTTTTTTGGTGTATGTGTGTGCTTTTGTCAAATACTCCCAGCCCTGGTCCCCCTCTTCCTCCCTCCTTTTCATGTCCAATCCAGACAGTGTTTTCAAGTCTAGTCTCTTCATATTCCCCTGCTGACACACCTCTGAGCCAAGCTGATGGACAAAACGAGTCTCGCAGCTGAAGCCTTTCAGAAATGATACACAGGAATTAGTGCTGATATGCATGGAAGGGGAGCTCTACTTTTGTTTCTTCAGTGGCTGGGGAAACTGATCCAGGACAAACTTTGGAAATCTATTACAGCCATCTGATGCAAAGTGATTTTTAGCTTTCTATCACCTTTGACACTTGAACACTGGCATAACTTTTGTACTGCTGTGGTCCTTGCCAAGGGCAGTTCATCAGATAGCAGGGATTAGGGACAAGTGAGCTAGTTCAGCTGGAATTCCTGCCCAGCTCCCCTTTCACCTCTGTGGCCCATTCTGTGATATGTACTAAATCTGAACCATATACATTACATTCTACTATCACCATCCTGTGTAACTCCTCTTTAATCTCTTGCTGCCATTGAATAGTGTGGAGCCAGTACTTCTAAATTTCATGACGCCGTTGAATTCCGTGGGGGAAATCTGGGCTGTATTGAAGTCAACAGCAAACCTCTCATGGGTGGTCAGGTATTTACTCAGAGCCTCCACTTCCACTTTTCTCAAAAGGAGAAAAGCTGATTTCAAGCCAGCTAGAAATTTTGTTGAATGATTTTGGAGGGTCAAAATGCGGCTTTTAAGAAAATCACCCATTTTAGAGCAAAATGTCCTTTTAATGACATTTGATTTTGTAAAAAAATGCAATGAAGTGTTTCAGTAATGTTGAAATATCATGTGTCTGTACTAAAGCATGGATTTTTTTTCATTTCAAGTGACTTTTATGACAGAAGATTCAGTATTTATTGTGCAATTCTCTCAAGTTTAAAAGATCACTGTGGAATGAATACTCTGATGTTACGCAGATGAAATATTTTGTTTTGACTCATAATAAAAGTTTATTTTAAAATCTCAGTTCACGTTAAAACCACTTTGAAATAGGAAAAGAAACATAAAATAGCAGTCCTTCCTAAGCATGGGACATCTTCCTGCTCAAATCCATGTATTTTTTTATACTTTTATTCACAAATTTATGTTATGCATTCAAATGGGCTCCTCCTTCAACTTGGGAACACCACAGGAAAATAGCAACCACTGTGGAGATTATTTGTTTACAGATTTAACTTTGATCATAATGTTGGTGAAATCTCTCTTGATATTTCAAGTCCATGTATTTTCTTGTTTCTCTCACTGAGCCCTTGCTGTTTCTGAGTGCTGCCTTCCAATGAAATGTATCCTTAAGAAGTGATCCATGTACCTGCTGACAGTGAGGAAGACAACCAATAAACATGGATTCATAGGCTGCTATGTAGGGGCAAAATTGTCAGTTTGCTGATATAAAAAAAAGTCAGATAAAAGACAAGTAAAATATGTCCAACAAAATACATAAATTGACTTCTGCAAAATCCTCCACTCATTAGCAGAACCAAGGAAAACAAAGTGTTGCTTGTAATAGGAAATAGGTATCTTTAATCAAAAGTTCATTGATCTGTACATCATATTTTTCTTACGTTCTTCTGCTCCTTCTCTAACTTCAGAGAAGGATGTATCAATTTTTCAATAAGCCTTGTTGGTTCTTAGAACTGATCCTCATCGGAGGTTCATTGGTTTAAATTTGAAGCAACTCCATTAACTTCTAGAGGGAATTTAGCCTGTTGCATCTGGCTCACATCTTTCCCTTTCATTCAATTAGTGTTTGGCACAAACATACAGCTACTTAAAAGCTTTCGATCTGGTTGGGAAAAATCCTTACGGTGAAAGACAACAGAAAGAGCAATCCAGTGACCTGCAAGCTTAGGTGACTGAAGCCAGATGTGTTCAGCTGCTTAGTGGTCTTAAAGCCAGTTCTTAGGCAAGGCAGAGGCAGAACAGCATCTAACATTGCAGAAACCTTTCATGTCGCTTTGATGGAAACACTTCAGGGTGGATCTTAAATCTAAACTTTTTCTAATGTACCCAGGAGGAATGATCTGGGACAGTCAGGCAATTATGGAACAGCATTTGTTATGTGTGTTTAAAAGATGATGCCGTAGAAAAGGTTCTTGTAAATGTTACTGTTGCAAATTGCGGGATTTTAGACAAGAGCTGGTTTGGCTTGAGGATAAAATGTTAAATGAAGGATAAAAATTTTCACGGGGAAAAATCTGGAGACAGTTCAACATCCTGGTCACTGCCACAGCAAGGGGTTAATAGGACATTGATGGGAATTGGATTAGGACCAGGACAAAAAAAAAAAAAGAAAAATTGTGATAATTTCCGAGATTCCAGACGGACATTCATAGATACTGAACAGAACAGGGCACGTACTATTGAGCACATCCAACACGTATGTTTGCCAATGTGTCATAACCCTGACCTAGAAGGCTGTATTTATGACACAGACTTTCTGCTGAAATTACCACAAAATAAACATTTTAGGAGTAGTTTCTCACTGTGTGTACGCCTTCAAAATTAGAGACGTTATTTTGCCTAAGCTTACTGTTGATATAGACTGGATTCAGATCTGTGACTAAGTGTTAAAGAGCTTTATAGCTCATATATATTTATTCAATTCATCCAGCCCTGATCAGAATATGGTGCACTCTAAGGAGAAATGGTGGTTTTATCATTAATGCTGGTTGGGATGAAAAAGAGTGATGCAATCTGTAACAGGCCTTCTTTTCACAACGCACGTGCCAAACAAAAACAAAAATACAAAACTCAGCACATTATAAATGACATAGGAAATGAAAACTCCCAACCACTGTTCAAGGGAAATAGAGAAAAGAGAGAGATAAGCAATCATTACAGTGCATTCTTTTTCTGCTCAATAATATTAAGTTCAGGCAAAACTGGAAGAGTTCACATCCTCAGACAAGGAAAAATGTTTTTCATTCCCTTTAAATTCAATCTTTCATTCTTGTCTTCTTATTTATTTGACTTCTGAGACATTATATTCATTCAGGTGCTAAGCTCCCATTGGGCTTGGAGTGGAATTAGCTTGGGATGTAGGAAGCAGGAAACTGTGAGCAACGCAAACCTTTGCACCAATCCCTATGAAACTAAATTAAGTAGTTAGCTCATCTCTTCTCACAGTGTCTGACTTTGCAGTAGAACAAAGGGGCAAATTTAACCCTAATGTGAGAGGTCAAAACAGTTAAGAATTAAACCAATAGGAAAATTTCTCTTTATTTGACTAACAAGAGAAAGCCTTCTGTATAAACAGGCATTCTCCTCCTCTTCCTAATCTCTTAAACATCCGGCCAGGATTAGGGTCCTGTTGCACTAACTGCTATATAAACTCAGAACACAGAGCAGTTCTTCTGCAAAGGCTCTTTATTTTAAAGGCACACAAGGAAAAGGATGGAGAGAAAGGGATACTGTACTCAAAAGAGAATTAAGTTGGTGAGAAATCCTCTCAGATCCCAGCTTTGGAGAGACAAACATAAGGGCATTTCTGGGCAAAGTACTGCAGTTGCATCCAAACCCACTAACCTTAACTGCTGTTGATGTTGTAGAGAGAAATAAATGAACTTAAGGACCGCCTTTGCTTCACAACTCTGCTTTTTTTTACAGGTCAAACTTTATCAATACAGATGGCTGCTAATCCTAGCCTGGCAAGATGTGGATGCAATTGTTTTATTAAGGGATTTTTTCACAGCATTAATGTGATCGCCAAATTTGAAAGCGGGAAAGACTTTTGGAGCTTTATCATCCTCTTGCCTGTTGACGTATGGATAGTATATTAGGGTCCCCTTTTATCAATTTCTTGTGGCTTCAGGATACCAGCCAACAGAGATCTCAGAGCTTCCAATCTTTTATTTTGAGTCTGAGGTGACTTTCTCCTGCAGCAAGGCATTAGATCAACTCTGTCGTCAGCTTAGGGGAAATCCATCAGTTAGCATCAGCAGAGGAATGAAGAAGAATGACCTGGCAAGGAGCGCAGTAACCTCAAACTTGAGCCAACAACTTGTCAGAGAGTATAACTGCATCACCCAGTTTTCTCTGGGTGATGAGAGAAAAAACATGGAGAGTGACTGCCATAGTGATCAGGATCCACACCCTCTCTGCAAACAAACACCACCTTCAATAAGTGCCTTTTTAATGTGCATTGAGTCTTTGTGTAGGAAAAGGATGTGCAGTTGGCAAGTACAGAGCTGTAAGGGGATAGTTTGAACATGCTGATAAAACGTCTAGCCTTACTCCAGAGTTGACTTTATCATTTACCCAGGGATATTGTTAGTAGAAGATGATAGCCATGCTCCGACAAGAGACAGACAGTGAAATGTATATGAACAAAACAGCCATTGTGGTAAACTCTATCCTGTTTGTGTGGTGACTTCTCTATCCATAATCACACAACTTTACAGGCAGAGATAAAACACAAAGCAGGCGGGGAGAGGGGTGGGGGTAAAGAAAGGGAAAAGAGAGCACACTGAGATCAAGAGGTTGTGGTGTGAAAGACAGACACTATCCCTCTTAAAGCGTCACCACTAAGAAAAGAAAAGAAAGAGAAAAGAGAAAGAAATCTCCAGTGTCTGTGTCCTTAGGCAGAGGGACAGCAGCTGGAGCAAGGGGGTGAGGTGTGTACTTTGGAAAATGAGGTTAGGTGGTTCACTTCTGCCAGATGGTCTGCAGGACTGGCTGGAGCATGGAGGCAACAAAAAGTCAATGCCATGAATGGAAAGAATGACTTTCCTGCCCTCAGAAGAAGCTGTGGGAATTACTGAAATTAGAGCTGGACTCATGCTGCAAACACTTTCCCCTGAGCATTCACTTGCAGTGAAAGGAAAACAAATTTACACCCATGTGTAACACGCCTCTTTTGTACTTGCCTTCCATGGGTGTCTCCACCCACTGAGTTTTATTTGTCTAATGAAGGCTTGAGGGATGTGAATTTTAAGCTCCCATGTCCTACAATTCCTGGCTGAAGTGGTATGCTTCAATGTATTTATTATTTCTGTTGTTTTAAATCAGTATTAAAAGTCCTATTCAAGAAGTCTCAACAGGGTTTTAATCGCAAATGATGGACAACCCGTGATTGAAATTAAGCCTAAGGAAATAATGCTGGTTGGATTGGTACTGCCTTCAGCAGAGTGATGCCACCAAGAATGAGGTGAGCCAGAGGAGGATCTTGCCACCACCTTTGCACACCAGTGGCTAAAGGCTCATTGAAATCACTTGCCAGGAAGGGTTTTTTTGGTTCACAGCATAGGCTAGGGAGGAGGTTTGCCCTAGACCCTGCCAGACAGGCAGCAAAGAAGATTCATTGATAATGGATAATCACTTCGCAGTCAGAAATATTGGTTCTAACTACTGGAGGCAGAAAGGGGAATGGTGGTGCTCACCATTTCTAAATCCACCAGAGCCCTATGACTCAGAGCTCTAAAAGAGAACAGGTCCATGCAATTATTTTGAGTAGATGTGGAAAGTAAAAAAATCTCTTAAACTCTCTAGGTAGAGAAAATAACAGCAGAGATGGTTTTATTCTTCCGCTAAGCCCATGCCATTAGAACCACAGGGATAAATGGTTGACATCTTCCAGAATTTGGCAATACCATTTATCACCTGTTTCATCCTGAAAGTGAAACAAGGCCTGGCAGCACCTTCTGATGTCCCCCCTGGTCCTGGTGTCACTAAGCCTCATTGAAAGCAGAAGCTGAGCTTTCCCAGGGTTAGCCAGTTTGGAAGGAGAATCAATTTCTCCTCCATTAGGCAGAGAATCACAGTGCAATTAAGACTCTTTATTTGTATATTATTAAAAGCACTCCAAATATTTTTAGATAGGTATTATGATGTGCTTGGAAGATATTTTTATTATAAGCTTGTACTCTTAGACATATTTTAAGTGAATGAGTTGCTTGACTCTGACCAAGGGTTGGGCTCAGTTTTTGGGGCTGTCTGTGTGAAGCTGGTCTCATGCTCTGAACATCTCTCCATCTGGAAGTGTCACAGCTCATTCCACAAGGACCATCAAAGAGCCAAGAGATAATAACACATTTGTTTTCAATTGATAAAGGCCAAACTGGAACCATAAATTCAGTAGTTATAGTTTGCTACCAGTTGTTGGATAGATTTACCCCTCTGTGCCACTTCATGCCGAGCTTTGAGTTCAGACCTTATTTTTGTTGTAACTTTTTGTGGTTCTGTTATTCCTGCTTAGACCTGTTAATATGAAAATGTCTGAACATTGAGATGTGGGTGGAATCACATCTCCAGGGAACAGCGTGACCTTGTTGCTGAATCTTTTAAAAGCCAGACTGACCAAAATGTGGTGAAGGAAAATAATATTACATTAGCAGGGAAATGGAGTACTTTAGTGACCTAATAGGTGTTCTCCAATGCTAACTTCTATAGATCCACAATAGGAAAATATTGATTTAATGAGCCAAAAGAAAGAAGAAGATTCTTGTGGAAGAGATGAATTTCATGATGATTCACTCCTTTTTTTTTAATCATGAAGAAGACAGTTTGTAACGTGCATTTTGCAGGCAAACCCAGAAGCTATCATTTGTCAGCAAATAATAATGCATGGGGTGCATCCTTTTTCTTTATGAAAACAGCATAAATCTGAAATTCTTCCTCGCTGGAAAGAAATTTAATATTTAAAGGTAATTTGACCTGTACATGTGTGTGCCATGAATCTTTTATGTGACCTACAGCAAATGTATTTATATAGTATTATTCTGAGGATAGTTATCTCTTATTCATTTTCTGGGATATTATTTTTCTTTCTTTGACTAATGTACATTTGGCCTTCTCATTTCCCCACCCAGCCAGAACTGTGTTAACCTTCCTATTTTTGTCTTTTTTCCTCTTTTTCAGGGTCTGGTAGCTAACACTGGACCACATGTGGCTAATATTATGATAGAATTGGTTCTTTTGCAAAAAATATAAGATATGTCTTTTTTTCCCCAATTCTTTATTTCTATTGTTGCTGTTATTACATAATTGAGTCAAGACTGATGTGTCCAGTGAAGGGCAAAGCAGCGGTAAAGAACTGTTTTTATTGTCTTGCTTTAACTTCTGTCCCTTTGCAGAAAGCCTCTGAGGAATGTTCAGATGGTTTTGTTGGGTGGCGTGTTATCTCCTAGCAGATCTCCCTGGTAAAGGACAGACCCTTTAGTCTGAAACTCTGAAAGGGGTCAGCACAACAGATACATCCCCCCTGCATCCAACTTAGCCATATTTTGAAGAAAATCTGCATGATTTCGGAGGCCTTGTGTGTTTCATACGCTGAAATCCTGTTCTGTAGGTCTGTTTACAAAGGCTTTGATTGGCAAAATGACTTTGCTTGGGACATCTGATGAGGCTACGGCTTCCAGCCGTGCCTCTTCTGCAGAGATATTTATACGGCTTGTCAGTCAGGCCCTGACACACCATCATTTACAGCGTAGCATTTTATGGTAAATCATCTCTCAGCTGGTTTTCAAAGCGTGTGTGTTAAACCTCAGTGGTTTAGGAGCTGATTGGCTCCATAGCTCACAAAGGTGTGGAAGGAGGGGTAGGATGGACATCCGGGACAGTAAACTCATCAGATGTCCCAAATGGAGCTGTCTCTTCTCATCAGTCAAAACCTTCCATTGCAGCCTTGAGTTCAATTGATCTGACCTCTAATTGCTTTCAATCACGTGGGTTGGCCTCTTAGATGTGTTACACTGGACCAAAACACACAGAAATGGCCACTGCTGGCTCCTCTGGTCCTCTGTGTGCTTGTGAACTGTCCTGAGAAAAAAGACCATCAAGGAAGGAGCCACAGGCTGGATGCAGAGTCCTGGAGAAGAGCAGGAGGAACCACAGATGGACCTTTTCTTGTGGGCTGTCAGTAACACTTGAGGTTGAGTTCCTTGTTTCAGGATTTGAGCTTGGGAAAGGGGATTTTTCCAGAGGTCATTATTACTTTTTTTTCTGATGGCATGAAAATATAAACAGTTGTTATTAAATCCTGTTACTTAATACAAAACACAAGGTTTGGGAATAAACTCTTTGGCAGCATTCTTCAAATATAGCACTGGCAGAAGCACAGAGAAGAAATTCATATCTATGAGTTGTCTGTATTCCTTGACACATTTTTGTTGGGAAAGCCAGCTTGGTTCAGACATGGTGTAATCATACCAGACCATTTGCCCTTTCCTTAGTCTCCCGCTGACCTTCATACTCCAGTGAATCTTAATTTTTGAGCCTAGGCAGAGACAGCCTGTTGCTTGAGGATGTTGCTTCAGGCCCCTAGTGGCATTAAATGTATTGTTTAAAATCTCTTAACACTGTAAATCACATTGAGTCTCTTATGAAATTGAAGCTGAAATTCTTCGTGGGCTGAGGAGGAAAGAAAGCAGGCTGGGGGAAATGGTAAATAGGCATAAAAAGTACCCCAAGAAAAGCCTGGAGAGCAACATACAGAAGTGCATGTCTGTGTATAGACACATGCATAGCTATATGTCCATGTGCCCACACTCACATACACACACAGAATAACATTCCTCAAGGTCCAAGAGTCATTGAAAAGTAAAGTGACCCAAATATTCCATTTTATTAATATGATGAAAATTTGAAAACAGGATTTATGACTGACACATTATTTACCTGAATGATGTACTTGGGATTTATGTCTGGCAACATGTAAGTAACTGTTTGCATGTGAATGTACAGAGTTTTGCCTCATCTGTGTGTTTATTTTTCCTATTTTCACATGCAAAGATCTGAGTATGGGTGTAAAAAGATGTATTTGTGATAAGCTGGTGGACATTCAAATTTTAAAGCTTATCTGATGCGTGTCTGGGTGAATGTACTGCAGATCACAAAGTCATAATCATAGAATCGTTTGGATTGGAAGGGACCTTAAAGATCATTAAGTTCCAGTCCCAATCCAAAATCATTTTGAAAACCTCACAGGAACTGGACATCTCTTGCAATATTTCAAACGGAATAATTTTCTTGGACTGAAAAATTTTAGATACTTGAGAAAATATAAAAACAGGGAATTAAAAAAGGCCACTTGAACTTCCAAAAGATTTGGACCTGATTCCAGACCAAGTAGTAACATAACAGGTTGGCTGAATTTCTTGGATCTTAACATTCAAGCTGGCATTACTATATGGAAGAGTTTTGTACTGAAGGCCCCCAGGAAATTCAGCCTGTGGCCTTGTAATTTGTCTTCCTTAGCTGGACCAAAAAAAAAAAAAAAGTCTTTGATCTGATCTGTGCTATGGATGCTCAGCAAATCCTTACATTTTTCTACATGGCACGAGAAAAAGAAAAAGGGAGAAACTTCAGAGTAACTTCTGCATGGTAGAGATTCTATTGCAGAGTACTGACTGTCTACAAGCTCTAGATAAAAAGCAGCCTGGATCTCTGCTGGCCCAGGTAGATATTATCCTCCATGCAAGACACTGTAAACACACTTAGAAGTGACTTAATGCAAAAAACCCAGCTTGTTTGCCCCATTTCTTTGGAGCACTTTGTCCTAAGAGGACAGCAGGGCCAGCTCATAGCCTCACAACCCAGGACTTCCTCTGGATTCCTTCAGTACTTCCATGGTGTTGTGTTTCTCTTCCAGCTCAAGATGTTTCTCACCCACTTCCCACTTCCTCAGAAAGGAAATCCTTAGCCTAAAAGGCTAATGCAAGGCCTGAAATTTCCTCAAGTATGGAGAGTAAGAAACCACCCAGAACTAAATTTTCCCACATGTGTAAAGCATGAAACTACGAATTTATGGAAAGGATTTACCAAAACTGTGATTTTTTGGAGTTAACAATAGGCAGTGGTAATTAATCCTTTGGGGACTTTGTTGCACAGGGACAGACATCCCTATTTTGTCTCCACTGCAGGTATAAAACGTCTCAGAAATTTCATTAATCAGGAGCTAAGTGGGCCCGGCTCTCGCCAGTCTGGTGCTGCTTCAAGAATCTTGAGAAGAACAGACATTGTGGGTGGTTCACAGCACCAATCAAGAGCATCTGCTGATGTTTCTTCTTCCCAGAACATCATAATTTTGATAGATATCATGACAAGGAAAATAAATATGTCAGGACTGATCTTTGGCATTCGGATATGGGGGAAATCAGCATTGTTTCAATGCTCATAGATCACTTAGGACCAGTTAGTAAATTGCTCAAAGCACCTCATTCTGACCTGTGAAGGGTTCCCCAGGCTCCAGGTGAGTCTCTAGAAAATGGGTTCAAGAAGCACATGTTAATATTCCTTCGTTAGCTGAAACCGGGAAGTGGAGAGAGCACAATGTGCAGCAGACACACAACCTCCCTTGCTCAGATGACTCACAACAAATTGTCTCTGAGAAACATTGAGGAGTTCTGAATCTGTTTACACTGTGTGCTCAGACATCAAAAATCACATGTACTTTCCTCTGAGGACGGCAGAATGGTGTGTAGGTGATATTACATTCACTACCCCACAACAAAGTATTCCAACTGATTTTACCAGATCCTGTCAGGTGGGGAAAAAGGAAGTATGGGGAAAATGCAAGAACTTTTTGTTGTTGTTCTGTCTTACGAGTCTCTCCTTTTTACTTCTTATTTTTCAGTCAACCTAACTTTGAAACAGAGTAAGCAGACTTGATCTCCCCATGCCTCGGCCGTCCTGGGGATAGAAATTTCACTGAGCCCAGCAGAGATGTGCATGGAAATTGCACATTTTAAACTGATGGCTGCACAAGAGCAGAAGCCGTGGCAATGCTGACACTTTTGGCCTGGAACTTGGCAGGGCTCTGAAAAAAACGTGGAGCTGCTGTTGCAAATGGCTCATTTTCTGACTTGGAGGGAAAGGACTCGTCGTTTCAGACATAGCACTTCTGCACATCGCTGACAAGGAGGAGACTTTGGTACCAGGCCACTGGCTTATCTCTAGCAAGTTGAGGGAAGTTAATATAAAGCATTGTAATCTCTTTCACAGCCTCCAGGACTCATAAGAAACTATAAGAAGAAATTTCTCAAGTTTAAAGTGTTCTACAGGATACTAAATCTTAAGTCTCCTGGAGGCCACTGGGGAAATGAAAAGGTGTAGTTGTCACATTTTGTCAAAGTGTAACATCTATATAATAAGGCAGTTAGTTCCCTTTCTCCAGATCCAGCCCAGTTTGAGCTACTAAGGCCATATTCTTTGTTTTCCAGTTTTATTGATGTGAATTTTTTATCAAAGCAAATTAAGCAACCTTGGAGCAGATCTTCAGCTGCTTAAAATTGGTGTTGATCCACTTTGGGCGATGAGACAGATTTATTTCAGCTAGGATTCTGCCTCATATTCTCATTCTTTGTCCCCTTCCATCTCTTTAGCCCTTTAGTTTGGATTTCTGCATTATTTTTTTTTTAATTACAACAAAAATGACAAAAAATATTTTGTGGTTATCCTTGAATTTTAGCAAATGTGCCTCAGTTATGAATTGAAGAAGCAAAGAGATGATTGAGGAGGTGTGTTTGTAAATCTGATCTTGGATTCCACAGACAGGAAAGAAACTCTGCTTAAAATGGGAGCTCTGAGGAAGAGGTAAACCCAAGAAAAGATGTGCTCACAGCAAGTCAAGGTACGTCAACTGTAACAAGAAATAAGCAGAAGAAGTGAACAAGCAGAGCAATAAGGAGACATCTGATCATAATGATTTGAGGTCATTTTTGGTAGAGTTATGGAGAGAATGAGTGGTGAAGATGTAGGGAGGAGCTATAGAAAGCACCAAACCTAAGGAAGAAAGAGAAGGAAAAGATGTCATGACAGAGCGGGAAATAGAGCTCTTAAGAGGAGATGGATGCTTGCAAAATAACCTGCTCATTAGCCCTTGGTTTATATTCCTTGCCTCAGAACTGTCACTTCTAATTATCTTTTCACCTTTGGTTATTAACTGCAATTACAGAAAACTAATGATCACCAGCCTTGCTTCAAAATATACACTGGGCAGTGCCTGAGAACATAACAGTTTTCTCAATTTGACCATATAACTAAAAATTTAAATAAAAGAAGAAGTCATGAGTCCATGAGTATATGTCTTTTAACAATTAAAGTTTCTGTATAAGAAGAAGGTTAACTGCTGGATGCCTTGACACTCACACATGCCTGATATGTTTAGTATCTCGGACACAATTTTCCTTTCCCCACTCTCTTTCTTTTTTTATCCTGTGGAAGCTAAAACTTTATTATAAAACTGAAGATAAGTATATCAGTTTGCTGGATGCTGGCAGAGCAGAACACAAGCAATGAGAAGATAAGGGAATTTGGTCAAATACAAAAAATACCATGGAACCTAAACCAAATAACATCAGATAAGACCTCCACTGACTTTCTATTAAAAATGTAATAAATAAGGATCACAGAAAAAAAATCTTATTTTTTTTCATGGCACTATTTTTTTTTGTTGTTATTGTCTCAAGTGCTCCACAAGTGTATCTGTACTAGTGTGGTTTTCCCATTTGTAATAAATAAATGCAGATCATCTTGTATTCAAGGTCTGATCGGTTCAAATTAATGATGAGACTCCTTTTATATATATATATATATATATATATATATATTTAATTTATGGATTTAATACAGTCTTGTGGGACAGCCTTACTGGCCTGTTTAGGGCCTTGGGCATAGTATTAGCAAGTCAGTGATCCTGAAATCATGACCGGCGGTTCTGAGAGCATGATAAAGGCTGGTAGCTGATGAACTGGGTAGGAAATGAGCTAAAAGCAGTGTAAATGCTGCTGTGATCAGTAGTGATCTGGGTTTGGGGCAGTATTCAGCTTCCCAGATGTTGGGAGCTGGGCTCTGGGATGGCAATAGCAGAGACTGAATTGGTTTGTGGCGCAGTATGCCGCTCCGTTCAAGCAGTTCAGCTACACAAACACATGTTATTCTTGGCTGGTGGAGAGGTCTCTGCCACTTCAGCTGCTGCTTCATCAAGTGGGAAGAGAGGAATTGCTAAAAAGGAGAGAAAAAGAGGTCTGTTGTTCATTCTAAAATCTCTTCTGTTTGCCAGAGACTTCCAAAAATGCAGTTTGTCTGCAATGTCTGTAGGATGTCCCCAAAGAAGGATGGGCATGCATAGCTTTACTGTTGGGTTTTCTTCACCATCTTGGACATTTTCCTGTGCAGATGCAATTATCCCTCACTGGCAATTTTTGTGGACCTAGTAATAGAGAGACTGGGAATCAGACCATGCATTGCAAACACCATAAATTTAACTGGCAGTTTGTCCTGGGTTTTAATGTGTCTAGATCTTGGTATCACCTTGCTAGGGGCTCAGGTAAGCTTTACATCACTGCATAGAACTATAAAAATAATAAAATATATCCTGATTCATGGCACAGCCTGTTGGAGAGAGGTAGGGGAATTGTGGCTGCTCTCAACAGCAATCCTCTGCTCATTTCATTTCCTATGGTGCCTACAAACAGAAAACGGTCACAGTTCCAGTCCAGGCAGCACATTAAAAATAAAGCATAGAATGGATAATTTTGGCCTTGAAAGCATCATGGAACTGTTTTATTTCTGAGGACATTTCATAGACTGCTTCCATCCAGGAATATTTTAGCCTTTCCAACTGCTCAGTGTTCACATCCACCTGAGTGGCTCAAGCCAGGCTGTCTCAGGGCTTTGGCAATGATAAACTTTGAATGACAGGGAAAATATATGTTCCAGGCTGGGAAAGGGAGAGTGTTTTTGATGGGAGAGGAATCCCCTTGGGGCTTGACGTTTGTCTGTGGCCTTAGGTGAGGTTTGCTTAGTGGTGTCTGCCCGGTCTCCAGTGGACGATAGTCTGTGCCATAAAAAGCTTCCATGCATAATACGTCATATTTGTTGGCCTCTGCCTTGAAGAAACCCAGATGAGAGCTGTTTATATCCATCTAGGGACAATCTCCAGTAGGAAAGATAGTTCTCTTTGGCTACAGGATATCTATGCCATTTTGTTTTATTCCACCTTTCAGTCTTATGGATCTTTTTCTTCTGCCTTTTTTTTCTTCCTCTCACTCTCTCTTTACATTTAACTTAAATGTGGGGAGGTTTAAGTATCTATAACTTCCTTGAAAACCAATAGGACTGAAAATGACCGGCATTCATCACACACTTTAATTAAATTTAATTAAAGAGTGTTCAAAACAATACGTACAAGTGTATAATCAGTGTCTATATAATTCTTTCTCCTTCACACTTTAAGTTCTCTTTTCATAGGTAGAATCTGGTTATAAAAAGTTAAGAGTCAACTGTAAAAATCAGATCTCAGAGAAGATGTGCTGGGAGGAGAAAAAAGAGACAAAAAACCTACCAAAAGAAAAAAAAAAAAATCATACAACTGACACATTCCTGCTGTCTGCCTGGCAGTACTAATCTTCTCCCTTAAGATCCAGCATGTTTTAAGCTTACACCAGGGTATTTCCCCACTGCCAGGCTCAATTTGCGGTGCACAAATGTGCACACACACACACACACACACACACACACACACGTGTGCACCCACACTGCATCCCCAGGCAGATGAGACTCAGCAAGGGAGAGAAAGTGTGTGTCACACCCTCTAAATTCAGGTGGCCTCAAGCAGTGCCATATAATCCCAGCCTCAATTAAACTTTCCAAGGTCAGTGGTGTTCTACCAGGTCAGACATAAATAAGTCAGGTGAGAGTCCTAGGGCACTGAAAAGCCATATTTATTCTTTATCCACAGTTCATAGCTATCAAATGAAGCCTAACAGAGAGAGAGAGAGTGTATGAGAGTCTGGCTCTCAGAGCTGCTTCTGTTGTAAGTAATTATTTTTTTTAAAGAAAAAACATAGTTCTGGCTCACCCCTACCTCAGAACTACCTAAAACTTCACTGTGACTGGTGGAAGTTTTAGAAAGACAGAGATTTTAATTCAGCAACAATTATATTGAATGATTAATTTATTAAAGTGAAATACCTCTAGTCATGCTGAAGATCCCGTTTTTTTAAGAGGAAAATATTCTTTTGAAATTTGAGAACAGATGCCACCATAAACCCCTCTTGAACTGAGATATACAGATTTCATGTCCCGATTCAGCCAGTAATTAAAATGGGCCAATGCTGAACAGTCTATAGGGTTTGTAAACAGAATATTTAATTTTGTATTGTTTTCGGAGAGCAGAGGAAAGGATAGGGAGAATATATCAGTTCAAAAAGTGTTAAAGACTGTGGACTTACTCTGGCTTCTCTGGGTGCCAGGCCCACTGAGAAGAGTTATCACATTACAAGGGAGTAATTAAGGACAGTTGAGGTCTACTGATTTCTGTACTTTCTGAAAAACTGAGTTTTCTAGGCCTTTATGACTAATAACCAAATTAATATATATGTTTTAATAAACCAACATACCACAAGTCTGCCCTGCTGTACTGCTTAGTATTTTAAAGGTAGAGTTTTGACTTAAGACATTAGGCCTTTCTCATATTATTGTTCAGGAGGCAAAAAACCCCAATAATGTTGCTTTGAGAGCTATTTTAGGGAGAATTATTAAAAACAAAAAGAAAATCATTCTCCAAACTCTCACTTGTCTGCCTCCAAAAAAACCAGAAAACTTCCCAAAAGTGCAAGTACTCTTGTATTTTAAGACTCACAAGCAGAAAATATAAGTGCTTTTTTTAAGAGGGTACAGAGGTCTGGAGCTAGTTTTGTTCTGTTGACCTAACTTGATTTACACCAGTTTACACAGTTGAGAAACTGATACATTAATGCTGCTGGAAAAGTCATCTCACACCTTTGGTTTGTTTTTCCTTATTTAATCTTTTTTCATTATTAAGATATGGTGATCTATTAAGCAGGATAAGGTATATATATCTTTTTTTAATGGCTTTCAGTCTTCTGTTGAGAAATAATTTTGAGACTGCAATTAAGTAATAACAAAAATAAATTTCCAGATATCTTTGTGAATACTAGTGCTAGCTTTTATTTAGTATATATAAGGAGATCACATCATTAATTATTGCAAATATTCAGACAGTGGATACTTATACATATGGTTTTGAATCACTGAATATATACAAGAGTAACTTTTAATCTGTGAAATATTCAAACACATGTATAATCACACATTTATCTTCTTACAATAACCTGCACACTTGCAATCAGGGAATGGAAAAAATAGTAGGTGATTAGCATGTCCAGACACATAATGACGAGTGTTGATTGGCTAAAGTGAGCACTTTCCAAACAAAGAAAAGTATTTGTCAAAACTGTTATACAGTTTGGGATATATTTGCTGTATTCATTGTTAGGCAGCTGTATTAGCGATTCTGATTCTGAGAATTTGAAGATAAAGTTAAAAAAGCACAAGCATTAGGGAGAGTTTATGGTGGACAAAGTGCCATAGAAATATGTTTATAGAAATATCAGTTTTATTTTACAGGCATTAATATTAGAAATCATTTTAGTGCTTAGTGTCCATTAGCATATGCATTGAATTCCCTGCTTCTGTGCCTCTGGTTTTAACATCTGAAAGTAAAAGGGAAAATCTTGACAAATGTTTCTGAAGGTTTATGTTCTCTTTATCCCACCGCTGGATCACAATCTGTGTTGTGCCCACTGCAATAACAGGAGAGTTGGGATCAGATAACCGGTTCCACAGATTAGATGTGAAGAAAGGGTGTTACAAGAACGTACCCACTTCCTCTTAGGTTTTAACCATACCCTGTGTTTCTGTGACAGGACAAGAGGGAGGGTGGAAAGGAAAATTTATCTTTTTGCTATACCTGCTTCTATCAGTTTCCCCAGCCAGCCCTCAAATACGTGTCTTAGTAGTGGATACATTACACTACTCATTCTTGATGGAAGGAATTAAAGCAAACCTCAAGCAATCAATGCCATAAGAAATTTCACCAATAGCTGGACTGAAAGGTGATTAAATGAAGCTGAATCCAAGAACACATTTTCCCTGCGAGGAAAGGATAAAATGTCCTTTTAAGGCTAAGTTGATATAAATGTATATAGAATTTTTAAATATAACTCCCACCTCACCGAAGCACTCAATCTTAAATACTGGCACGTAGGAAGGCCATGGAAACTCCTTCAGCTGCAGGGTCTTTTTTAAAACTTAAAATTCTGAAAAGACTTAACAGACTTTTTGATAATTTACAGTCATCTCCACCATGCTAGACATACCAATTAAGGGTTATGAGCCAAGTGCTTTTTCCAGGTCCAAGTTAGATTAGCTAGAACATCCAGATTTATTAATTGGAAAGAAAAGAGGAGGACATTAAAGAGGGCATTCTACAGCTCAACATTTTGTATTGCACCTGCGTGTTCTGTTCTCCATTTATTCAGAATAAGTACTTGAAATCAGTGGCTGAAAAGAAAGTAAATGATCATAAAGTTTTCTTCTGAGGAGATTCTCAGCCTGAGGAAGCAGAACTGTAGCAGAGAAATTGAACAACTCTTGATCTCTCATGGATGTGGATAAAGCCACTTCTGAGGGGAAGGGATAAAGTGAGGGGACGTGGTCTGACTGTCATGCGGAAAGTGGCAGGAACAGACTTTTGGTCCTCAGAAAAGGAATCTTAGAGTTTTATGGCTGAATTCATTGTGCTCCTAACCATGTTTCATGTCTTGTTTTCCCTGTTTAGCAAAGTTGGATAATGATTTACTTTTGGTACAGCCTGGAGTGAGAAAGAAATTCGTAATGAATTGCATTTTTCCACACATTTCAGAGTGCTTCAGTGTCTAAAAAGTCCCAGAGATTCCCCCAGAGGGTCATGTAGGGATTGTTCTACTGGCCAAAACCTTTGCTCTAGCTCACTCTTTCCTCAGGATGCATCCACCCTCATGGTCAGGAGGACATGGTCAGGATGCACAGCAGGAATTGTTCTGTGCATCAGGCAGGCTTTGCAGCACAGCTTTCTGGCTACTTTGGAATCAGATGTGTGTGGAAAAGAGGACACCGTCTCTAATCTGCTTCAAAATGTCCTCATACATGGCGCACAGGGACAAAAAGTAAAAATATTCATTATTGTTTTTGTTTTTCTATAGATTTTTACACATCCAGAGTTCACATGGGGGAGAAAGTTATGAACCTGCTAGCTTTCATGTTATGTGATTGATCAAAGCCAATGATGATAAAGTTATATAAATGTTTTGTAGGTCTATAAAGATTCATGACTTTCTGTACAGCAGCAATGTTCTTGATGTTGTTGCACTGTCTGGAGCTAATGTTCTGATTAATGCACATTTTGCTTCCTGATTTAAGAAATAGCTTATGGCTAAAAATCCTTAGATGCTCTCTGACTTATTGCATCTTCTTTTCCATTTCCTCCCCCCACCCCTTTTCTTTCCAGCTTCTTATTCCTATATATATGTATAATATAAATATATGTATTTGGAAATCTGTCAGCTTTAGAGATATCCCTGATGCAATACTATTATGAGATGTCTCTCAAGACTGGTATTTGTATAGAAAAATGAGTTTTTGTTAGACCACGTTTGTGAATCTATCATCTGGTGGGGGTACTCTAGTCAGCCTGTGTTGTTTGTCAAAACAACAACAAGCAAATGTGGCCACATCATTTACAGACTTGTGGGGGACAGGAGGGAGGCTGCTTCTGCTGTTAAAACAGCATGAAAAGCCAGGGTGATCTGTCACAGCCGCGGCACAGAAGTGTCACCTGCAGCTCCAGTTTCCCAGGCGGTGGGGGATGTGTTTGGGAAGGCAGGGGGTGTGATGGGGCACACCTTGGGCCAAGCAGCTGAATGATCTGCAGGGAGCAACATCTCGAAACGTGACCCAGTTCAGTCCTTTGGTCCAGGTCTGAGCTGCAGAACCAGCAGCAGAAACCTGGGGTAGGTTCTCTCCTTGGCTTTTCAGAGGGTGCCGGGGTAGAGGACAGGCTTGTGAGCTGTTGTGCAGAAATACAAAACACAGTTTTGTTGTTTACACCCTCTGCTTGGGCAGCAGTGACAGTGGAAACTGCCATGCTTCTACAGAGCAGTCAGTGTTTGATTTTCCTTTCAGTTTCCTCATGCACTGAAATCCAAGTGTTTATGGTGATGTCCGTGCTGACTTCTTTAAGTTTAACTCAGAAAACGATGCCGTAAAAAATGGTCTTTCACAAAAAAATTGATTTACAAAAGGCTTTGTTAAAGGTAAACCAAATTGTTTCCTCTGCTACAGGGACTACGCCATTTTATATTTTTGAGGTCTATTTACCAGAACCAGACTGTTTGCCCTCCGGTCCCTTAGCCTGAACTTCCTGAGGAGCGGTGTGCAAAAGAATGTGCCCACTTTGTTTTTATCTGCCAAGCTGTAAACCACCTACTTGTGTCCTTTTGTGTCTTTTGTGAAGCCTGTTAATAGCTGTTAACTGCTAATTGCTGTGCTTAGCTTGCTGTGTTCATCTCTGGGCAGGAACCAGGGAGATCAAAGAGCAGGATACTCCATAAAGTCTAGCAGTGTTCATCCTGCAGCTCTAATTCACCTGCACACGGCCGAGGTACTGCACAGGGCTGGCACAAAACACCCAGAAATAGAGGGAGAGAGAAAAATGAGGTTTATTTCACATAAGCATTTGAACTGCTTCAGCTGTAGGTTCAAAATGAAGGGTTTTGCAGTGCTTTGAAGCAGGATAGTGCTTTTGGAGGCTGCCCCATGACTTCTGTTATCTAAAGCAGACTATGAGGGATGCTAAGTTTTTCCTTCTCTTAAAAGACCAGTTTCATAGAAATGTATGACTCGACAAAACCTTCGAAGTCATGAAGTTTCAGTCCTTCAGCAGATTAAAACCCACAAAGTGCATGGTCCAGTCCCTCAAGATTGTAACAAATCTTTATCAGATCTTTATTAGAAGTGATATAAAAATCCTAAATATATATATATATTGTTCCATCAAATCAGAGTTGAAGGATCAAGAGCCTTCTCAGCATCCAACACGTCTGAAACTCCAAGTGCCTTGGAGGTGAAAACACTCACCCGTACCTGTGAAGGGCTTCCAATCTGATGTTGCATTGGAAACTCCCTTCTCTCACCTTCCTTCGACTTAGAAGTGGGGGCCCTGGCATTATTATGGAAATTTCAAAGGGTTGTAGATATTCCCAAACACAGAAAGTTCTCCCTGAGGCCTTTCTTCAGATTTAATGTTGGATTCTGACATGAGCCAATGTTATTAAGCTGCACTGGCCATGTACACTCTTTGAGGGGGAAACAATTGTCCCATCAATAATTTGGGTAGGTTCTAACAAATCTCTCTCCTGCAGAATAGAGAACATAATTTTTTCTTTTTTGATCCTTAAATGATTTTAGGTTGAGAATATCAGCCATGCCACCAGCTTTGGCACAGCTCTGGGCTTCAATAGGCCTTAAGGGTTACAACTGTTTTGTTAAATTTTATAAGAAATACTTTATTTAATGCTACCATGCAAAATACATTAAGAATCCAAATTTGTTGCCTCATGGTGGTCTCTCTTGCTTAATAGTATTCACCAGATCTCTGGCATGTTATTATGGATTTACTGCTCCTGTTAGCTGTAGATTTTTGTCTCTGCTCTGATGGATTGTTGATATAAAATTACCAGCTGATGTTTATCCACAGACATAGGAATAACAGCTTTATTAACTATTCCTATATATATTTTGTGTCATTATGACTGTAAGGGCTTGTCTGAATAATAAAGATTCCCTTGAGTGGGACTCACTAGGGTAAATGGCTGTTTGATAAAGACAGATAATGTAGATGAATCATTTTGACTACTTAGAGGAGCAATTGTGCTAAAACTCCTAACTTACACAAAGTCCTTCTGAACACATTAGGGGTCAAATCCTGCCCCTTGAGATCTTTGTAACATTGCTGCTGAGTAGAAAAGGACTGAAGTCTCACTTTAGGAGCAGGGACAAAATTTTTGCAGCGGGAGCTTGATTCATTTATGGGGGTGAAACCCTCAACTGCTACCATTATTTAAACACTAAGACTGTAAGTAGTACAAAAACATGCCCATATAAATGTCTATATTCTGTCTTCATATGTTGAAATATGTATTTAAAATAGATTTCTGCTAAATTATATGGCTTAGTTTTCTCTCTTCTCCATGATGTGATACTTCATGGTACACTGAAAGAATAAGAATATGAGTTTATTAAGTTTACTCAGAAAACTATTCAGTCATCTGTATGAGCTCTTGGAGCTATGTCAACATTTTCTTGAAAGATATCTGAGATTATTTGATGTTTACTTTTTTAAGTACAGTATTTGTGAGTAAAAGTGCACAAGAACATTTTATTACATTTTAAATGTAATTCCTGATCCCAGGGTGCTGTCTATA
This sequence comes from Oriolus oriolus, assembly GCA_013400235.1. Lineage (NCBI taxonomy): Eukaryota > Metazoa > Chordata > Aves > Passeriformes > Corvidae > Oriolus > Oriolus oriolus. Next base: position 234,641 of record VXBT01000053.1, on the reverse strand, counting down.
TAAATCTGAACAAACCTACGAAATCACTATCTATATTAGATCAGCAAATCCTCTCAGTCCCAGAACTGGTCAATGTGTTAAGAATAAGAGGCAAAAGTGAAATTCCTTGGTAATAAAACTTCTGAGCCTTGACAACTGTGAAGTAATGCTATTTCTTGCAGCATTGCCTAGACCTTTCAAAGTGCACTACTCTTTATTATATGCCTTTCCTCTGCCCCTAAACCTTCACTTCTGAAGTGCACATCTCACAGGTAACTAGTATATAATGCACTTTTCAATCAACCTCCTAATTCACTCAATGTAGCATGAGTTTTAGATAAACCAGGAAGATGTGAAATACGGAATAAAAGGTTCAGGTTGTATGATGCCACTCACCTGTTTTAAATCTTTTGCTATCTGTGAAAAAAATATGGAAAGAGTTCTCCTTCAGGATAATTCAGTGTGGCCCAGCTCTTCCCCCAGGCAGCAATGACAACAGCTCCCAGCATTTCTGCAAGGTCCTGCTCCTGATCTTCTGGGAGATTTACACCTTCTTCCAGCTTGTTCTCTCCCAGGCTCTGGCCAGGCCTTTATGTAGGTAACACAGTGATGTCTCCTTTGGATCCACCAGCTCTCTTGGGGCAAATTTGCGCTTCCAGTGCCAGTACCTGTGCTGGCATTGCTCTGTCCTCACTCTGACATGTTTCTGTGTTTCAATGGAGTGGCAGTGAGCAGCACCAGAAGGGCTGAGATGGTTTTGCTTTTGTGCAGCCTCTTCGGTTTCATGGAGTAAAAATTTCCTAGAGGTAAAACAGAGGGTGAACCAGATTTCATCTGTAGACTGGAACAAGGAGATTCATACGGTGCAGGTCTCCTAATTACCAGATTTTCCATAACTTATGTAAACTTATATGTAAATCCCCTGAAGTCAAGAACCTAAATACAACATTAAAATTTGTGTTGTGGTTTGAAAGCAGATCCAAGGTTTTGCAGAGTAATTGGCTGCTGCTCTTGTTGTTTATGCTTGCACATGCAGGCTGTGGTGGGCTTGTCTCTGCTGGCAATGTGGAGAGGTTTAATTTTACTCTGATCGAGGCAAAATACCTTGCTGAGAGGCTCAGGTTCAACATCATGCTAATAAACTCTGTGGCTCTTGGACAGGAGATGCTTTCCATCTGGCAAGTCTAGAGCATGGGCTGGAGTAGGACTTCAGTTGTGTGCAGAAATCCCTATGGATGTGCCCATAAGTTTTTGAGGGGCCTAACACATGGGATAAATATATGACAAAAATGTAGACCCACCTCAAAAATACATGGTGCAGAATTAACAATCACAGAGTTCATGGACTTACTTAAAGGTAAGGGGCAGCTAGTGATTCTATACGCAGATTTGTATTTTTTTTTTTTTTTTGCTGGCCTTGAATCAGGCTAATCTTTACTACACAAGGTATAGTGTGGTAAATATGGAAACATCTGTGTTATGCAAATTCCTCTGAAATGGTTGAATGACAGGTAACTGACTGAATTTTGAAGCTGTTCCAGGTAGAATGAATCAACAGTTTCCAGCAAGTCAGTCCAGCAAAAATCTGCAGGGTTCCTTTTGATGCATACACAGCTGTGAGCTTCTGTGTTGACTGCTTTCAGCTGAAACCAGAAATAGTTTAAAAAATAAAAAAGTTATTTAGACCTTAGCGGTACTGAGGTATCTAAAGGATAGACAGAATTCATCCTGAGATTTTTGCTCCAAATATCCAGCAAGCTTACCTGTGATAAGTTTTACTTCCTCTCTCTTGTGTTACTCCCTTGGACATCCCTAGGGAAACACATGAGTGTGTCCTGGAGCATTTTGATCCTCTCTGTGGGGAGGGGCAGGGACGGAGCTCCCCATGTGAACCCAGGGCAGCACAGGCCTCTCACTGTGTGGGTGGGGATGTGAGACCAACTGAGGGAGAAGATTCCAGCCCTTAGACATCAGAAACTTCCCAATCTGCTCTGTGAGAATGAGGTGAGGATGAAGCTTTGTGAGAATCCTCGGCACTGGGTGCTGCAGGACCCTACACCACCAGTCTGACCCTTAAAACACCAGCTCTGCAGTTCTATGGACAACAGATGGGGAAGAGATTTGTAGAAAGCCTGCCAAATAGTTTTCCTAGTTCAAGAAGTTGTAGTGCTTCCCTTCTGGATGGACTTGCTGCTAGCTGGCACCAGAGCTCATGGGATTAACATTGCATTCCCATAACACTGAAAGAAATAGGAAACATGACTTTGGAGAAGTAAAAATGTAGTTTTACAAAGAGTAGCATGATGATCTTTTTAAATGGAGGCTTGGCCCAATCAAGAATCCTTATAATTTAATTTGCGCTGGTCAGAGATATGTGATCTTTTCTGCAAAATATTTTACGTTTCTTAGATCTGATTAATTGTAAACATGCTGAAATGCTGTCTGCTACTGCTGCTGCCTCTGATTCATTGGTGACCTGTAGAAAGAGGCAACACATGCTTATTGTTAAAAAAAAAAAGAACAGAAGGATCATCTATTGCTCAGATGAAAGACAGAGACAAAATAACCAATCTGTAATGCAGATTTATTAATAGTCATTCACTGGTTTTCACTGAAATACTCTTCATGTAACCTTGACTTTATTAAGTAGTCCTTAAGGTGCATTTTGAAGACAGATAATGAGTTTGGGGAATAGTCTTATCTACATCAAGCTAATCTTTAACAGCTTGGAAGGGAACTCACTGAAACTTTTCCACTTTAAGTGACATAGCCATGTTCAAATCAAGCCTTTTAAAATGTCATTTTAATAGAAGAGTTTACAGGCATTTTTAATCGCTACACTTCATAGAGGAATATTATTTAAATGAAGAAGATAGAAAAAGTTGTTGAGTTTTTAATAGTATTAATGGGACTGGAGACAAGTGAGTGGTGTTGGGGCAGCAGGAATGCTGCTGTGGTGGAGTGGCATTTAGTGTCTTGATTAATAAAGACAAGGCAGCTCTTCCTTGAAAAAATAGCTTCTTTCACATCAACTGTAGCTTTAAAAGGCAGGGCCAGGGCCAAGGCAGCGGTTTTGAGTGATATTTGGATGCCAAACCTGCACATGTCACCTTGTCCAGCTTCCACAAGCAGAAGCTCTCAAGAGCCTCCTGACCCTTTGCTGGTACAGAGTCTTGTTGTGTGTGCGAGTGAGAGAGGGATGAAAAAGAGAAACTGAAAGAAAAATGAGCAGAGAGGCGCCATTTTAAAAAGAACTCAGATTTGCAGCATCTGTACTTTCCCTTCAGTTTCCAGCATGCCCTGGAAAATAGTTTCCCTTTTCCTGCATTGTGTGTAAAGCCCCAGAGGTGGTTGTCCCTCAGAGACACACACCAGCCTTTTCCTCCAGCTCATGCATGAAGTTGCTCACACCTCGGGCTGAATTTTAATCCGCTTGTACAGGCAGATGAGTTACATGAATCCTCTTCTGCTGATTCCAGTTGGCTTAGCTCATTTTGTTTAGCTTGCTTTATTGTTTGGGCATTAAATATCCCAGCTCTCCCAAGTGCACACACATTTGGTTTCTGACTAATGCGCAGCCTCCGTCAGAGAGACAGCGTTTGTCATTTAGAATCCAGCATGACTTGGAGTCAGGTTGTGACTCAGATACCACAAACTGTACACAGAATAGACCACAAATTCCTCCAGTAAGACTGAACAAGGCTTTCCGAGAAGCCACTTCCTCCTCTGGTTATATCCTAACCCTGACTGACAGGTAGCAAATAACCACGAGGTTTTGAGTGGCAGTTTTTTCTCCTACTTTCTGTTAAAATTTTTGTCTGTTGAATTCATGGCTGCTTAAAATCCTGCCTTTTTTGTATGTTTTTGTATGTGCACAGAACAGCGCTTTTGGCTAGATGTGGCTGCAGAAATCTTGGTTGGTTACATCTTTCTGGAAATATTGGCATCCATTGACTGAGCTCTGAGGCTGGGAATTCTGAGAGGACACTGAACGTGAGGGCAAAACTCAGCCTGACCCACCCGGGTTCCCCTGAGCCACAGCTGCAGCTCTCTTGTGCTTTGTCCACAAATCCATAAATCGGCTGGGCTTGCTTGAAAGGTTCCTGAACTTTGGCAAAACCTTTTGATGAACCTGCTGGGGGCTGGAGAAGCGGGGGAGGCAAGGGACGGGATCAGGGCTGCCAGTGTGGGGAGGTTTGCAAGGAAACCTGAAACCAGGTGAGATTCCCAAACTGTTTCCTCGGGCTGCAGACATGCAGGCAATTCTCATTTGAAAACAGAACTGGAGTTAACAAATCTGCTAACAAGCCTCACACGCTTGCTGACCAGCAGTAAATCCCCGCTCGATTTATTACTGAACACAGCACTTTGGCCTAAGTCCTCAGTGCCATTTTGCAAGTGGACAGAGAGCAAGTCACATTCTTAAATTCTGGTGAGAAAACCAGTTGCGAGAATCAGATGGGCTGCAGCCCTTTGATTTAACTTTTGCTTTCTCTTTTTTTTAATTCATTTAATGAAACAAGAGAATTCATCTGCCAACACACTATTCTGTGCTCTTTTGTCAATAGAAAAGTTGTTTTGCTAATGGTTATCTGTCTGCAAGTCCTTGACCTGCTTGTAAACACATTTCTGCAGGAAAACCCCAGGCCATGGCCTCGAGCATTTACGTCAACAAGAAGAGATAAAGTGACCAAAACTTAACCTGATCTGGCCTGGAGTGCCCTCTACTGCCCCTTGACCAAATACTTCCCTAATCTGTGTCCTTCTGAAAGGAACAGATTGTTGTGTAAGAAGTATTACCTGGAATGAAATCAATTTTGGGTGCCTGACTTCTTCCTCCTTTCCCCCAGCTCAGAGTCAAAGCCTGTTGAATTGCTGGAAGTTAAGGAATAAAGTCTCAGTTGGTTTTGGTGTCAGGGCAGGAGTTTTCCCTGGGATCACCCCCTTTGTCCCCACCCCAGCCTCCCGGCTGTGTTCTGTCATGGCACGTTAAACACGTCACCTTCCCAGCCGTGCGACAAACGCAGCAAAACTGAACTCACCGATCAAGTTGCTTTTAAAAGCCATTTGCTGATCCCCAGGGATTTGTTCTGGATTCACACGGCGCAAACCAAGGCTGTGATACAGCCAGGATTCGGAGAGTCGCTAAAATGGGAGAGAGGTCCCAAATTTTGGTGGGATCCTGCGAGGCAGGCAGTGGTGGAGCTGCAGTGATAGGATGGCATGAGCATCCCAGTTTGGCTGCTGCATCCACTCCTGGAGGCTGGGCTGAAATCTGGCTGCAGCCAAATACAGTTCTAGGGGAGAACTGACACCAAATTTTCCTGTGAAGGAAGGAATGTATCTATATGCTTTTTTTGGTAAGAGCTGGGCTAGAAAAGTTGAGGTGCTTCCCAGAGGAGAAATGTACACTGTGAAAAACTGGTATTGAGAACATAAATGAGAAAATTATTATTGTGTTGTTCATAACAAAATACTTTTTTTTAATGATGAAAACCCAGCTTGATTTTGGATGCTTCATAACAAACCAAAACCAAATGACCTAGAAATGGAAAATGAGGTTCTACGACCGCTGATTCACAATTTCTCTATGCTCATTCTCCAGTTGTTCAGCATGAACTGGGCTGCCAATCAGTTTTTGCTTATCCATATCTGGTATCTGTGGCTGATCACTGCATGTGAAACTGTACATGACAGACCAAAAACTCTCTCAGTGTATAAATCTGAGGCAGAAGGGGGAAAGCAAAGCTTAAGGAGGAGGCTCAGATGAAATTATATCGCTGTGTACTGGTACCGCGGGACTCTTGGATGCTGGCAGGTTTGCAGGGCTTGCCAGACACAGAGGATGAAGTTGCTCTCCTCTAGACAATGTTCAGGCCATGAAGCTGAAATCTGTGCTCTAAAGCATCTCCCACTTCTCTTGAACGAAGGTTTTTGCCTTTATCTGTCCCGTTTGTTGGTAGGTGCAGTCTGAGGCGGGTTTCCTGCAGGTATCTCACAGGCTTCTACCAAGTTTAAACCAATCCTTTAGGTTCAACTCCAGCTGGGTTATTTCCTTAGGATACAGCTGTTTTATAGTCTTTTATGCATTTAAACTTGTTTAACCAATGCAAGGCAGTTATATTTCCATCTTTTCATAGTAGGATTAATTCACAAACTTTAATCTCAACTGGACAGAAACTTTCAGTGTTGTCTTACAGAAAGCATCACTTCAGCTATTCTGACAGAAAATCAAACAAAGCAGATTTTATTTTCTTTTTCTATAGAAAGGCTCTATTTAAGGAAAAATGATTTTATTTTTCCAGTAGGAAGTATTTCCAAGAGAAAATATTCCATCCTCTAAATTGAAAATGTAAATTTTAACCTTGCTTAATAACTCAAAATTATTGCTCCTTTTTTAAATTTTTGTACAACATTTTTTTATTTCTCTGCTTCCAAAGTTTAGCAGGACTTTGAAGATGAATGCAGATTTGACAGACACCTTTTCAGATTGAAAAGATTGTTTTTACAGTGAAGAAAACTTGTCTTCCTCACAAAGTACAAAGCTGTGTAATCAAAGAAAGGTGAAGGGCTGGCTGAATCTATTCAGTATTCTCAGTTACTTTCCAAACCAAACTTCTGAATGCATGTTAGTTATTCAGATTAAGTCATACTCCCAAAATCCCTCCAGCTTCTGCAGCGGAGATGATATTTATACAGCACTAATAGAGAAAACTTAGTGTGTTTCAAAAAATAATTCCCAAGTAAACCAAAGCTGGGTTCAGCAGATGTATCAGGGGAAGTTTCAGGGAAGTCTGACTTATCTTCTGTTGCTGCAAAAGGCCAGCTTCAATTTAATTCTCAGCCCCTCAACATTGCAAGGGAGGAAGCTTTAAAAGCATTAAGCCACCCATATCAATGTTTGTGCTCCTAATCAAAAAATGCATACTCTTTTTGTTACAAAATTTGCCAGAATTAATTGACGCTGATGTTTTAAATTGACTTTTGGTAATGGAGCATTTTATCCATTTTAAATTTGTGAAAATTTTCCTGACTTGAAGCTTTCTTTTCAGTCTAGAGCTATGGAACTTCTAGAAATTTCAAACCATTTGCTGGGTGGGACACATCAGGCTCCAGTGGCCTTAGTGAATATGAAAATGAAGTGAGTTCTTGCTATGGCTTAGAACAAGAATAAATATTAGCAACAGCAGTGCCCAGATTCTTCACTTGAGATCAGCATATCTTACAGTCTAAAATGTGCTTCATATTTAGAATCAGATGGGGGAAAGGACACACTTTTCTCTGCGTGTCTCTGTCTTTTTTTACGCTGATCAGTCCATCATTTATCCACAAACTTTCTAGCACCGTGTTTTGGTGCCCTATTAGAAATAGTAACCCTGTAAGCATGAAACTGTACCTGGGCCTTTTTCATACAGGCTCATCCACTCATATATATCCGTGTGTCAATATATACTGGCTGACATAACAAATATTTTTGTTTTTAGAAATAAGAGGGTTTTCCTTGGGGACTGTAAGTAGATTCAGAGGATATTCTCAGGTATATGACTGTATTTCACTGTGATATTCATATTGTCAATAGTGGGACCTTTCTGTGGAAAATGGGGCTTTTCCTGTAAACATAATAATATTTCTGGATGGTGAAATATACAGTAAATGTTAAACAAGAAAAGAACTAAATTACAGACTATTCCCTGGTCAGCAAAACTCGCCCATTATTTTTCAGTTTGCTGAATCTGTGGTTTTTACCATTTTTTTAAAACTGTGACTTTTCAGATTCATGAGGGGTAGCATAGGTAATCTTCATATTTATAAGGACACACTGTCAGCTTGCTTTTCATAATTTATAAACTCTTTTTTTTATTATTATTCCTTTTCCCTGTTGGAAGCCTGGAAACTGGCATGTTTCCTTAACAGAGCTGGGAAGAAACTCTGCATTTTTGCTCAGGGAGATGAGTTCTCAGAAATAAGCTATCTGTGCTTCATGCAAAGGAGAAGTATCCGAGCTGGCTGAGTAGGGCTGGAATTAGTGCTGTAGGGTCTATTTTGCGAGTGTGTGCATGCTTTAGATTTTCAAGTTGCAACTTGCATTTTGGCTTGGTGAGGGATTTGTCAATACATTACAGCTTTGTACATCTTTGTTGATGTGAGCTGGATGAATGTTCATTGCCTTGTTAGGTTGGACCTTTGCCTTTAACCATCCCAACCGACATCTTCTCCCCATTGCTTTCTTCACAGCATCTCTCACATTCTCATCTGCTGCTGTGTGCTCCTGGCACGGCGAGAACAGATATTTTTTTCTTCTGCCCCTGCACTGATGGACTGGCAAGGACACGCATCCCTTATTCCAAGGTGAAATGAAAGTGGTTTGATAACCATTTCCTCTTCCCCTTTGGAATTTCACTGAGTTACTTTTCCATGGGGTTTATAAAAGCAAATATTTCAGGAATTTAGGTTAACCTTGCTCCTGGCTGTTGTAAGTGGGCAGAAACTTTTCTATGTTCTCAGAATTGATCCTAGAATTTGCAAGAGGCCAAGTTTACTTTCAGAAATAATTCACGGTGTTGATGCTGGTTTATAAAACACTATGAAATTTAGTGACTGGGTACTTTAAATACCATCTCTGGGCATGCTAGTCACTGTTATGGCAGATAAAATCTGTTTGGAATTACTTTTAATGGCTGTTTGAATTTAAAAAGCTGGTAAGGATTGATTCAAATTGAAGGTCATGAACTCCTTTACCCATTTCCCCTTATTGGCTCAACAAGGGTCCTATTTCATGATCTGTTGGCCATGATGCAACTCATCTGTTTAGTTGAGAAGGTGCTGAGATGAGCAATTAAGCTAAAATGGCATTGGGGAAGAACCTGTTAATATCTGGTAATGTATCACTGATTCTGTCCATCCATCTGCCAGTCTCTCCCCCATAAGTTTCCAACTTGCTGGTTAGTTTCAGCAAAATTTGGCACAGGAGTGGAGATATTTATTACCATTATGATGCTAAATGTTTTTGGAGAACTTACAGCTGGTGGAGGGGAGAGTTCTCATGCTGGAAGAAAGGACAGCTCAGGCAGCGCAGACATACAGATTGGACTGTTTAGAGGTGGATTATTGTGTCATAGTGATTTAGACAAAGCGTAGGACGTGCTTGAAGAAACTTGGAATCATTAGTGCCACTGCTCAAAGAACATCTTTTTATTTCTCTCTTGCAGAACTTTTACCACTGAAGAGGGCCTGGACCACTTATGTACCACTTAAGTCCTTTTACAGAGTTGGATTTCCTTCAGTAATATCCCAAGGAAATAATATGGTTGTGAAGTCTAATACTGTTGATATTCCTTTAGGATGCCCTGCCCTGGGAGGATGTCTGTGAAACCTGTCTGTGAAACACTTCAGAAAAAAAGGTCTGTGTGACAGGTAATCTAAACTGTTTTTTTTTTTTTTTTGCTTGAGATGCTTAGACTCCATCCTGAACTCTCCTGCAGGATTAGAGCAGATCCTGACCCTGTTGACCTAGTATCAACCCTTTTCTGTAAGCTGGGTACAGCAGAGGAGGAGGAGGACAGACACTGCAGTGGCTTAGAGGCTTAGATGCAGTAGGCTCTGAGCATCAGCACCAGTTGAAAGGATCAAAGGGGGTCTGTGATTCTCTAACCATGCTAATAAATGGAAGAAGTGGTATTTGGTCTTCATTATGGACTTTAAGAAAGAAAAAAAGAGAAGTCAAGTGTTTTGTCCTGTGGTAAAGCACTGAGCAAAAGCTGATGAAAGTAACAGAGCCATCTCCATTAGGTTTTCAGCAGCGTTTCAAGAGGATGGAGCCACTTAGGAAGTCACGCTTAGGCAGCACTTTCTTAAAAGTTAAATGTCTGATAAATGCTGATACTGCCTGCTCTGAATTCCTAATATGCCTCTAGACACAACAGGGCCTTGCAAAGTTTACCAGTGCTCATGGAATGGAAGAAAAGGTCCTTTTAGTAAAGGACTCCCTGGGTTTCTCCTGTCCCTTCTGCTTTGGGTGTGGGCTTGAGCCCAGCAGAGTTAATTCTGTCTCTCACCAGCTCAGGCATCACCCCCTGCCTTCCATTTCAATATCTCTGGGTTGCTACAGAGGAAAATTGTAGGCCAATGACCAGGACTCACATTGGCAGCAACTTGGGGCCAGAACACTGATGGGCTAATGGCATGATTTTTATCGTGGCTTTGCTACAGAACACGACAGCATGTATGATCATCAGGCATTCAAACAGTGAAATGTGTAAGGCTATTTTTCCATAATTGGTCCCAGGGCAAGGGGTTGATCTCATGTATAAAAGCCTCCAGATATGCTCTTGGTATGGCTTCTAATTAGGGAACCAGGAAAGAAACTGAACTTTGGAAACTGTGATGAGTCCATTCCTTTAAAAAAAAGGAAATAATCACTTTGACCTTGAACTCCAAAAGGCCCTGAAATCAACTGATTTTACTCTTTAAGCTCCTTAACAAGCATGGGGATTAGAGACGAGCTGTGTAGAACGGTTCATATTAGATATAAACGATAATGGACAATAGAAATTCATCTGTGAGCTCTGCACAGGCATCCTGTGCAAATTCCATTTCCCCAAGATGTGGTGATACCATGTTACAGTGTTATACACACCACTGATAACAATATGACTTCATCAGTTGGGAAGAGACGGAAGAAAACTCAATAGCAGCAGGGAGATGCAACTTTCAGAGATGTCCAAGCCTGCTCTAATCCAAGTCCTTTTAAATAACCACAACCAGGTGTATAAAAGGACAAATATAATCACCTTTCTACCCTGTGTGGTGAATAAATCATCTGTTTAGCTGTTTATTTCAAGTACGATGAAATTGCCCTCCCTGACAAAGAAATAAAACTTATGAGAGGAACAAACCTACTATAGACTGAAACTGCACATTTCAGTGGCTTTCCATCTGTCCACAGCTAAACAAGGAAGGGATGCTGCTGTCACTCCAAAAAAACCCAACTTCTTTGGTGATTTCATTTTGGCAAGTTTTTTTTTCTTCTTTTTTCTCTCTCTTCCAGGAACAGCTGAAAAAACCCACGTTGCTCTGAAAAAGAGGATCTCATCTTGAAATGGAAAAGTGCATCACATTTTCAGGAGAAAAGTAAAGAAGTGAGAAAAACACCTGGATAAGGAGAGGAGGTGATATAACTGAAATAATTGGTGGATTTTATTTGATAAATGTAACCCACTCAACAGTCGTCATCGCCCCAAGTATATACTAAATTCCTATGCAGATCTTTAAAATAATTTCCCTTATGAAAATCATACCTGCTGAAAAAAGTTATCGTGTCTTTCAAAAAGCACCTCTTAATCTTATTGTTGATATAGAAGGGTGAATGATGTGGTTAGACAGGCTACTGCCTGCCATGAAAACTAGTCAGAAATGATGTTGCACAATTCTTTCCCTCATCTGTTCCTCAAAATTTGTTATTTTATTTCACTTTTCCCCATTTCAGTCTGTGTGGCCTGGCAGACCTACTGGAACCAAGCCTGCAATAATATTGTCTCAGGGAGCTGATAGGTGTGAGGGCACCTGCAGGCAGACAAAATGTGTTTCTGTTTGTATCAGAATTTGCTACGGAGAACTCCAAATTGTCATGATTTCAGGACAATCTGCAATTTTTCCCTGAATGACTTGGAAAGCAGGGAAGCAAAATTAAAAAGAAAATCAGCTCCGTGCTTTTTCATTAGCTCTGGCAGCTTCCCCTAGAAACACACCCATACTCAGCAGTATCATTCTTTATTTAGCTCTGAACAGACTGAAGGACCTCAGTGAATTCTTTCTCCCTCCTCCTTTGCAGATAATAGCAGTGATGCTGCCACATATTTTGCAAAGTGCTCTTTTCTGGAGCTGAGATTGAGTTACATCCAATGTGATAGACCCCACTGGCAGCCGCGTGTTCTTAGCAGAGACATTCCATTACCATGCCAAGTTATTTTTAATTCTATCTGTTTTTTTAAAATTTTTTTTTAAACCAATGCATAAAAGAAAGCTATTGAGTTGCTCAGTCAATGTTAGTTTATTATTGCTTACCCAAGTGTTTAATAAACCTATCCCAACCCTGGACATAGCTTTAAATACTTCATTGACTGTAACAAAGCAGATTTTTCCTATCAGACCAAAGTGGCTCTATAAACTATAATTAAGCACTAATTATGAGCTCTACTGGTCAGATAACAGAAGGCAAGGTCCATTGTGCTACTGGCAGAACCAGCAATTAAAGGAGATTATTATTGTCAGAAATGGAATAAAACAAACAAAGGAAAAATTTGGGAGGAGGGGAAGATTTGCAATTGACCTGAGTAAACTTAATCTTGTTTGTGGCTTTGGGAGACTATGACATCATGAACGTGAAGAACCCAATATGTGATGACATAGAACAGATGTAATCAGTTCTTCTGGAAAGCCCACATTTTTTTGGATAACAGGTTGTACAGTCGGGTTCTGCTTGGCTCCACTCTCCTAGATTGAAAGCCAATCCCTTACAGTCCAAACCAGAAGTTGTATGTTTAGAACAAAAATATTTTCAAGGAAATATTGTCTCAGTACTTTTTTTAACTTGTTCTGATAAAGCATTCAAAGCCAGAGAGTGCCACATTGCTCATGGGCTTAAGAAGTAGAAAATGGAATTGAAGTTGAATGAAGACTAGATTGACTCCCCAGGAAGGAGGGAAAAAGACCCTCTACAACAGGTGAAAAGGAAGTGCGGTTTTATAAATTTGTTCCATTTTAACGTGTCTGGCTTCTTTTCGCTTACTCCATTTTTACACTGGCTTAACTTGATTGGCTCCAGTGGAGTTTTCAATTATGCCAGATCCCACTGAAGTGTTATTAGCAGCCTGCTTGGAATTTCTCTTGAAAGTCTGAAAGTGTTTCTGAGTTAACAATATACTCTTCCCCTTTCCCCCTTTGAAATAAAATGTTAACTCTGCAGAAAACCTTGATGTCCTGTTGAAACAGAATGCTCAAACACCAAAATGATTTGACTTTTCACATACAAATTTTAAATTTCCATGGAAAACAGAGTTTCCAGTTACCTCTAGTGATTGGCATGCTAGTCACAGTTCATGTATTCCTAGACCTGATACAGACATTCAAGGGAGCCAAAAGTCCTTTATACACACACACACACAAGCACGTTACAGCTTCCTGGAACACTCTTTAGGCTTTCAGGTGATGGCTGGGAATGTGGCCAATATCAGAAGGTAAAGGGCAAAAGAAAGCCATGAAAATGGAAATGACAATATTTCTTAGGAGCAGGCAGGTGCCTTTGCCCCTGACTCATGGCTGTGCCTAAAACTCACAGCACTGCTCTCTCCTCTCTGATTTGTTTTTTTTTCTTTTTGAAAGCAATTTGCATCTTTGGAAAAAAAAAGGGATTAATAAATTTCAAATGTTCCCCGTGCTTCTGTGCCAACTCGCACTGGAGGGGGCCTGTAACCTTGCCCAACTGCACTATATATAATTATTAATTAGAAAGCAACCTGGGAAGCAATGATCCTCTCCCCCAGCACAAACCAGAGGAACTTTACTGAATTCACCGTAGGAAAGAAAATTGGTTTTCCTAGGTCAGACTTGGGAGCAAACTTTATTTTGCTTTGACTAGTGGTTCGCTATCCAGAGTGGAATTATGGGAATTAATTGGAATAACTTGGGTGCTCATTTTATAAATCAGCTGGCAGAACTCCTGCCGTAATTAATGGGTCCGACTGGCAGTTTTCCACAAACACACACCCATTTCCCAGTGATTTCCACTGTGAATACATGCATTTTGGAGGAGCTCAACTTGCAAGGGGACATATTTAAGAGTTTATAACTGTCCCAATGACAGCAAGTTCTAATTTAAAACTCCTGTGTAATACTTGTTAGGAAGTTTTAATATCAAAAGGGCAGCCAAGGTCTTCCATGAGAAATTTCTAGACAGTGAAAGAAACTAATCCTTTTTAGTGATGTTTGGCTTCTTCTCTGCAGTAGCTGATCTCTGATTTCATATTTTATATCCATGGTTTGTTAATGAAATTTTCTCCTTTAAAGAGTGACCAGGCAGATAGGAAAAAAATAGCTGATACTTTGCAGTAAACGTTTGAAGTGAAATTCAAGTAGCAGCCTGAGGCTCACAGTATGTAAAACCAACTACCAAAGTTTTAGGGGGGTGGTTAATCTATTTTTCCTTCTCAGGGGACCTCTGCTATATTAAATTCTTTGGCTGAAGAGAAGCAGGCAGGTTGGCATTAGAACTGACTTAGCAATTTGCATCATTTGAAAGGGGATTAGTAAATTTAACATGCTCTTGGTGTCCCTGTGCCAGTTGGCACTGACAGGGGTCTGTTACATCACCCATCTTCACCACCACATGCCACGGGGCTACCTGAAAGGTGTCTTGAGCCCTACTTCAAAGAGTACAGGAAATTAGGCAGCAGGAAAATCTTAATGTCCGCACTTGGTGGCATCACTGCTGTTTATGGTGCACACAGGGAAGACAGGTTCGCTCCAAGCTCATCCCTGGATGTGTTGTTCAGGCTCTCCTTACCTGGCACTCAGGTTCACGAAGTTGTGATAGTCCTTTGAAATGCCCTCACATGTGTGAGGCCACATCCCTGGCCTCACAGTAGCTCCAGAGTGCAAGTGTGAGCTGGGTCTCACTGGAGAATCAGAGCCACAAAGGTGGGTTTCCCCTCTGAATTTTATCCTGATCTATGTTAGTCTTTTAGTTCAGTCTTTAGCAGTTTTGGGGTCTCTCTCTGTGGACCATGGAGAACAAAAACCCATTGGACTGGACAATTAATTACATCTGTCGTAGGATGCATTTACCTCCAGTTCTCCAGTGACTGTGGAACCAGGCTGGAAAAATGCAGCTTCTGGTAACTTATAGGGAAGAATTGTGCTGTAAAAGGGGCGACTTTTGTCTGTGGCCTACAGAAAGAGCCCAGACAATTTGTTTAGCTTGGAGGCCGGGTAGGTGGCCACTTTGAAGTCTGCTAGAAATCATTGCCAGAGTACAGCTTCAGATTTTCTTCTGAAGAAACCAAAATCATCCAGTAACAAACATGAGGCATACAGACGCGAGTAGAATTTGGGTGTCCAAAGGTTTCTTGGACTGCAGGACGATGCCATTTTCAGCAAAATATTTGACATTTCTTCAATTTGGCCTCTGGAAAATTTTTTTGGGAAGACACATTACATTTTTGTGTGTGTTTTTATAATACTGAAGATACTCCTATGAAGTCAGATGATTTTCAGTAATGATCAAAATCCAGTCTTCTGTTTAGTGGGATTTGTCTTCCATTTCTCTTAGTTACATAAAAGGTGTACAGGGGGAAAGAGGCTTGTGCAAAATTCCCCAAATATCTTCTAAACTCCATTCTGAGGGCAAATTAGCCTGGGTTTAGGAGTGCCAAACCATAAATCTGTCTAGATACTGATGATGCTCAATTCCTTATATCATAAAGACGAGGGTGCAGCACTGTCACTGTCACAGTGATGCAGGGGGAAGGAAACAGATCATCAGACAGTCATATCCAAAATCATGTTCAGGGCCTCTCACCATGTCCAGCAGGATGAGAAACTCAGGAGAGAACAAGCCCTTCTCAGTACCCCATCAAGAAATATCAGTCCAATTTCAGATATCAGGCATGAGACTGGGAGCTTATGCTGTAAATGAAAATCTGATGAATGCTTGCTTGCCCCCTCCCCATGCAAGTTTTACATTTCCTATGTACACTGTCTGCTGTTATGTGCTTAAAAAGCTGAGGTCTTGTTGCTTTTAATAAAAGTCCACCTGTTTGCTTTACTTTTAATGCTTTTGCAATATTTGAAACCCTATAAAACTCTGTGGGTGCTTCTGTTGGGATAAATATGGTGGGCCAAATCCAGCCCGTATTGCTCACACCAGATTTCTTAAATGAGCTGGGACTGTGATAATGTGTGCGCAGTAAATGAGGATAGGATGCCAAATAATGGGAGCAGAATTTTTTTCCTACCCCTCCCCCAAGTTTCCCTGTTTGATTTGACCAGGCTGATGCTGTTGGAGGTGTGTGAGGGAGGCAGCAGACGTAAGGAAAGCACTTTGTGCAAGTTAGTCACAAAAGAGCTCTGTCTTCCTTTCTGAAGTACAAAATGGTGCAAAGGGAACAATGGGAAACCAACATGTCTCAGTGCCACAGAAGAAGGGAGTGGCCAGAATGCCACAGTGATCAAACCATGTATTTATATGTATTTAAACTACAAATATCTATCACTAGAACACGCACATGACATGTGTGCACATGTGCAGAGAGGGAAGTAACAGCTTCCTTTCCTCTCCATACCTGCCTACTCTCTCTGAACTGAGGGAGAAGAAAAGAAAGATTCAAATTAAACACCCCAAATTACTTGAAAGTATCCTGAGTTATTAGGAAGGCAAAGCAGCAGCCCAGCAGGGAGTAGAAAGTGTAATAATGACAAGTTTTGTGCCTAAAGGGAAGGCAGGAATGAAATCAGAAAGATCCAGTGGGGTCAGGTGAGTAAAGAGTCAGCCAAGCACAGGAGTGAGAGATACCCGGAGGCAGTGCAATGTGCTGGCAAGGAGCCACACTGCTGGGGAGAGAGGAGTGTGTGTGAGAGAGAGAGCAGAGGGGAGGGAGAGATGGAGGGATAACACACCTTTGTGGGCTCTTGTGAGGTCCTCTGGCAGCACCAGCCTCTGTCTCCTTAGCAGTGGATGTGGATGTAGGAGGAGGCTCCCAGTTGCAGAGCCTCAAGAAGGCAGGAGCCAGAGCTTCTGTGTTTGCCCCTCCACCAGACCCCTGCCCCAGACACCTGGGTAGGAGTGGGCAGCAGGATGCAAGCACTGGAATACTGAAAATACCAAAATCCCATTCCCCTGTGGCCTATGGGAAGCTGGAGTGAGCTTGGCTGGGGAGCAGGCCCTGATGCCGACTGTGGCGATGTCATTTCCATCAGCCCGTGAAAGACAACTTCAAAAACAAGGTTTATATTTGCCAGTGGCTGTTTAATAGGGGATTAGTTAAAGGGTATAAACTGGCAGTAGGTTGAGATGGATGTGACCACAGGGACAAAGGCTTAACATGATGTGCTTGAAAATGACATTTGCCTGTTGCCAAGCAGATGTGGCCCACTTGTACCTGTTGCTTTGGGGTCATGGGCAAGGAGCACAGAGGGAGGGGGACCCTGGCGAGCCCATGGCTGGTCACATTCCCACCACACCCACTGAACTGGGAATCAACTGTGTGGAGATAAGGTGTTTTTGATGAGTACTATTAGCAGAAGGCAGATCAGCATTTCTAGGTTTCCAGAGGTGTGTGCACAACTCCAAAAGTCTCCTAACTTGGCAGCGTGTGTGGAGACACAGACACTTGGACTGTAAAAACCTGACTGCTTTCCTAGCCTGACACTGTCAGGTTATTCCCTGCTCTCTCCTGATATTTTCCTCAGTCCTCCAGCACCAGCTTTTGAGAACCTCAGCTCTGGAAGATGTTGCTGCGTCTGTTGCTCCTTATGTGAGTCTGTCCCTGATGAGCTGGGAGTTGTACAGAGGGAACAAGAGAACTCTTCAACCCTTTTCCAAAGCTTTGGCTCGTGGGGGGACTGATTGCCCTCACTTTTAGCCAAGTGATTTTTCTTTTTGGCAGGCAGCAGGAATGCCACTCAAGGAGAATGAGCCAGGGCTGCTCAGGCAGTGCAAGTACTTGCTGAAGGCAGCTTTAGCCAGGCAGCCAAGCTGGACCTGCTTGAAAAAGAGGGCAGGAAAGTAGGGCTGGGAGGGATTCACTGGTTTTAGGGGGTGGCCTTGCTGCCTTGGATGCTGTTGTAGGCACAAGCAAAGCCTTGATAGCATCTGGTGTCTCTGATCACAGCTAGCTACAGGATCTGCAGAGCAGGTTGATTGAAGGCCTTAGGACATGTCAAGGGGAGCAAGCACAGGACAGAGTGCCAGCTCGCTGGGCAAGCTGCAGGAAGCCTGCCTTTATCAGGATGCTGCAGGCAGGAAATTATTTGAAGTACACTGCCTTCTCTTGTAAAGTGATTGAGGGAAGGGAGTAGACCAAGAACAGGAGCAGCTGTGGCTGTGTTTCAAAGTTCGTTTCCATCTTCTTTCTTGCATTACTGCTCTTTCTTTCCCCACCAAAAAACCTCACCCCAAAATCAAACTAAAACAAAACCTAAACAAACAAAAGAATCCCTTCCCCTCCCCACTCCAAAGGCCCCTGTGTGTTTCTGCTTCCTCTCCCTTCTCTTTCCTTGTTTTAAGGATAAGTGCCCTAGACTGGTTGTGTCACAGGTACATGGAGAGAGTTGATTTGAATCCAACCACAGCTCCCTTGCTGATTCTTACAGGCTGCTTAGGGCTGATTGTGGAGTGAATTGCAGCAGTTTAAGGGATGCTGTGAATGTCAGAGTGGTGGCATAGGGACCCTAAGATGACTGAGGATCAAAGCAAGGTGGCCAGACTGCAGGTAAGGAAAGCCCTGAAGGAAGGTGGTGTGGAGTCTGGCAGAGACAGCCAGAATTCCCTTCCATGGCATCACCCCCAGCCAGGGGGAATGACCCTGTACTGCAGAGCTGCAAAATGCAGCTGCCTCAGGAGACAGGATGAACCCAAACCCTTGTGGAAGTGGTGATTATGGCATTTACATTTGCAAAGCTGTGCTCCTATTGCTACCCAGAGGAGCCAGGTGAAAAGTTGGCTCTTTTGGTTCAACTGCAGACATGCACTCCATGCCAGAGATGATAAACTCTCAGCCTTCTTCATTTCACTCTTCTAGCTTCTCTTCTGCTTGCCTTCCTTCTATAATGTGAGATGTTATTCTTGGCTGTCCTCTTCCCCCTTGGAGTTCCTGAATTTAAGACAAGGACCAGCTTCTTCCAGCCTCAGTTTCCATTTAGAACCAGCTCACAGGAGCTGCGTTCAGACCATTTGTTTTGTCTTTTGGCACCAGCTATTTTTTGAATGAGAAACACAGCAAAGGGCAAACAATCAGAAAACTGGTTTCACTGTTCTCTACCTGGTGAGAAGTCTTTACAGCCCTTAGGCCTGGTATAAAAACTTACAAACTCTACACTTGTAAGTGTTGTGTAAAAAGCTGTTATTGCCCTTAAAACTAGTCATTGGAGTTGAAAGATAAATATTATTCCATATCTTATTGAATAAAATATATTATATCACAGGTGATGGAGACAGATTGTCTCAATAAATTCTGATACTGTATTCGGTGGAAAAGTGGCAATAAAAATGCTGATGACTTGACACGGGGAGAATATTGAATGTCATTAACATGTTATTTCCTCTGTTCTGATATCACTGTCATGTTCTTCCCACTGCTCTAATCTCTATCAGTTGTGGGATTTTTTTTTTTTTTCGCTTTGCTTGTTTGAATGAGAAAAATGACATTTTTTTCAGCCCTTTAAATTAACCACTACTTGAGAAATGCTTAGAGATAGGAGGTGACATCCTCAAATACAGAAATCAAAACATGGTTTGATATTTAACCGTATGCTAAGTATGGGCTGAAGAGGAATCCTTAAGACTGTCTCTATCATCTGATAGTTGATTATGACAGTTTTGGCCATCTGCATAGTGATTAAGAGCAGTATCTTGCTTTTAAAAAATGCTTGGAAAGCACTTAATGAAGGTAGTTCTTTTGCAGATGGGGAAACTGAGGGATGGGGAAGTTAAGTGAGTCACATGAGGTCATTTCCTAGCCCAGTGGCAGAGCCAGGTTCCTGTGATGTGTCTAAGCTTCATCCTACATTTGCTGTGAAACTTGATTAGCTGCACATTGAAGCCACTTTTCCCACCCCATGTTAACCTGTACCTGCTGGAGCCACAGCCCAGCAAGTTTCCAGTTGTTCTTACCAGAGATACTTCTGGTTTTATTTCCCGCTCCTGTGTAGGTGTGGACTGTCTCTCTCACTGTATGTATCCCACTATGAGGGCTGCAGAGCTGAGAATGTATTTGTGTACAGTTATGAAATGAGCCATCTAGGAAAAAGAACATTAATCCCTGTCTACATCCTCTTTTCCCAAACCAGAATAAACCCAGTGCTTTTCAGAAAGCCTGAATCTGCCCAGGCATTCCCATTCTGTCACTCTGTGCCAGAAAGCCTGTTGTGATAGCCCTACGGGCAACTCAGATCAGCTTGTACCAAAGAGCATTTGGATCACGTGGGTTGTTTGGCATCCTCATGAGAGAATATGCTGCTGGTCTTGAATGATAGCAATTAAAGGTGCAAAGAAGTCATCTGTCTATTTGCTAGGGCCAGTATCTAGTCTGGTCTCCTACTGTAATCTTGTGCTTTATCCACAGCTAATTCTAAATGACTCCAGGAACAGCCACCACTTCCATTACAGGACCATTTCATGCACTGTTATAGTTTATTGTCAGGTGGTTTTCAGCAATTAAATTCTAAATTGATTTCACAGTTGCACATGCTGTTTCTGTTATTTATTTTGGTCCTCACCTGTCTGAGGAAACGGGGTGCCTCCATCTCTTCATAAGTAGATGCTGCTGTAGAGCTGAACAGAATATTTTAAGTGCCTGCAAAAATAGACTTTTACATAGAAATAGCGTACAAGGCAAATATAACAGAGTTTAATTCTCACACAGCCTCAGCAATAGTACTGATGGATTTTTAAAAGGGAGTAATATTGTAGATCTTTTGCTAAGTGTCACAGCGCCTGCATTTTTCTATTTGTTCTGGTGTCCTGTAGGAAGGTGTGTTATTTCCCAACATAGAGCAGAAGATGGAATTAGCTACCTGGTATGGCTGCATTACTGCTCTGCTATTCACTTCCTGACTTCAGCTCAAGTGCCTACAGGTCCTATCCTGCCAAGTTAATGGGATCCTTTCTGATAAGGCAGATATGGGGCCAATAAACCATAACAACTTTATGCCTCGATTTACCCAGGTGTAAAATGGGAATAAAATTCCTCATGTTTTGTAAGACACTATTGAAAAAGCAAAAGGAGCTGGCTGTAGAGTTAAAGCTACAGAGTAAAATACTATTAGTACTTTAACCCTCATGTCTCACCTCTTTCGAACAGGCACTTTCTGAGTACAAATCAGAACCCTAATAAATTCTCTTGCACTCAGCATCTCCCCTCTTGCCTAGTGTGCATGCTGGGGTATTTGAAAACCTTCTTTTTTCTTCCCTTTTTAGTTCTTTTTTTTAACATATGCCATGATTTTTTGGAAATCATTCCGGTTTTAGTGAGAGCATATGTACTTTTTCCTGTAGAAAGTGTTCTCCAGGCCAAGATCTACTTCAGGGCAGTTACTTTAGTGACAGGGAAAAAAAAGAGATATTAGCACCAGCTTGGCACAACGTCATTATTATCATGCAAGCAGTTCCCCTTCATTATCAACATATAAAGAGAACAATTAAATTTTGCAAGGCAGGACTTCTAATCTCCAGGATCAGATTCTTCACGGCAAGGAGGGGGTGTAAAAGTTTCTCTCTTGCTCTGTCTCTTCATGGCGCATGGTCCCAGCTGTATGACTCTGTTCATGAATATGCATGAAATCAGATATGACATTCCCCTGCTCCCATTAATAATCTTGTCATCTGACTTGTGCAGCATTAAGCTTCAGCCCGTGGCTCCTCGTAGCGAAAGCAGCCTGGAGGAAAGGGAGGGAGGGGAGGAGAAAAAAAAAAAGGGCATGCCTTTTTTTATTGGGATTAAGTGCTTGAAAATTTTGGCAGGGGGTTGCCAGGAGAGTAAGGGGAGGGAGAGAAAGAGAGAGAGACGCACACAGGGACAGAGAGACGAGAAATCCTCCATGAATGCGTTGGCTTGTTAGAAGCCCAAAGCGGTGGGTGTAATGGTATGCGAGCTGACCTTGAATATAGCCACTGTGGGTTGCCCCAGCTTTTTTGTAAAAGAAGCATTTGCAGCAGAGGTTTGGATTTCAGGCTTTGCAGTCATCAATCATCTCAGCCTATTCTCCTCTTTGACAGCTCTGTACAAGGCCTGACATTTGACACCCAAGACCCCAGGACTTACACAGAGGCACAAGCTCAGGCCCTGGGGAGGAGATAGGGAGCAGGGGGAGAAAAAAAAAAATCACAACAGGAGAAATATTTTTCTTTTTGTTTTTAATTTTATTTTTAAAGAAGCTACAAAACAAATTATAGCTGTAATAGGAATTGATTTCACAGAAGAACATTGCACTGAGTTCCATTCCCTGCATTGTGCAGCTCATGCTGACAGGGCTGATCCAAAGAGGTGGGAGAGGAAAGGCAGGCTGAGAGGGATTTAGGGGAAGCAGGATGAGGCTCTTACCCTTTTTCTACACACCCTGGTGTTACCAACCTACCAAAGTTTTATTCCATTTTAATGAAGTTAACCTGGACTTGATATGTCCCAGTTCAAGCCAATCAGACCGATGAGTTCCCTGGGTCACATGGACCTGTTGGAAGCCAGGATGGGCCTAAGCCAGGTTGCCTAGACTAAATTTCAGCAAAGCTATTTGTGAAATTGAGTATTTGGGTTGCAGTTCTAGGGGCACTGGGAGTCCAAGGTGGGAAAAAAAAGCAGATATGACCTGTTAAAGAAGAGAAATGTTTTGGGATAAAACTCTTTGTCCAAGTCAGTGCTTCCTTGAGCTGGCATGTTTTGATAGTTACAGTCTTATTAAGATAGCTTTTTATGTTTTTTACAATACAAACATGACAATAGTCATTCTTAACCTAATTTCTTCTGTGAGCCCACCCTTTGTTCTTACATCCTTCCCTATCCACACAGTCTCCTGTCCCTCACACCCACTTCTAGTTAGGAACAAGAAAGAAAAGTTTGATATAACCAACCTTTATATACTGTTAAACTAGATATGAAACCAATTTCTTGTGAAAGCCATCCATGGTTCCCTGCTACCTCCTTAGTCATAAAAAGGAAGGGAATTGGGGATTTGTAGAAGGATTCTGTTGCAGATGAGTTTTGGCACAAGGAAATTTGACACAAGGAGCAAGGGCAGTCAAATATGTGAGTGTAAGTGGACAGGAAAGAACACAGGAAAGTATTTCTCCTCAATGTTTAACTCAGCAGTGGCACATGGCATATTTAAATTGATCTAGAAACAGGTGACAAGTACCCTCTGCTTTATGCTAACTTTGGATTCAGCCCAGATATGTATCCAGCCTGTGAATTTTGCTGACACAGGAAGTCAGGTTAAATACTCTGGATGATTTTCCAGGAATGTCAGGCTGTCTCTCAAGGACACGCTGGGTCATGGAATGGTTTATTTGAAAAAGTAGCTCTCTTTTTTTTTTCTCTATTTGAAAAAGCAGTAATTCTTCAGGAATTCACCATTTTGATTTGTTGTGCATTTTGTTATCTTTCACTTCGAGTATTTTCCGTATGCCAGCCCTCATCCCACCCCCTGGGTCACACAGAGATAAATGAACAGTTTGAGTGCATCATTTCTGAAACAAACCTTCAGAGAAGCACTTCCAGAGTAGTTAGCAAACTTTTGCTTTCCATAAACAAAACTGCTTGCTCCAATGAACCTTCCTGGAAAAGGGTCACAAATGATGTCAAAGTGAATTAGCGGCTTTTTATGTGAATGAATGTTTGCAAACAGTGTTTGGCTGTCCTGCTCCAAACTCGTAATTACAGTTGCAGCTCTGCATAGGGAAAACCCAAGCTCACTCTATAGGACACACATTTACTGCCTGCAGGGGTTAGGATGAATATTTTTCCCGAGCTAAGTGCTCTGCGGATTTTGAGGGTTGCCTTCCTCTGAAGTATCAGGGTTTAGCCACTGCTGGAGGCAATGATACCAAACTTGATGGACCAATAGGCTGATTCAATATGGCAATTCCTCTGCTTCTTGTGTTTTTCAAGCTGGCTTCTGTGTGCACATGCCCAAGCGATGATTTATCGCCTGCTCTGGGAGACCCTCTTGCATCAAGCACACGGGCTGTGTTTGTGTGTGGATGTGCTGTGTAACAGGAGAGAGACCGATATCAAACAGCTGATTACTACTACTTTCTGTCTCTACTCTGGATTTAACCCAGTGTGGGACCCTTCTCCTTTACACTCATTCCAACTTTTCATTCAATGTTACTTAAATTTCCAGGCTTTTGACTTTTCCAGTTGGTGTTCAGGGTAAAGGAAAGGGTTAGAGGATAAGTGTTTGTGTTTTAAATTATTATTTCTCTCACTAATTTTCAGGTCCAAGGAAAACCCCACTAACACTTTTCCAGACTTCAAACCCGACACTTGAGTCTCTTCTTTTTTCTAGTTCTGCCCTCAAAATAAGAAATTTGCAATATTAGAAAGGAAAAGTCTTTCTTTATTGGGAAATCCTCTGATCCATAAAATAAGAGGATTGCGTTTTACTTTTTTTTTCTCTTCTGTAAGTTTTTGAATAAGATTTAGCTTAGCTTAGCTGAAAAGACTTGGAAACAGAAGTTTGGAAATGTCATCCTGGGTGCAAATGATTTTTGTAAAGCAATGAGTGAGGTACCACTACAACCTGCTGCTATCAATCTATTTTTGTGGCAAAGCTTCAAACTCCTCTGTTAGAGAGCTAAAAGGAAGTGGTAGCACATCCTTTGGCTATGTCAGGATTGTTTTCCAGGTCCTTCCATCCCTCATTCAATCACAAATAGACACAGTCTTGAGGCTACTTATTAATCCAATATGCTTCTCATCTGAATCCAGTATCTTCACCTGATTCCTGTATTTTCTATATGATTATTAGGCTGCTATATTTGTTTATCTAGCCCTTAGCTGGGCTCTTTTTAAAATTTGGAGTTCTGTTAATAAGTTCAATGTGTAGGTCCCTATCAAATACCTGAATATCAATTGGAAAGTCATAAAGAGGAGGAGGCTGTCCTTGTCCGTGAAACTATTTTGTGGTTTTATATCCAGGTCATTAGGACCCAGACAGATTTGCTTTGAGTTTTTACGTTTGTTTGGAAATCAGAACTCCAGCTATAGATGTACAGCACATGAAAAAGAATGGAAGAGAAGCAGTCCATGGACTGTAACTCGCATCAGATGCATCACACAAAAAGCACAGGTGAAAATAATGTATGCAGTGCAAATAAATTAAGGGAAAGTGAAAAAGACTATTACGGATTGCAGTGTGCCTGGTTCTAAAGAGACTAATTAAAAAATGTTAATAAAGAGTAGTAAGAATTGTCTAGTGTTTAAATTCCTTAATTGAGACACAAGAGCTCAGGCAAAACATAAATCAAAGTATAAGTTTTTCCTTCAACAGAATACAATATGTTGTTATGTAGTACATCATAAATATCTAGGGATAAACACTGGAGACCAAAGGAAGAAAAGATGGATCATTTTTATTTTACCTCTTCTTTTGTTGCCTTTTTTACTATTTCAGTTATGTTTTGCTGTATAAAAATGATTATTATTCTCCTCGTACGACCACTATCGATGTGAAATTATGGTGTAAGTGAAGAGTATGGGATCCATTTCAGCAGCCAGGCAGCCTTGTTTGAGGTGCTATAGAGACTGGTGAATGAAGAGTCCTCACACTGGTGATGAGCACGGAAACAAGTATTTGTGAAACCAGATTGACAATTCATCTGCAAACAGACCAATGTGACTTTCCCTCTCATGCCCCCACGAACTGGGACTGCAGCTGCGTTCAGCTTCATTCAAAACATTGCATCCTCTTCCCTCGCGCATGGGTGGGCAGTTCAGGATGCTAAATAGGACATTTTGACTGCTCATATCTGTACCTTGGGGCCTACCAGATCTGAGGGCAGTGGAGTGCCTGCTCATTTAACTTGCACAGCTGCAAAGCTTCCAGCACAAATGCTCCTCGAACGCTCTGCGCGGGGGCTGGATGTGACGGCACATCGCTCGGCTGAAGAGGGAAAATAGAGACAACAAACTCCCGAGCCTTCGTAGAGAGAGCACCCTCCCCAAGCCTATGAGATTAAAGCAATAGATTTTCAAGTAGCCCTTCAGAGTGACTAATTTATATGGATATCAAGGATTCAGTTGGAAAATTAAAAAAAAGTAACTAGGGGAAAATATGGTGCTCTCTAAGTCCCAGTGGTATGCCACATTCATTTTACTAGAGAGTTTATTCTTTAGTACTTTCATGGATTGACATGAGGGAGGAATTCACATGTCAGGACAGATAAAATCTCCCTCCTGCCAAAGGAGTCTATTCAGACATGCATGTTAGTAGGTTGATAACTTATTCTGTATTGCAGAGGACTCAAAGATAGACATTTCTCCTTTTATCTCCATCTCTGCGCTCCCTGCATACTAAAGATATGGGGAAACAGCAAGATACATCTTAACTAGCCCTCTCAGAGAGCACTGACTTCTCCTAGCCTGTGCCAAGAGATGCAAACTTAAAGGAATAAGGTGTCACACAGACTAATAGTGAACACATTAGCAATGTTTATGCGCATAATTTGAGCCCTGTGTGAATATTGTTTAAAAAAATACAAACCCTGGACTTTGTGGTTAATTTTGTTAGCCAAGAAAAATGCACAGTATTGCAGCGCTCTTGTTTCGCGTTGCTCTGCTAGAGGCATGGGAAATAGGTTAAGAAACATGGGGGACCGGGACAAGTGAAATGTGTTGAAGAATCCATCTTTGACACACTTTCCAAATACTAATGAAACCTTCGTGTTTTTCTGGGAGCTAGGCCCATTCTCCTTCTAAAGACTGGGGAATTCAGTCAAACGACTTTACCCCTTGACCAGAGCAGTAGAAGTATGTCTGCTCTTCAAAATGGAATTAAAATTCAGGAATGTTTAGTCTTATGCTTAAGCTGATCATCTCCATTTCATATACTTTTGATTTTTCTGGGGCTATCAAATGGTATAATTTTAGGGAAACTTGTTATTTAAGAGTATTAAATTATGTGAGTGTCATTCCTAAGGAGCTACACTTAAAAAATAGGGGATAAAGATCCTCCAGAGTGCAGCTCACAGCATCTCTGAACTGTCCTTTGGTAGAAGGACTTTTCCCTTTCTCCTTCTTGCAGTGATGGTGCTGGGAGAGCAGCCTCCTTCACTGGGCACTGTGGGGTTTCCTTACAACTCCGCTCCCAAAAGCAGATTCTTCTTTTTTTTTTTTTTTTTAGCGGCTCATTTACGTAGATTGAGATTAAAGTGGTTTAGAAAGTGTTTTATATAGATTTGTATACATACCTAAAATATTTGCCTAGATGTATCTTATCTAAACTTCTACATGGATCTGAATTTCCCAGGCTTGAACCACGCTTTGTGTAAATCGGCGTTGTCTCACTGTCTTTGACTAAGCTTATTTACGTCAGCTCTGGAATTAGTCCCCTGTATTCCAGCCAGCACTTAGCTGCAAGAGTCAAAATAACATGGATATGTACTGTTTTCCTGTTATCTCTAGCCTCTCTATAAACAGAAACTATTAGAAATATTGTGAGAAAGCTATCTTGTGAGGTTTGCTCCCCACTCGAGAGTCTTTAGATGGATATCTGACAAGAATGTGCAGTTATACCAATCCTCAAACTTCACCATAGTTTTCTTTGCCTTAACAGTAATTCATTTTGATTTGCATACCCCAGCTTTGAGCTCTTGTAGTTTCAGAGATCTCAAACTATACATTTTTCATATTTCCTTTTGCCTCACCATTTTCATATATTTCCAAGCTACCTGAATGGAGAAATGTAACATAAGAAAAATAAAAACACATTAAAATTCCTGCTCCTCCCCAACCCCCCCATTTTTTCCCTCTGGGAAATGCTGTCTATAGTGTGGTCCTTTCTAGAGAATATTTTCATTCTACCTAAGGTCTGACGCAACAGCCTTCATTTTGGAAATAATAAGCTTTTCCCAGACAAGACTTAGTGAGACAGAGACACAGACAGACAAGTGGACTGTTTGTTTCATCTTAATTATTTATGTGGTATTATCCTAACAATAATATGTTATGATGTATCTTCCAATGAATTCTCCTCTATTTGTGTATCACTTAATGTGAGAGTGAGACTGTGAGAGATGACATCTCAGCATGGATGGTTATACAGAAAAAGTTAAGAAACAGTAATATAGCTAACCTATTTAAATTCAGTCCTACATAATATAAATTCTGTAGTTGTTTCTTTATTACAGGTTTCTTTTCCTGTTGCTATTGACCAACAAATTCTTTGATGTTTTAAGAATATTTTAGACAAAGAGATTTCAGCAAGGTGAGTTCAAAACTGTGATTTCAGCTTTGAATTGTTCTTTTCTATTGATCTTCCTGCGATTTACAACCATTTCCTATCAGAAAGTTCTTTCCTGCTTTATGTCAACCAAATTTGGGGCACAGCTTCATCCTTACAGAGAGCACCTGCTTTGTGTCCCTTGTGAAGGGAGATTAGTCTCTGACTTTGGGAATTTGTTGCCCATTGGCTCTCTTCACCATCAAACCAACCAAAAAGGTTCTGCATGTTTCTATGTAGAATTGCTTGGAGATTTGTAAAATGATTTTGATCTTGGACCTGAGCCTGCCATTAAAGTGCTTGACTTGCCTTGACCACTGTAATTTTAGAAAGCTGACCCTTCTCCCTTGCAATTTACACAGTGTTTTTAGCCTAATGCAGAATTTCCCCCTTCTGCAGCTGGGAAGAGAATATCCATCATTTCCAGATGTGGACATATGATCCAGGGGGCAATTGAAGGGATTTTGGAATCATATGGTTTGGCTTATGGATTTGGATTGGTCAAGAGAGATTTGCCTGAAATCCTTGAGAGAGCGTGGCACCTCTCTGACTCGGGAGGCGTTTTTAAATAAAACCCAAAGTTAAATGCATTTTACAGAGAGGCTTAAAACTTCTAAAATATAAATCTCAAATATTTATACCTGGGCTGGAATGGAACAGAAGTTACGACCTCATATGTGAATGTCTAGGATTTGTTTTTTCCTTCCACCAGCCCACCTGGAATGACTTTAGCTTTCAGCCTTACCTCAGGCTGTACCCAGGTTAGCTCCCAGTGACTTATGACTCCATCAATCTGCACAGATATGTGCTGTACTCCTTCAAGGGAAGTAGTTCATCTTCTATATGACTGCATTCCCACCTCTTCCAAAGTTCAAAGAACCCAGGACAATTGCTTATTCGAATGGGCTTCCAGTTAGGATTGAAGATGCTCTCCCTGCCTCCCCATGTGAATCAGAACTTTCTGGTGAACTTTGACAGAAACAGAAACTTTCAGTGTAATCCATCCCCTCTTGAACTGAAAGACATGCAATGATGGTGATGAAATATCAGGTGAGATTGCTCAGTGTGTTTTAAGGAGCTTTGAACTGGAAATGGATCAATTTAGAGCTCTTTTCTGAAGTCAGAGTAGCACATTTTTTATGATCCATTTCCCATGAACTAACAACTGTTCCCTATCCAGCAGACAGTTTACTTGTAGCTATTTTGACTTGCATTATTCCACTTAATGAAGATAAACATAAGTCAGACACAGGAAAGCCACAGAATGAGTATGAACGGGAAGTGTTCCAAGTATTCAGCATTTACTAGGCAAAATTGGCCAGTAATTCCTTTTGCTTTTCACTGAGGATAAAAATCCCTGAAAGATAATCATCATCATTGTTTGAACTAATATAGCACTTTTATCCATTGGTCTCAGAACACTTCCCAAAAATTAGCTGGACTGAGAATAGCCTTGAGATTAGATTAATATTACTTAAAATACACATTTTATGGACAGACAAATGTGAGAGGTCCATCCTCAATGGTAGCAGTTGTCAATCATTCAAGCTCCACCTCAGATACAGGGGACTCCTCCTCCTTGGAGGATCCTGAAGGCGGGACTGAGGTTTAGGACCTACCCATCCTTCCAGAAAGTTCCCTGCAGTTCGATGTTTCATTGGTTGCTGGTTGTTGTACCCTCCCCTCAATTGTTTTTATTGGGCCCTGGATCCCTGTACCCTCCCCTCACGAGCTATCCTACTGGCTGTGCCCTATGACCCCTCCCAGTTCTTACTTCCCTTAAAACCCCCTGCACACCTCAAATATTCGTAGTTCTCTCTCCAACACTTTCTGTAGCAGGTTCCTGTGCCCTACCCTTCAATAAACGGAGACCATGGGGGAGACTCCCTCCCGCAGCCCTTTTCCTCCTGTGCCTCCTTTCTATGTGCCTTGCCTGCCTCTCACCCAGAGCTGCCTCGCCTCTGCGTGAGTCTCCCACGCCTTGCCTTGATCACGGCAGCCCTGTCAGCTGCAGACTCTAGGGCCCCAAGAGCCAGCGTCTGTGGCTGAGGGCAGCCTGAGAAAAGCCAGGCAACAGACAAACTCATGGGTCACCTAGAGGTACCATGACTTGGCTTGAGTCACAGAGAGTACAGAAGATTTCTGACTGCCATTTCTATGATTTCAGTGACATTGCAAAGGATGCTTAATGTTGCTTATTCAAATTGCTTAAATTATTGATGCTACAGTCGCTACAGGGATGAATTTCTTTTCTGCTTGCATGCAGATCGAAAAGAAAATTATCCTTTTTTAGTGCTCGTATGATTGTTGCTTTTCTATATGCTACTGTCTTCAGTCATCAGGCAACTTCTTAGGGGAATTTTTTTTCTTTATTGGTAGGTCCAAGGATAAAAAAAGTTTTCTAGTCTTCTCCTGCTCATGTTCCGCTAATGACAATAAGTAGACAGTGATGTGCATACTGAAATCGTTTGCCCAGGCAGGCTAAATAGATCATGCCCTTTACTGAGACTTGAATCCATACCCTACAAACAGCACCATATGGTTAATTTTTAAGCCAACTGATCAAGTGTTTAATAAAGCAGGGGCTGAGGGGGTGAGGAGGAGAAATGCTTTCCATAAAAGCCATTGTTCTGATGGGCTGCATCTCTTAACCCTTTGTAGCGTGGCAGGAAGAGATTCATGGGATGGAGCTTTGACTCATGAGACAGGAGTGAGAGAGAAAGGTGGGCATCAACACGTGGGCCAAATGCGCCAAAAATGTTAGTTATGTGTTATGCTGGGATAGTTCCTGATTTATAGATCCAGTGAGAAAAACAGTGATCTGGGGATTAGGATTTCCAGGCTTTAGTCCTCATTCTGTCATATGTGGCTGTCTGACCTTGAACACTTAACTTTCCCCTTCTATTTTATCCACACATCTTCAGGCCAAGGTGCCTTGCAGAGCACAACCCTGTTACTCAGGGCATAACCCTGTTGCTCAGGGCATCTTCTTCTGAAAATGTATTTACAGATTCTGCCTCCAAAATTTACACAAACCTTGACCTGAATTGGGACAATTGGATTCTTTGAATTACAGCAGCACAATATTGACATAGAACAAGAATCACTTAGTGGGGCAGGTCTCTGTTTTAATTAGGTAGCTCGCAGCTACCTCTTGATTTTTTCACATAAAGTTAGATTTGAAAAAGATGATCAAAATTTATTTATGCATGCATTCAAACAAGACAGGATTGTAACTGAGAAAGCTTGAAGTCTTGTGTTTAAAATAAAAAACAACGCTATTTGGGAAATGAAGTCATCTGCAGAAAAAAATTACCAACACAACACCAAAACAGTCTTCCAACTCCTGTGTTTTTAGATTATAGCATGCCATCTTTAGCATTTATTTCCCTAAGAGCTTGCCTTTTTTTAACAGATGTATACTCCCTTCATTGGTGTTTATTTAAAACCCTGCCAATATATCTGAAATCAGCACATACTGAATGTTGATGCACCACCTTGCCTAATTGACTTAGCTGGAAAATAAACAGTGAAAGGCTATTTCAGCAGCAAACTGGATGATACAGCTACTCATTCCCTACCTTTATCTGTGTACCACACAAGCAGACAAGCACCTGATATTACAGACACAAGGTTGTTGCATGTTTTCTACAGTCTTTAGGATTTTAGGGACAAACTTGGTATTGCTCTCACTGTCACCCCTCGAATCAAAAAAGGACATTTTTATCTCTGCTGCCCTAAAAACCTTGATAACATCCAGAAGATGCCATCTGAACCATGAGAACTTATTAAAAGTTGTTTTAAAAACAATAGGCTTCTGCATATTCGCAGTAAATAAGGATTATAAGGCTATTCACGCAATGTGAATAATTTGCTGCTAATAATATTGACACTCAGTCTGTCTGCAAAATGTCTCTGTTAACAGGAAACAATCACACTGGGAGGTGTTAGGAAGACTTTGCAGTGCAGTGGTAGAATGAAGTAATTAAAAACTGACTGAAGAATGTATTAGAAGTTTGAAAATTTTATTTTTCTGGCTTTTTAATATGAAATAGTAGAAAAGAAATAATAATAGTGTATTATTTATAGACAAAACCAGCTTTCTGCTAATTTTACTTTTTAACAAGCCTATAAGTTGGTTTACAAAAGAGACACAACTTGGAATACATTGGTTAAAAGAAGCAGAAACATAAAATAGGCCAACAGGGGAAAAAAAAAATAAAAGGAAATTTTTTATCATGGTGGTGCTGATCACAGAACTGGGACATGACAAAATTGGATGAAGTGTTTTAGGAAGAATTGAAAAAGAAAGGCTTTAGCAGAAAGGTATGAAGGACTCCTATGGAAACTGATATTTCAGTTTCATGTGGAGTATGCTCCTTTCACACAAATTTTACTTTGTACTTTGTCTTTTGTTCAGCTTTTCACCAAATAAAATGATTATTCCTGGGAAAATATTTAGCAGATGAAAATGATCATTTTCAGTGGAGTTGGGTTAGGAACTGATACATCTCTTTGAAGGAATACGTTGGGGGGTTTTACATTAAAGATTTTCTATCACATATTTCAGAAATTAATATTTATTTTTGTTAATTTAATAAAAAGGTTGCTCCTCTGAAGATTTTTTTAAGCCCTTATCCATCATATCAGGGTATTAAATGGCTACAGATTTTTTACACTGATATAAAAGTGTCTTAGTGTATTTATGCTATATATGTCCTTTATTAGAATTGGATTTTTATACCATATCATTAAAAAAGAATATAAAAATAATAAAATGACAAAAGATTGATTTTCCATATGTCTTTAGTCAGGAGGAATTTTTAACTTTAAAACAGTAAATCAAAAATAGAACACGGTAAAGAAGAGCCTTTGACTTGATATGAAAGAAGTTAGTTTTTTACAACTTTTATTGTATTTAAAGGAAAAAAGTTTTTTGTGTGTTGCTGAATGTGACCTAGATTTTTTTCAATAATTTTCTTTTGCTTTTATTTATATGAACTTCCTTTGATAAAAGTTTTCATTATGAAAATAATCCTTAGGTGTACAGAAAATTTAGGGTTTTTTTTGGGTTTTTTTAAAGGTTCTCCAGTTTGGCATATTCTGTAATTGCTTGCTACCCACTTACTCACTGACACCATTCCTCTTACTATAGTGAATTAGGAGATTTTTAATGGCTGTTCATGGTAGATGAGGAGAGAACATGCTTTGTCAGACAAAATAATATCCATGTCCTTGAGTGTCATTTCCAAGTCATTACGGATAGTTGGACTTAGTGTGTGCATTACATACATGATAAATAAAAGAACAGAATCACAGGAAAAGGAAGAATTTTGTACTCTCAGTATCAGTTTTCTAGAGCTTAGAATTGAGACAGAACAGAGCCCAGAAAACCTTTCTAATCTTCAGCTGAAAGGCAGGAAGCTCTTGGGTTAAGCTAAGAAGAGGAATAGAAAGCTTTGCTGAACAGAATGACACTCCTGAAAATTTTAAATTTATGTTGATCATCATGGGTGAGCTGAAAAGGCTCAGAGCTGGTGGCTTCAGAGCCACCTCCTCTGAGCTGAATGTCTGTTCTGAAGATATACCTGTGTTTGAAACTTGCTTTGAACACATGGGCATGTTGCTGCCAGATAGGAGAAAATTGGATCCCATCAGGAAATGACCAGTGCGAGAGAAGGTTATGAGTTTATTAACCTGATGAATAAAAAAGTAAATATTTGGTGTAAAACCTGTCAGAGATTACACTTGTAAAACTTCTAATTCAGCTATTTCCTCTTAGAGCTGTCAAAATATGTCTTGGATAAGTTAACACAACATTACACATTGCAGAAGCTTTTGCTCTAACCTGAAGTTCAATCATTTCTTAGAGCAATTTTTTTCCTTCCTCACCAACTTGTCTTATCAACAGCCTACCTTTGTGTCTGCGGGCTGCTTTCTCAACTCTTTTTTTCCATAACTCTAACCTTTGCACTGTGTTTTCAAAATGTTTTCAAAATGCTTAAAACCAATTCTTAAAACAATAGCAACTTGATGGGTAATTACCAATGGACCTCATGAATGAATTTTTCTTGTGGACTGAAATCTCACTGGTGTCTCTGCAGCCTGTCTCCTCTTTTTAATAGCATTTCTGGAGAAGGCTTAGAGAGGGAATCATGGCCCTGATACAAATTTAAACTGAAGGAGGCAATAGGTGGGAAAGGAGCAGTCACCTCCCACCTTTGCTACCCTCACGTGAGTCAAATGACAACATTTTGTTACGAAAATTGAAGATATTGGACAACCTTTGCCTGCAAAATTTTCAGCATTGACAAAATAAAATAAAAAGCAGCCGGAGAAGATTATTTTTATTTAAAACCAGGTAGACTGTATGAAAGTCTCTCCCTTTCTCTCACTAACTCTTTGCCCTCTAGACAAAGAAGGATTTATCTCATACATTTCAAAAAAAGTCACCTCTGAGTAACCTACAGTTCATTCAATCAAGGCTTAGCGTAAATAATCAGTATGGAAAACACCAATCGGCTTTGAAGAGCCCCTGGATTTAGGAGGAACTCACTGCTCATGTCTGTGCAGCTCCTCTGGGAAGCAGAGGAAGGAGAATGTGTCTTGATTTGCACTGCCCTATTTCTCGGCTCTGCCAGCCTCTCTGCTCTGTCCACTTCACTACCGTCAGATGCTGGGAGACAAGCATATGGTGTTTACTTCTCTGACTGACATGTCTCTGGTTTTCCTCACTCCTCGAGAGAATCCTCTCTTGCCAAGTCAATTTGCAAGGGCTTGGATGTAGCCATGGCCCTCTGGTCGGGATCCAAGCTCTTCCTCATTTTCCCTTGGCAAATGTTAGCAGAGGACAACCTCCTTCCTCCTTACAAAATTAGTGTTTCGTGGAGGGGAACTCAAATCCAGGGAACAGCCCGACCCTGAGTGTCCTTTTGTACCTCATTTGTGTGGGGCTGTACAAAGATGTCACTCAGAGGCTGTGGCAGCTCCTCATGCTGATCCTGGGGGCTGGAGGGGAGCGCAGCAGTCGAGGTCCCAGGTGAGGCACTGCAGGAAATCCTTGCCAAGGGGCTGTGGACAGCCGCTGGCACTGCTGCTGCAGCTGATGAAGACTGAAATGAAGAAGAGGTGCCAAGCAAAGGATTTGCATTTGCTGTACGTTGTGACGCTTAAATGGAGTTTGGCTTGGGAGTGGTTGTAATATCCCAGGGAGTCCTGCTCCCCACTTGGAGACATAAGCTGGACATGTTTTGGGATGAAAATTGAAAAAACAAACACAAAACCTCCAGTCTCTTTTAAGATAAGTTTGTGCTTTATTCCTTCTATTTTTCTCCTTCTATCTCCTCCCTCCCTCTTTTCCTCCCTGCCTCCCTACACCACTTTGATCTGGTGGTAAGGGCATCTTTATCACTCTTATCAGGTCCCCAGTTCTTGGCTGTCCTTTTGAAGTGTGACTTCCTGTGCCCAGTGTTCAAGAAAGGATACTGGGCACTGCAGGTTTCCTGTTGCTTTTCCTCTGTATCTGCAAGTTTGCTTCACTTTCCTTCCTGTTTTTCTGTTTCATTTGTTTGTGCTTCCCTTCAGTGATCAAACCTGCCTCTCTGCCTCTGACAGGTTCTCCCTCACTTGGAGATCATTATCACTCATCTATTTTTCTTCTCCAACCTCTCAGTGTGATCATTCCCTTTTCTCTACTGTGCCTCATCCTTTCTATCCTTTCTTCCTTCCTTCCTTCCTTCTTTCATCTGTTGAGATTTTTTTCACAACTGATAAGTTTAGACACATATTTTCTGTTCTTTCTAAGCTGTTCCTAAGACTTGTTTTAGACCCTTGACT
Source organism: Oriolus oriolus (assembly GCA_013400235.1). NCBI lineage: Eukaryota > Metazoa > Chordata > Aves > Passeriformes > Corvidae > Oriolus > Oriolus oriolus. The sequence continues at coordinate 198,620 of VXBT01000053.1, read as the reverse complement.
GAACTGGAGAAAAGCCTGAAAATGAACCAGCAATCCTTTGGGATTTTGTCCAAAGAATACTGGAGTTAGAAGCAACACTAATTGACTCAGTGGGATTTAGGGTGAACTCCCTGTTCTTTCTGTCAGCAAATCTCCCAAACATTTGCTAGTCTTTCCAGATCTCTGCTGATGGTAGTTTGCAATCTTTGACATGTTATTAGTTTGAAGGAAAACCTTCATAGAAAGTTTTTATTTTTTCTTATTTTTACGAAGGAAAGGAAGGCTCTGAAGAGATATTTAGCCTTCGCAATGAGTAAATGTAATTCCATATTTCACTACAGGCTCTAAATCTGTGTGGGGATTTTCCAGATCTATGATGTATGAAATAATTCAGATGGTAAAACATTATTCAGGGGCTTCCCAATTAGTCCCACAATACCTGTTTGGGGGACTGAATAGTGCTGAGGCTGTTTTCTCTGCTTTTAAGCAGGTTTTTGCTTTCCATGGGGAGGTGATGGTTCAGTTAAGAAACCCCACAGCCATGAGTTTAGGCTTTCTCATGCACCAGCACTATGTGAGTGCATCCAGGCACAGGAGGAGTGAGGGAAACTTAATTTCAGCCACAATGCTGATCTTCGGCAAACGAGTGGTTTTACAGTGCTTCATGCAGCTCTGTTATTTATTTATTTATTCTTACAGATCCAGCACAGTGCCTTAATGGGTGAGCTGGGCTATCGCATTAACTCCTCCATCCAGCTGGGCGCAGATTTGCATCCTGCTGCCACTGGGCAGGGTAGGATCTGAGTTTGCTTGCTGGGTATGGTGTAGCTCTCACACCCAGCTGAGCTGTAGCTTACCAGGGGATACTTGCCCTCTTGGAGGTACAAGTGGCAGCTGCTTTAGGCAATAGGAGATGGCCTTGGCATATCCCTGCTCTGTCAGGGAACATACTGTACTTTGCTCTCACCAGATGCTCATGGTGCGTTATCATCCCGTTTTCACTCTAGGAATCATTGGCTGAAAAAGCACTGGGAAGGCTGAAGGGAAAAGTGAACACATATTTTGTAACATAAGTTTATTGCGGTATTTACAATCTGATCAGAACGAAAATCCTCCTATCCTAAGATGACTTTCTTCCAAACTTTTCTGTGTTATTTCATTCCAATATACAGACATGCTTAATACCATGAAAATATCAAGTCTTTGCCTCTCCCTTATCTTTAGAAGGAAAAAAAAGTGAGTGAGTAATCTTAGAAAGTTTTTTTTCCTTTTAATTTAATTATTATTGGACTATAGGAATATAAATACAAGAATAAGAAGGGAAAATAAAGGGAAATAAGAAAACACGAAAAAATAAAATGGAACAAAACCGTCAAATTTCAACTCAAATCTCTCCCCTCCTTTGATAGTTCACAGAGGCCACGAGGAGTTGTTCTGTAAGATAACATCATCAGCATGGAGGGAGGCTGAAAGACTCTGGGTTATAAATGGGAAGGTGGATTGCTGCCTCTGCACAGGCTGTTTTCAGGCGTCGAGTCTTTTCTGTTGTTGTTGTAGCTGTGTGGCAGCGCAAGACAAAAGGGGACACTGCAGCTTGCGAGCTTTCAGGACTGGGGGCTGAGGAGGAAAGGAGAGAAGAGCATGATTGATGGAGTTCTGGTTGGCTTATAAAGGGCAGCCGGGAGTGCAGGGAAATAATCAGGGAAAAGGGCGTCCCGTACTGGCGCTCTCAGAGGGGAGAAATGAATCCTGCACCTCTGCATTATTAAGTTGTCAGGCGGGCTGATGATGAAAATCTGAAGGTCAGGCATAACAAGAAGCACCTTATGGGGGGATCATGACCTTTCTGGAAGTGCTACACTCATGTTTATCTGCACCTAACCCTTATCCACAATTCTTCATTTGATAAGAACATTGGGAGAAGGGATGGGGAAGGGGGGAAGGGAGAGGGAAGTCCTCATCATATGTATAAGCAGTGTGTGAAATTAGGCTTCCTGTGAAACTGATTGTGGATGCTCAATTCACAATGAAAGATAATAAACCAAAAGGACACACGAGGGATGCAGGCAGAAATTGTTCACTACAGTGGAACTCAATAAAGGGAACAAGAGCTTTCCTAAATGACAAATTTGGTACAGCGGTGCTAAAATCAGGATTCTCCCTAGCACCACTGCAGCAATTTGCTCTCAGCTCTACCACTTTTTATTTACTTTGGAAGTCCTAATAATGTTAGCGAGTGGCTTTTTCATCTATTTATTTATTTATTTCTCCCCAGCAATGTTTATTCTTTAACTGCTTACTTTAAACCAAAGAGTCAAGGTGAAGGACAATGAAACGTTAGATTCCAATTGATTTTTGCTCTTTAGTTTCCATATCAGAAATGAGTATAAATATAAATATATTCCAGGGTTAGACGCCTGTCCTGTGCGTGCCTTATTGACTGCTTTAATAAATGTCATGACCCCTCCTGCACGTGCGTGCACACACGGGCTCACACATGCTCGCAATCAAAGAGGTGGAGGCATTGCCCGGGTATAAATGCAGTAATGATGGCAGTCACACAGAAAATATTCCAAACCTAAATCTGCTCTAAGAACGTGCTAACAAGCTTTTTATTTCACCCCAATTTACAGCATCTTGATTGTGCTTTTCAGATCCGTGGAGTATTTAAAGCATGACAAAGTACGCTTGTGGAAAAGTGAAGTCAAACAAGACTTCATAATTATTGCAATATATTCACTTTTCATGCATAATCTTTTAAATTAGCGATACAATATATCACCTCTACTGCCACTAGAGGCTAATGCACCTCTATTGAAAGCTGTGTTAAGGAAAATTATGTCCTATCTGGAAAAGTCACATAACCTTCCAAAATATTTAATGACAGTAGGTTCCGATCCTGTAATTTTTGCATACTCAAGTAGCCTCATTAGCCTTGATTTTCTTACATCAATGGACAATAACCTATTAACTTTAATGGATTTACTAATACACATTGATGGGAGATCAGAATCAGTACCTTTGGGACATCTTATTTAAGGATTACCAGAACAGCAGGAAAAGAGATATAATATACAAACTAATGAATACTTTTATTAGATGAATTGTGTGATACTGGAACCCATCAGCTGCCTTTAAAATGACTCTTTAATGAACAGGTGACACTGAAAAATACTATATTGTCGATACAGCACATAATGAACCTTCTGTATCACATAAAAATGAAAGAAAGGTTTTCTATTTCTACTGCTTAAGTAATCCAATTTATCTATTTTTACTTTTCTGCTCTCCCATGTACTTCCTGTTGCTGGGGTTTACAGAACACTTTTCATATTCTATTAAATAGCCCAACACCTGGGCTTTGTGCAGTGACTTCCATCTTCAGGTCTGATCCATGGTGGAGGTTTATACCACTTATTGCTGAGGAAATGAGGGCATGGGAAATGAAGTGAGGTCCAGAGCAACTGAGAAACTAATGGCAGATCCTAGGTCATCTGGTGTTCAATTGGATGGCTTCCCCATTTTGAACTTTTTTTCTGTGGGTGAGACAGTATTATTTTAGATGGGTGGTGCTGAACTATGGTTTGGGTTTTGATCCAGGCTTTGGGATGGTTTTGGTGGACATAGTGTCACATGCCCTCAGCAAAAATCCTCCTGGAGTGTATTTTTATTTTGCATGAACAAGGGTTGCAGAAAGCGGGTTGAATCTTAGGTCCATTGCAAACTCCTTTTGACTACCAATATTTGCAGGAGCTTTTCAATCTGAGAGCCCATGGGGGTGTAAAAATATACTTTGAAGGTCATTGTGTGGGGAGATTTGCCTCCAAGCAGCAAAGCCCATGAACCACTCCAGTTTTTCTACACAACTGTGAATCTCATGTTTCAAGGGGTGTGGGAATTGATAGCAGATTGGCCTTTCTAAACCATTTGGCCATTCCCAAAACTTTGCCTTCATAAGCAAGCCTCTACATCCACTGTGATGTGATCATCATGGCAAAACAAATTTGTCTCAGATCATGTGTATTCGCTCAGTATTGTATTTGTTTGTTCTGTATAATGTGAGCCTCCCAAAACACTGCTTGGAAGCAAAAGCCAAGTGCAAGGAACTGTACAGAATTTTCACAGCTTTGTCCTTTGTAGAACCACACATAGATTACTTCACCCTTTTCTGTGGTGGGAGCTCCAATTTAAGCCCTTTTCTGCTAACCAACCCTCATTTCTGTGAACTTCAGCATCTGTGAGACTTGTGAGAGATTTTATTATCTTTTGAGACTTTTTTCCCTCCTCCTCCTGTCATCAAAATTGAAACCGGCTGATAAATGAGACGGAGAAGCATGATCTCATAACATGGTTTGTTAGAAATAGAAGCTAACAGATAATCTGTGTAAAAGCTGGTGTCCAAATCAGATTTTCTTACAGATTTCAGAATTGCATTCTTTTATATGTTTATATGACACATTCTTGTTATTGCTTACCTTAAAATATCACGCCAGATATTACTAGAAGTCAGATGCTCGGGGTTTTTTGCCCCCTCTTTTTTTCTTTTGTATTACTTCGTAATGTTGATATGACTTAGGAAGGGCTTGGCTGTCATGTATCCATACTGGCAGCATCTTATGAAAAAATGTGGAGCCAATAAAGCAGAGTAAGATACTGATGTTACAAAAACCTACAACCAGCCCATCCCCAAACACAAAGAGCCTGATTTTATGCAGTTCGGAGGACAAAAGTAATGAAAAAGGAAGGTTACTTAATAGTTGCTAGTTAGATGTGGTAAGTCCTATGGTAGATCTTAAACCTAATGAGTCTGAGGTAAGGAATAAAGAAGCCTTTTTCTTCACAGCATCCAAAAGAATGAGTGATTTCCAGTTGAACTCCCCTAAAATCAGATCTGGCCAGAACTCAGTGGGCAAATTTGCCTCACATAATAGATTATTTTTAGGCCAAATGCTGCTTTCATTGAAGCCAATGGAAATATTTTCATTGACTTTAACAGATTTTGATTCCAGGATCTCTATCTAGTAAGCTACATAAAGTTCTGGACAATCAAGGAAAGGGCATTTAAGTGGTTCTTTGTGGTGGCTTTGAAACCCTTAAAGGATCACAAAAATCAGCTCTATTTTTTTGATCACACCTGAAGTTTTAGAGCCTATTAATCAATAACTTGAACTGAAACTCTTTATACTGTCCAAAAAAATACTAGATGCATTTAAAAATAGCTCCTGAGAAAGGCATGCCACTAAGCATTTCCACTGTTGTTTTTCAGCTGCACAAAGCGGGACTATGTTGCTTTAGTGATGACTGTGTTTACTCTTTGTTTACAAAGCCTGCGTTTTAAACAGCGATAATCCCTTAAACTCCACGCAAGCCTCAGAGGGTTGAAAGCTGGCATGGGAGATGCCAACCCAGGTGTGGTGCTCTCTTCAAAGCATGACGGAAGCCATGGCTGAGTTACAGGGTGGCAGATGTACGCACGTCGCTTGGCCAAGTTGCTGCTAAAAATGGCTTTAATATCAAAACATGACAGTTTACAAGCAGCCAGTTAATCCTTCACATGGGCCAAGTGCCTGTTGTGAGTGAGGAGGGGCAAACCTGACGGAGAAGACTTTTATTTTCCCACCCATCTCTGTCACAAAAATAAAGAAAAATTCAGCCTTCCTGCTACTCTTGCCAGTCCATTTCTCATGTACTATAATGTCTATCCTTTTAGATGATGTTTCCACCCATGTGGTTGCTCCTAGTTCAACTTTTCAAGGAGTCAGAAACAGCATTTGTTTTTTGCTGCTCATCATTTTGCTGCTCATCACAGAGGTGTCTTATACACTGTGGTCTCAGTCTTGGAAACCTGTGGCCTTGATTTTTTTTTTAATTGTTTTTTTTTTTTTTTTGGTTGTTTTTCCTCATTAAAAAGAACTGTACTAACCTGTGTAAATTGAAAATACTATTTGTGCATGGGGTCAAATTCTATACATAGAGTACAGGAAACTGAACACCAAAAAGGGCAAGTGTTGCTTTAAGGAAAAAATACTGAAGATTGTGCTGTCCTTTGAATTTCCATGATACATAATATGTATGATTCTCATCTGTATGGAGGAAGTTTTCTATCATGGTTTGTGTATTGGATAAATGCATAGAAGTGAGGGTGACCACAGGCTGTGAATTAATACGAGGTATATAATTAATCTGGTCAGTCATCTGTATGCTGGGTCAACAACCAGCATTTTTCTTCAGGGGGTAACTGCTCACCTTGGAAAACGGTTTGGTTGTTTCTCCAAGATGTTCTCTTCCAGCATGTGTAATAAGCACAACTCTGGTGAGGAAAACCAACAGGAAGTTTTCTGCTGGAGACAACTTTCATTTACGTTACAAGAATCCTGGAAAACATGAACTGAATGTTGGATTTGCTGGGGACAATTTAAGGCATTTCAGGGAATAGTTTAGGATTTGGTGTGAAAATGGCTGTTGGGTTCTGGGGATCTGAAATTGTTTCAGTGGAAATGTGTTTTAAATTGGAAGCTCCTGGCATAGGGACCAATCCTGAGATTTTGGGAAGGCACACGACTGGCAGCATTAGAACATTATGGTGAACAGGATTCTAATAAAAACGGTTGATTTTACATCCATGATGTGGGGCCTTTACCTGGATTTGCCAATCCATTTGGCTGTGGAATACAGAAATCTTGCGTCATTTTTCTACATAACTATAACTTCCATCACTTCTTTCCGAAATGGGCTACAATATTAACTGTATCTTTTTTCCCTCATGTCACTTCCAAGATAAAAACTGCAGCTCCAGTTAGTGGCAGTGCTGGGATTAGAATTTGGTGCCATGTCATACAGAGATTGACATAAATACCAAAGAGAGGAAATCTGGATTAGATATAAGAAAATGTAAACAGAGGCTAAAGGAAAAACTCCAAAATCACACTCACTCTTTTGGAGTCCACTGATCAGAAACCTGTCTGACTTTAGCTTCTGTAGTAGAAATGAACACTGGAATTTTTACAATATCATCTCATGGAAGACAATCAGTTGCTGGCCATCCTTAGGGGAGCGGAATAGTTTAAACAGTGTTTTCATTATAGTGCTTTTACTAGGCATTATTTTTACTATGGAAAGTTCTTTAGAATTAATGGGAATTGATTTCAGTGGCCTTTGACATATTACTGAAAATAATACGGCAAAATACAACCTTTTCCCTCTTACTGCTACGCAAAGGCTTTAACTGAGAAAGCAGTTTACAATGGTGCCCCCATGTAAGGCTTTATTCAAAAGATTTTACGCTTGATAACATCTGAGCCATAGGAGCTGTATGTGGGGTTTAGCATCTTAGCAGCTGCAATTCTTAATCCTGATTCCGTTGCCTCCATATTAAAAGCTCCATGGTCACAGGACAGCAGCTTTGGCCGTTCCACATTGTCATTCATTCCTGTCCCCCACACGCGTGCCTGACCATATAGGAAAATGAGTTTACAACCGACTACGCCTATGGGACTCCCGGAGGGATACAATGCAAGAGCCTTTACTAGTGGTGGATGGATCCTCAAAAGGTTTGAAAGTTTGGTAAGTACATCCTTAACCAAACTCTTTTGACCTTTATTCAGATTTGTTTTCGGAGAAGGGCAAAGGGTTGGGCCAATTCTTGTTTCACCCAACTGGCTTGTCCATCTGAGGGCTATAATTAATCACTGAATCGCAGCCATACTTTGTTTTGGAGGCTGGGTCCCAATCCAGCCGGGCACTAAACTTTAAGCACATGACTAATTCTTTAAAGTCAAAGGGATTACTCATGTGCTGAAAGTCAGCTGCATATTGAAGTAGTTTTCTAGATCAGGCCTTGAGGATTTAGGGAACATTTATATTTATTGTACAGCAGCACCAACCTCCTTAGTTTCCCTTTGCATCACTTTGGTCCTCCTTGTTTCCTGGGAATTTTCTTTACAGCAGCGGTGCAAAAAGGCAGTGGGTGTAGTTTGGAGCAGGACTTCATCCACTCCTAAAGTGTGAGACTGACAACTTAGTGTTCGATTTTGTAGACCTTTGAATAAACAGGTAGATTCAGAATCTAGCCACCTTCACATTTAGGAAAGTTTCTTATCTATGTTCTGTATCATCTGATCTTGACCCACAAGTAGTTTATGTTGTCATGCATTTATTTCTTGTTGTGAAGTTGCTTTATCATATCAAGAAATAGAAAGACATATAAAAATCAGTATCCAAGAAAAGCAAGAGAAATCACTTGTTTGGATCTTTTTTAGTAAGTGATTATATTACTTCAAATTTAATTCTCAGCCTGTCCAAACAGGTAGGGGCAGCAGTTTTACACCACTTGAGGATTTGTCTCCTTAGGAAAAAACCTGGCCTCACAAATAATGCTTTTTGAATTGTAAAAAGCAGAGGGAAGTGAACTGAACTACACCCCACAGGCTAAAACCTCCCAAGAAAATTTGTAATACTAATTTTAAAAAATAATAAATAAAAAATGCTGTCTTCTAAAATGAAACTTAGGTTTTCTGAGGGTACGTCAAGGGTTTTATTACTGGTTCTAGATAATAAAGTAATTGTGTAATTAGTAATACATTTGTCACTCCTTTACTGAGGAAAAAGTAAAACATGTACCGCTTTTGTGTAAATCCTGACAGTGGTGATTTTTTTCCGGAGAATTATACCATTATATCATAAAAGTGTCAAGGCATGAGTTTACTGTTCCTACTAATATTCTAAAATATTCTCTTAGGCTGACATCTCTGTCAATTAAAATTAAACAAAATTGCATTCTGCCATATACACTTCAAATAGGAAGCTTTCAAGTTTATGGCTGTTCTTTGAATTGATTTTTAAGATGGCATCTGTAAAACTTGGCTAGTACAAGATGAGGTAGGATGTAGTTAAGGTTCAGTCAATTTTAAAAATGTTTTAAAGATCATAAATTGACAACTGAAATAGACTGAACATCCTTGGGATTTTTGGGCTGTCAAATATAAATCCATTTTTTTTAAAAAACAGAGCTCTTGCAGACTGAAAATTTTATGAAAACATGTTCTTCCCTCTCTCCCTTCTCCTCCCCCACCTCCTTTGATATTTTTGCAATAAGTTACACAAACAAGAGGGCTTCTGGTGTTGTTTCCAGTTGCTCGGTCTCGCGGGGTTTGGAATTCTTCTTCTCCTGGTGTTTCCCACAGAAATAGAGTGAGAACGTGCTTTCTCACGGGACTGTATTTCTCATGGAAAATAATAGGGTTGCCGGCAGCAAACGTTTTCTGCAGTGATGCCCTGCCAATAAAGTCTTCAGGGAAATTATTGCCCTCAATAAGATGAAGACTAGTAAATTGGAACCCCCATCCCTACTCCACAAAGATATGTCTTTAGGAAGCTTTCTCCTTCTATTATTCCCTGGAAACCCTGACCTCAAGAAAATGCTGTAGACAGTAATGCTTGGTTTACACTTAATTTTGTTCCCCAGAATAAAGATGTCAGTTAGTGTGTAAAAATAAAAAAAAAAAAGAGCAATCTTCCCTCCTGGACACCTCGACTAACACATTTATACCAGCACAAGCTCTGGTGCAGTCAGTTATGTTGAGAAAAGTTGTTTTACAGGATAGCTTTATTTTGCTAAGGAACTACGTCAGCTATAGCAAATGACCATTTTTGCTCTCAAAAACTGCATCCTCTAAGGGGGAGGTTTCTGACACAGCAAACTCTTGTAGGTGTAATCTTGTCTAAGGTGTGTTGAATGCATTCTGTTTTTATTATTATTATACTACTACTATACTATTATTATACTACTACTATTATTATTTTTTTTCTGGCTTTAAAATGTGTCCAATTCTATCACAATCTATAATATCAAAGATTAAAAAATGGACTCTGTTCAGTTAAAGCACATATTTTTGGAAGGTAATCTCCTGTACGGGAATTCAAATTCAGGCAGTGTGCTTTCCACTGTTGAAAAAGCAACAGGTCTCTGTGGAGTGGCTAGGAAAATCTGCTCATTCTTAGAGAAAAACTTTCTGGGGAGGAGAAAAAAAAGAAGAATAAAAAGCAAACCTTCCCCCATGGAAATGTGCTCTGAAAGAAATGCAGGTGTTGCCACGCAGGAGTTCATGTCAAGAGAAATATTTCCCCAAGGTCCCATGAGAGGAAAGGGGAAAGGGGGGAGGACTCTGGGGTGCATGACCCAAGGGTAGGGAAAAAAAGCAGAGGCTGGTGACAGAAAGACCTTAATTCATGCACCATGTGCTTGAGTGATGTGTTTACTTTCAACCTTCAAGTCAAATTCAAGCAGCAGCCAAAACCCACAGATCAACACATTTTTAGTACAAAGTTAAAGTAGGGTCATTGGCACCCTCGGTCCCCCACCAATTTCTGAAACAACATTAAATCCATATTAATACTCACTTTTATTTAGCCGTGTCAAAGGAGATGGTAATTATGGGTAAGTAGGAAGGTTAGGATGAAACCAAATAGTTGCTGCTGGAGGAGGTAACATAAGCACAATTAGTTGGAAGGGTTATTTTTAGTCTTGCAGGAGACTTTAAAGCTAGTTCTGTTCTGGTTTAAGTCAGATCTTTAAGGGACCTACTAAAGCAGCCCATTCTATGATTCTAAGATTCTAAGATTCTATGATTCTATGACTCTAATAGGGAAAGTATTTTTTAAGCTGCTCTATCCTAATTATGCCTTCTGGCAGTGTTTTAGGTGTTGTAAATCAACAGCATTGAAGTTCAGTGGAGTTCACGCTGGCTTACCCTGGCTGAGCACATGGTTCAGCTGAGGTAGAGATGGCCTGAGGTTTCCTAGACAAAAAGTGAAGGAAACAGTTCTGCTCCAAGAAGATAAGGGTGTTTTTAGCAGAATTTGGCCCTCATTATTGGTCTGTTCCTCTGAGATGCGAATGTGCTACATACAGAAGTGATCTCAAAGCCAAAATGCTGGGGTGAAGTAGGAGGCATCAGAGAAGAACTTTGTTTTCCCATGGCTTGTGAATCAGTTCAGGTGCTTTCTCTAGCCCTGCTGCCTTGCTGATTCAGAGTCCTTGGGGCATCTCACGTGTTTCCCTTACAGAGAGGATAGCAATGCTGATAGCATCTCATCTGGGAGCAGCTCAGGGTACATTTATGGGTTTGGGGAGAGGGAGGTCTTTCGAGTCTGATTTTCTCCATGGTCTGGAAAAGCCTGCTTGTTTCCTCTGGCAGACACCAAACCTGAGAACTATCAATGAAAACTCTTCTTCAAGCAGCCAGTGTTACCTGCAGAGGAGGGTGGCTGTGCTCTTAGTCCATTCTGGGACGTGTTGAGGTTTCAGTCAATCAGTAACCACACAGAATTAGAGGATCACATCTATGTCACGTGCTGATGACTGACGCCCATCACAGCAAATTTTTTCCTTTTTTTTTTAAATAAAGAAAGCAAATTCATTTTATTAGAACATTGATCTGACAAATAAATATATTTGCTGAGTAACTCCAGTGAAAATGGACCAATGCTTAAAGAAAACAGCTATGCAAAGGTGGGGTTTCTTTACTGATCTCACCTTTACAGATTTGTGCGAAGGTCTTATTTTTGTTTTATTTCTGTTGGCTCAGACATCTGTGCATTTTATTGCCTGTTCTCAGGAACTTTGCAGTGTTTTGTGAAGAGCAGTAGGAAAGCACTGAGGAAAAAATTGAGTAGCTATAAAGCCTTAGAGAAGAGGCACAACAGGCAATTTCTCCATTTGCTCCTCCAGATATTGAGCTGAGCTGGGGAAATTACTTTAAGTACGTAAGGTGACACAATTACTACAGTTGGGTCTTTGTTTAATTTTCAAAAAGACAATCCTGGACACCGAATTCAAAGGTGATTGGTTATGGGCTCTTCAGCCCTTCACCTCTAGGTCATCGAGTTCAATACCATCCCAGGTTGTAGCTTTGCACTCTATCCTTTGTGAACAATTCATCTGAGAAATTTATACTTTTATTTTGCTTGTGACTTATGTTATGACAAATTTTGGGTTTTTACAAATATGTGCACAATCCAAAATGATTTGGCATGTGGGTTACGGGAGCCGATTTCAGCTTGTGGACTAATCACAGACTATTCACCATGACTGTTGCTTTGAGTGTTTCCTATTCACGAGGCCTGATTAAGATGCATAGCTCTGTTTCTCTGTCTTCATTGGATGACACCCTTATTGCAAAGAGCTTTCGACTGACCTTCTAACCCTTCTGGCGAAAATATATGTGCACGAGTGCCCACAAGGCTCTCCTGCAGCTTTTTTTTGTGGGCGAAATTTCATGCGACCAAGCATTAGTGAAAAGTGCCTGATGAAGAAGAGAAACGAGATGTATGGAATTTATTCACGCTGGTGTTCTGAAATGCTGTTTTTGAACTATTTCCCTAGATCTTGAAGTGAGCAAAAAACTGTTGTGTGAAAAATTCCCCTGTGAAATAAATGAGTCGTTCCCCTCCCATTTCTCAGTGAACATTGCAAATAGAGTCACAGCATCCAGCAGTGGATGAATAATTTTGAAGCAGTCTCCACAGCAAAGTCACTGGATACTTGGAATTCCGTGGTGCCCTGGCCATAGTACTCCTGGGTGTAATACAGGCATAACTATCTAGTAATACATTAAGTCTCCTGCAGTGTCATTTCAGGTGGAGGAAACTTCTGCTAAGGATGTCAATCTCTACATCTATTAACCTTTAACCAATTAATTTCAGTTTAATTATTTTTTTTAATTAAAAAAAAAAAAAAAGAGACAAACCCAAAATCAGTACTGCTCAGAAATAAGAAATGACCAAACCTCATCTTGGAGTTGTAATGCCAAAGAGAGAACAGGGATACAGTCCAGGCCAAAAAATTGGCTCATTTAATTACACCTGCACAGTATTTCAATAGTATGCCTTGGTGAGAGGGGCTTTTAAGAGTAAAGTGCTTTGAAATAAAGCTATTAAATGCATACGGAGACATTGATCGATACACTCGAGTTATGGGGAGGGGGGAAGGAGGGAGAGGGAAGAAAAAGACTTTTTCTTCTCTGTAAGAGTGGATTTGGAATCTTCAAGTGCATAAGGATGGTAAACGATTGCTAAAAGTCCAAATTAAGAGGTATTAGTCTATTGTGTGGCAGTCAGTCACATCATATTCGCATTGCTGTTTTCTTGTCGGAGGTTTTGCCTTGATCTACCCTGGACCACATTGACAAGTCACAATTGAAGCATTCTAAATAATCCACAGTGAAATAAGGCATAGGGTGTCACTCTCTAGGCTACAGAAAGCCTGAGCACAGTGAAGTTAGAAAGGGTAGCAAAGCCCTTTTCAGTCATGTTTCTCAGCCGATTAAACTCATTCAGGGCCAGGCTGCTGGAACGAAAACAGAAAGATCACCTCCTGTTCTCCAGTGTTTTGTTGGCAACAGCAGACAGATGTAGAAAAGTAGAAACATTTTTACTATAGCAACAAAGGGGAAAGGGGTGGGAGGCAAATAATAAAAAAAAAAAGTTGGATTTTGTGGTCTTGTTAATGTACCAGGTACTTTGGGACGGTGCTCCAGATTAAGAGACCCTGTCAGAACAGATTGGAATTCAAAAGATCCATGTGAAATGACTGTGCAGTGCAAACCTGGGTCCTCTTTTCTCCCCAAACTCCTCCACTGGTACAGTAATTAACCATAAGAACAGATTGACACATGGAGATCCAGTTCATTAACATTTTTTGTTTGGTTGGTTTCTTGGCTTTTCAGAAAAACCCATTTAAGACTGATGCCTTCTTTAAGAGTAACCCATCCACCCATGCAGCCACACTGATGTGACATATTGTGACACAAGATGCCACAGAAAACTAAGCCGAGCCCTCAACTGAAGGCTTGATTTAGCCATACATTCTCCCCAAGTCACCGATTAAATTAACTGTTGTAGATTCAAGGTAGGAAAACGATAATTCATCTACTGTGAGTAGTTGTGCAGAAATGGTTTGCTGCTGCTGGAAAAATAATCTGCAAAATACATCTTTAAAATATGGTACTTTTCCCTTTTAATGTATTAAGGTAAATAAATGCAGTTGCAGGAAGTGCAGCACATTTTTAAGAGGTCACTGCAATGATTTTTTACCTGCTGTATACGTTGTATTTGTGCATACACAATACACAGTCTTAGCAAATGCAGATTTGCATGTGTAAATGAGCATACAGATGTTCAGAAAAATATAATAGAAAAGTTTTCCTAACTTTCAGTATAGAAATCTTCATACATCTAGTTAGGAATAAATGAAAAGTATTTAATGTCTCTGCAATGAAAAAACCCTCAGCTGAAACAAGTACAAGGGTCTGTAGCCATGTAATTTGGGCAGTAAAATGGGGGATCCATGTCCCAGCCTCTCCTCTAATCAAACCATTCTGTATAAAATAATAGTTATAAAGGCAATACTGAGTATTTTCTCTACCAAGACCTGTAGTTAGGGCAGTTATTTCAGATGTGGCATAGATTTCACTTCTGCAAAAAAATTGGGATGAAAAGGATTTGTATTGAAGTGTTTCTACCTCCTAACTAAATATGCTGCTGATGAACAGATTAAATCCAAAAGTTAGCTCTCAGAAAGCCAAACATTGTCACTGCCTTAGAGTCTTTAGAAAATTTATCCATTAACCTTTGTATTTATGTCAGTGCTGAGCCCTTTTGAAGACCAGATCTTTGGAGATGATTGTATAGTTTAATGTTTCTGGAAAAAAAATTACTTTAAATTCCTATGTCTGTTAAATATCTAAGATCTACCTATTTTCACTTGGGTGCTTTTGGAAAACGAAACCCAAACCCAAACCCAATTGCCTTCTGTCTCAAAGCAGGTGATAACTGCAAGGAGGGTTCAGCAGCGCCTATGGAGGGGGCAGAGGGATGCAGGGGGGTTTTGCTCCACCTTGTCACCATTGGGATAACGAGTTCTGACCCCTTGGAAATCAGAGGCAATACCCCTGAGGACATGGAGAGCGATGTCAAGCACTTTAGCAAGTAGGCTCCTCTACAGATGAAGCACTTGAGCTTTTATGTGCAATGACTCGTCCAGAGATTTTTTTAATCTCTTGTGGTTCTGGGCTTAGATCCGAGCTTTGATCTAACAGCTCACACGTCCCAATGTTATAAACCTCCTTTTCCAGTCCCTATTTCCCGAAACCTTTGAGTCTTGCCGGCTCTGTGCTCTGCATTTACAAGGACTGATCTAAAATATTGTGCTCATTTATCACTGTGTTGTGCTTTTACCATGCTTTAAAAATTTGTGCAATATATATCAGGTGCCTATGGATTTTGGCATGGTGTTGGGTCATCTCAGAGATTTGGCATTGTTTAGACTGCAAAATAGCACACAGGGTCAAGAGCAGTCAATACTGGGCCTATAAATTTTCGGCTGGGCTCTCATAAATTGTCCTCTAATTTGTGGCTTGAAAAAAGGAAAGAAAGAAGATATCAGAAGTAAAATCTCTTCGCCTTTACAACCGCACTTGTTTTTTCAGAGAAAAAGGAAACAGAGCTGTCCTTCCCAGCACTCTGCTGAGGTATTTGCTTCTATTGTCCACATTGGACTGAAGAACTAGGGACCAGGTTGACTTCTGATGTTGTGCTCCTACAGGGAAATGCAAAACTAAATCCCCAGGCAGAATTTCAGACAAACAGTCATTTTATTTGCTTATATTCATCTCTTCAGGAAAAAGAAAAAAAAAAAGGAGAGAAAATAGCTTGCTTAATCCCAGTACTAACACAATATTGATTCACATTCATGTTCAGTATTTATTGACGTGCATTGCATACGATGGAGGCTATCAATTAGGCTACTCTGCTGAAGGGAAGGGGCAATCATATTAGAAAACAGATGAAGCTCATAGTTTATATAGTCCTAATTTTATGTAATGTAAACCTTTCAAACCCTGGGCACATGAGAGTGAAAATGCATGTCCTGATGAAAAAAAAATGCAGAAAACAAATGGATTCACTCTCCAGCTAATTACTGTGGGTGACTGTCCGCAGAGTCACATCACTGTTTCCTGAAGTTCTGTAATGAAATGAAACTTCTCTTGGTACAAACGGAATTTCTGTGTATTTTATTATCCAACACTAACTACTTTTGTACAACAGCTTAGCACTAGGTTTTGTTTTGAGAGTGGATTAGATACGTGAAATTTTGGAGGTGGTGCATAATCTCATCACGTTCCTTCCGTACACTGAAGCTGAAGTTCAGCACACTGAGACCCCATTAAAGATCAATGTCAAGGAGAGCACAGTGGCATATGGGCAGTGTTCAGGAGACCAAGTTGTTGCACGCAGAAATCAAATATAAAACATTCCCTTTTTTTGCCCCTTGGAGGTTTTATTGCATGGTTGCAGCTGGATTTACACTGTATTTAATAAAACATTAGTAGCCATCAGGGATTTAAATATGTAACGTAATTCTCTTTCAGTAAAGTAATTCCATAAATCCAAATATGAAGCTATTTGTTTTTTTGCAAGTACTGTATGCCCACAATTAAATTAAATCCTATATGTGGCTTTTTTTCGCCATGGAATTTAATGGAAGCAAAATCCATCTGCAAAGTTGATTTTGGATACATATTAACATTTTTTGGAGCTGAAGTAGGTCTGGTGGCTAATAAGTTTTGGGGAGAAAGAGGGCTGCTGGCTCTCCATCCTCGCTGAGCTACTTATGATGCAAATCTGTGGCAAAATAAGGGCCAGAGTCACATTGCAGAGGCAGGTGAAGGTATTCCTAACTGTGCACCAAAAAAGAGTGCAGAATTGGTGTAATTTTCCCCAAAACCTCTGGTCCCAATGGCATCTGGACTGTAAAGGAAATGACCACAATGCAGCAAGACTGCCTTGGCCAGGCAGCTTTTACCTTGTGCAGTGACCAAGGTGACCTAACCACATTGTATCACATTTTTCAGCCCTCAGATGCTTTTGATAAGATGATAATTGGGAAGGAAAAAAAAAAGAGAGATTAATCCATATCTTACTTAGCAAGTATAATGTTTTGGAGACATCTTGAGTGTTTTCTGGCAAAAGACACAGCTGGTCATATCTTCAGTGGCATGAAACAAGTGCGTTGAGGTTTGCACCAGCTACAGATGATTTCCTTGCAGGCATTGTGATAATCGTAATGAAAAAACAGGCAAAGGGAGAAAAACCAGAAAGACTGTGCAGGGAAATAAAACAAAGGTATTAGAGAATGAAGCTTGATGAGGTGTCTTGAGAGCTCTCCATGCAGTTTGCAGAAACAAAAAGTTTGAGTAGGGACAAACAGCTATTTTGTTATTTTTTTAAATGAAAATGAAGATAAGGAAAAGAGAGTGAATGCTCCCAAGGACACATATTCTTGGGTATTACAACAGGGAGCCATTTTCCAAGCAGAATGAAGTTTCTGTTTTGTAATAGCAACCGTGCCTAACTCCACTAGGAAGGGAAGATGACTCCAACTGGAATTTGACTAGATCCATAAAATTGCCACTATTGTACTTCTATGTGAAACATGATCTTTGAAATTACAAATCAACAGTCTCTGATGTCAATACCTCTCTGTAAACAACAATTTTGGCAGCAAAGTACCGGTGCTAGAGGGTAGAGATTCAATGTCTTAGAGGAGTTGTGCATTATTTTGTGAATTGCCTGAGGTTTTATCCAATTCTCTTCTTAGAGATCCTGTGCAGTTAGTGAGTGATCCAGTCCAGCACATGCCACTGGTGTTGCATGGACTAATGATGGCACAGCATGAAGCAGAATGGGTGACAGCAGCTGAAGCATTTAAGCTCTGTGAGGAGTTTGGGCAGAGAAGCAAGAACATCTGAAATGTGAATTCTTAATTCATACTTAATACAAATCCTTCAGATTCCCTACACAAACAGCTACAATACAGAACCATCGTCTCCTATCCTAGGTAAGCTGTCTCTGACCAAGGCAACAGTTTTTCCTCTTCTTCAGCTCAGGTGCCTCTTGCATTGAATAGCTGCACCTCACTGAAGATCAGAGAACTCTATTTTAGAGAGAGAAATGTATTTTAAATTGTAAAAGCCCCACAACACTGAAATTGTGCAGCTTTATGCTTTTTAAATGGAACAAATGTTTTCATTTTTTTTAACTTTTGCTTCACGTTCTTCTATTTACACTTAATGCTTTCAATAGCTCATTTTCATTTTCACATTGTCTCTGGAAAAAAAAAGCTAAAGGAAACCTTTAAGGTGTTACAAGTGTTTAAAGGGGCAGCTTATAATCGTTTCATTTTTCACTTGTAGCATTTCTCATTAAGCAAGTGTGAAACGTCTGGAAAATAAAAAATTTTGAGACATTTGTGAGCTGGGGCTAATTATTGTTTTCAGTAAAAACCACTGACCACATTCCTTTTTTAAAAAAATTTAATGCAATGTTTTATGTTGGATCAGGTGGGAGACTTATTTGTATTTATTTTTCTGTTTCTGTCAGCTGTAGCTGAAGACTGAAAAATCTGACTTACTGAGATGTCCAGGACACTAATCCAGGTGAACTTTGAAACACTGGGATGTGAACCGAGCATGCGTTCAGATGGTGGATTCACATCACCGTCCAAGTGGACTGAAGGCATTTGCCACAAAGGTCTTCAAACATGGGGCAGAAACAGATTTCACTGTTGCTGTGTTCTGATTTTCTTTTTGTTTTCTTTTGTCCTAGCAACTCAAGAATAAGACAAGAGTTACTAAAAAGTCGGTATTTTCTTCTAGCTGCTGGTAAATACTTATTGAATCTTTCTTTGGGGTCAGTGATTTTTCATATGTCTTAGTACACAATGGAATTATTTAATTACTTTTGCTAGCAAGTTTACAGACAAGTATATCCCCATCATACTGCATATCCTCAAATAAGATTATTTACAATCCAATCTAAGGAGTGCTGACTGGTGTCATTGGAAGCTAAAGCTGCATCAGCATTTAAATTTCTACTTTTCTGGGCAAAAACCCAACTGGCTGATTCAATTAAACTCTTTATGTTATATATTATCCAGAAGTTCACAATCTGAAGTGATTCTCAGAGTCTGAAGCCATGCCTTTATGATTGCAATTTGGTAGCAAGACAGTTTCCGAGGACTGTTTTACTTGAACTGCAATGAAAATGTCAGGACATAACACACTTTCTGATGTGGGTTTTATGAAAGGCACTCCAAAATCAACCATTATTTCAAGCACAAGCAATAAATAACCTTCATTATTCATTAGAGTGTATATATGCATTTGTGTTTGCAAATACGATGGTTTCCTGAGCAAAGAACCCTTTAATCAAAAGACCCTTCACTCATTTAAGGAGGTAACAAATGGGTAGGCAGGAGGCACGGAAAAAGACACTCTCTTTAATCGGTAATGGAGATAATCTATAGAGTTCCTGCAATACAAGTAGTCCATCTTCCAGGCATAAACTTTAGATAAGGCGTAGGATGTGGAAAGATTCATGCAATATCGTGGAGCTACTTTTCATAACAGTCATTTGGACGAATTTTGTTTATGGTCTATATTGAACAAAGAGAATAGACCTTTCCCATGCCCCGTAAATCACGGCCCTCCTGAAGGGTGTCTGCAGTGGTGCTCCACTATTACTATTCACAAGAACATTAACACCACTGAAATAGTCTCTGTGAATTTACTGCTATTTACCTGTTCAGACTAGGAACTGATGCACCTCTGCAAACAGCTGACACGATGTGCCAGACCTGCAGCAGCCCCTTCCATCTGCAACCACTATGTAAGGACACTAGAAAGCAGCCCGCACACATTTATTTCATTTGCATGAGCGTATTTTTTTTCCTTATTTTTAAGGAAGCTTTAAAAAAATTGTTCAGGAAGAAAATGATAACTTTAAATAATTTTTTTGGCAATTCAAAGGCGTAAATTCTGGTTTGTAGAACTGGTTTGCTTTGACAAATTCAAAAGAATTTTCACTTGTAAATGATTTTATTTTGGGGGGTTAAAAATTAAATTGAAGGAGATCTTTAATGAAAACAAGCTGAGTTCACTGTAAAAGAGAGGCTGTTTCTTGTTTCTTGGGCTTTCATACAGAAGGGTATTTGTATAATGAAATCTCTGGGTTTGGTGAGAGGTGAAATTGGGAATAACTCTGCTTGGAATGGCTTTTTTATAGTTATTTAAGAAAATGGAAAAAAAGAGATATCAGACTGTAATGACCAACAATTTCAAACGGAGGCTTTGGGATGATGCTGGAGGATCAGATCAAACCAATTAAAGCACTGGGGAAGGATACTGGCGCCTAGCCCCTAGATAACAGCTCAGAGAGTAGGGGAGGAGGAGGAGGACTCCTCTCCCTTTCTCTTTCCTGCCTCTTTCTTTTTCCCACTCCTGTTTTTCATAGTGGGGGCACTAATGAACTTTTCAAGTCCCATGAAGACAACCCTTGTGCTCTGATTAGTTGCCTTACTTTTAATGAATTGTTTTAATCAAGTTTCAAAGCAGGCACTCTATGCTTCATTGCAGCAGCCCAATGACAATGAGCTGAATGTTACCAAGACAGTGCATCTGATGGACTTTAATGGATTTTATGTGACAGTGTCTAGTGGCCTCATATTAGACATAGCTTTACAACAGAGAACCCATGGGGTTGCACTATGCATTTAATCTATACAAACTGTAAGGATAAGGGAGAGGGAAGCTGTGGAGGGGGAGAGACTCTGAACCCTGAAGACCTTCAAAAGACATGCATTTCATACTAATAAGAAACAGTCTTCGGTCATTTTATTTTTTTGCTTTTTTATTTTTTTGCAATAGCAAAGTCCCGCCGTGTTTTCTTAGGGAATGTCATGAGTATAATATCTCCAGGGCTTTTTGCAATAACATTCTCGAAACATGAAGTTATCTGGAAAAATTAAGCTCTCAAGGAAATCTTGGCAGGGCTGTAACATTTCCTGGATTTCAGGTAGCGATTCTGAGTTGTGATCTCTTAAGTCCGTAACAATTTGCTATTTCTAATTTATTGCTTCATTTGTGACTGCTGCTACAGCGAGGTAAATTTATTCTGATTTGCACAACCTAAGTCTTAGCTCTGACAGTGACTAATTATTACCTGAGTTAAAATAATGAAAGTGTCGGAAAGTGTCCGAATGCAATTTGTTAGGAAAACATGTGGCATGCTGTGTTACCCAAGCCCAGAAAAGCCTAAGTGATCAGAAACCATGGAGAATTAAGAATTTTTCCCCCAAAGGTTACAAATCAATGTGGAAATTTTTCAGGGAATTGGACTGCTGAGGGGTTCCATTCACTGGAATATAAAATGCAGACCATGTCTTTCTAATTTTCTGCTTAAGAAGGAAAAGTTGGTTTTTTAGAAGAATCTAAAAAGATATTGTAATGGCAACCGTGCCCAGAGAGCTTGAATCAATTATAGATTATTGTTTAATAGTATTTAAATTATACACTGAATGAAGATTTTGTTGTAACCATTCTTTTTCAGAAAAAAAACCAAACAAGTCCACAATAATACACAGAAAACAAAATCTGTTGCAAGAAACTCCAGAAGTATGAGCACCTTTAGCTGATGTAACACATTATTTTTTTTTTTGCTGGCTCAGGGTTGGTCCTGTATTTTGTCAATTATAGGCATGTCTTATTCACAGAACAGCTCAACTCCAGCTGTGTAAAATGAATCCTGAAATGAAATGGTCAAATGATGTTAATGACTCTGTCTGCTTGCGAAAGTTTCTGAGGAATGTTAGCAGCTCCGGGTTAGAATTAGAAAGCATCTGACAGCTCTGTAGTTCTGGTTGTTCAAATAGCTCCATGCAAACAGAAGGGATATCAGTAAATTAAAATAATAATGCAAAAAATAATAAACAGCTATCTGGCTGAAAAAGTAAGGCAGTACAAATGATTTGGGATTGCTTCGTTCTGGGTATTCATCACTCTCATGAGCCATTTAAGCCACACTTGAAATTAAATTTATCTTGAGCAGGATTTAATTTAGATTTAATAAGGCAATTGTTTTATTGTTAAACGCCAATTGGATGTCAACATGTAATGTTTCCTAGAGTGATAATTCTACTGTACTCTGAGAAGATGCAGGGACTACATAAAGGCTAACGATTTCATGGGCCTTAATGATGTACCTGTGCTTAATATTCCTTAATATATCTGTATTTACTGTCTGTATTTCAGGCTCTCCTACCACACGGATGTCCTGTTGTATTAAGAAGCTACAAAATATGTATCTGTGTCTGTGTCTAACACACCTCCTAGACCTCTAGAGAGATATGATTACATTAATTAAAATATATTGATTAATTTCTACTTTACACGTACTGCCTGTATTTAATTTAAATATACAATGAAGCATATTGAGGACACAATTTGGATTGTTACTGTGATAAATAATTGCTAATTGTGTCATGATAGATCACCTATTTT
Organism: Oriolus oriolus; assembly: GCA_013400235.1. Lineage (NCBI taxonomy): Eukaryota > Metazoa > Chordata > Aves > Passeriformes > Corvidae > Oriolus > Oriolus oriolus. The sequence goes on along the minus strand of VXBT01000053.1, from coordinate 176,247 downwards.
AAGGCAATATTTCTCTTATGCTAATAGCAACTGCATATATGAAATACACTGGGAATCTGTTTCAATTATTCATATTTGTTCCTGGACTGTACTTTTCCATTCAGGTCTGGAAGGAACAATACATATCTTGGCACTTCAAAACAAATGCTGGCATAATTTTCAGGAAAGCATTTGTGCCTTTTCACATAGAGTCCACGCATGTTGTTTTGTTGATTACTTGAAAATATAGATGTCAGTATGTAATTCTAGTCTCTGTTTTGCTAAGTTCTAGTGTGTGTACAATATATATATATGTAAAGATCAGTCAGCTAAATTGTTAATAATATTTGTACTAATTATTGCTGCTAAAGCCTATCAGTAGTACAATATTAGTGTCAGTGGTTTTGCTATTGCCCAGATCTATTAGATTTAATTTGTCATTTTATATGAAAACAATAGAATTATTTTTGAATCTTCCCTAAACCTACAACAGGACTAACAACCAATTTTCCAAGAATTTACATTCAAGGGAGAAAAACCCAACAGCATTATCTTTTCTTGCCTTCACTCCCATTTTGTGTCTGCTTTCTACAAATCAAACCAAACTTGTACAAGTCAGTTTGCCAAGAGAAGTTTCCATGAAAACAGCAATTCAAAAGAAGCCTGGAGAGTATTTGCAAATTGTGAATTTGTAAATACAACATTTATTATTAAAAACTTGGTTCTAAGAGCCGCATTCAGTTAATCAAGGAACAGAAACAACTCTGTGTGATTCACACACCCAATAAAAAATAATCGGAAGAGACCCCAGACATATAATTTCTAATCTATGACTACATTGAAAAAACCAGCAGCTGTTCAAAGAAAATTCATGTACTGAGAAAGAGGATGGGGTTTGGATTTGAAAAGCATCTCAGAAAGACAGATCCTTTTGTTACTGAGTTCACTTGGAAATTTCTGCCTGGGCTGGGGTGCAATGAGCCCTCCCTGTGCAGGGCAACGCTGCTGTTTGGCTGCTGTTTGGTACCTTCTAGGAGGAACTCTGGGTGGGTGCTGTTCCACAGCCATTTCCAGGGGCACCAAGCTCAGCTGAGGAAGTTTCTGCTCTTTTTCCAGCTGTGCATTGTTCCCATCCTGGCAGTGTATCCCAGCTCTGCAGATGGATATCCCTTTGGTCAGGCAGTTCTTTGTGTGGTGTCTCTGCCCTTCACTATGGCAAGAGTTTGAGCTGGGAGCACGGAGTTTTCCTCCCTCTTCTTTTTGGAGGGAGTCACCAGCAGGAGTTTGCATGTTGTAAGGTCCAAGACAAGAGCCTCGTATGAAGCTGGAGGCCAAGGCTGCTCCAAAAGTTGAGGATGCGGTGAACATAAAGCACTGAACACCTATTCAACCCTATCCAATATGTTATGGAAAATCTATGCACTCAAACCTCCCTGCACTGCCTTTCACAGTTGCACAGGGGGTTTTCTACCCAGCCCTGCAGTAAGGTGGCTCCCAGCCCTGCTGTGAAGTGGTTCCCAGCTCTGAAGGGACAATGGGCACCTATAGGAGTAGGCAGTGGCCTGGCATCCCCTGGACCGATGGCTCCAGCGCACAGGGTGTGATGCCCTGAGCAGTCCCACACCCAGCACAAAGAGGGACCACAGCCAGGAAAGCTGCAAACAATCTGGGCCAGTAATGAGCAGCCAATTAATTGATTACTGAAAATATAACTGAATCCTATGCCTCAGAGAAATCTAAAATATAGTAACTGCTTACTTTATTGACAGCATTCATGCCATATTTAGTAGCTGGTATGTAAGAAGTAGCTGGACAATTTTGTTACACTTAATATGTTTCAGAACACAGCATAAAACATGTTTTAACACTATAACAACTATTGAGCAGTACCTCTGGGAACAGGCTTTATTATTAGATTACATTATACAAGATTAGACTAGTCAATAAGGGATTTCTTTCACACAGCATGCCATCTGAAATACCTGTTTTCTTTCCGTTTTTTTTTTATTTTTTAAATTACTTCAAGACCTTCTTTGTAGGATCTTAGGTACAATATACCCATGAATCATAAAACTGACAAGCCCCAGGGCTGAATGGTCTTTGTACGGGAGATAGGAGGCCTAGAGATAAAGGTGCACTACAGGTATACAGTGACAGGGGTGGATTATAGATAAACAAAAGGCACAGTTATTAGATGCGAAATGCCAGGCAGGATTGTACATGGAGAATGCAAATTGTAAGGACAGAGTCTCAGGGACCCCACTCTGCTTGGACTGTCAGGCAAGATGAAAACAAAGACAATACATCAGTCTGGGTGCAATCCTGCGTTCTTTAGGTCTGCTTTAGCTGCTGGCTGCTGAGGGTTTCAGCCAGGTTTTGGCACTTGGGTAAAGACCTGGGGAAATTCAGGCACCTCAGGAGGTTAATTCAAAACTCTTCTGATCAAATAATTTGCTGATTAGTTAAATAATAATTAGAAAGGCAAAGAGTAGGTGTATCGTGAGACTACCTGAGTCAGGGCAGCAAACAGATGCCTCGATCCTCCCAGGATCCAATGCCCCCAGTCCTGTTCCTGCTGTATTAATCTTTTCTGCCTTTGTTCAGAGCAGTGCAACAACCAGAGGAGAGATTGGGCACTGGGGTCCCCCCAGGCTCAGAATGAGGTTAAACAGAGCCCCTGGGGGATTTTCAGGACAACTCAATCCTAGTTCGGACAGAGATTCCCAGCTTGCAACTTTGGGTTTCAGCCTCTAGTGCTTGCAGAGTGCTGAGGTACTATTTTGGTACCCAGTCCCTCTATGAGCATATGTCTGCTCAATTACATTGCTGAAATAGAGTGAGAATCAAATATACTATTTGCTTTTTTTTTCCAAATGATATCCGGTACTATTCACACATTTTTCCCCCTTTAAATTCCGTGTTGCACGCTGCATTGCATCTGTTGCTGGCAATTTCTGTCCTAGTCCTGAATTAAAAACCTCCACTAAACTACTCAGTTGCTGACTACATCCATGAGAGCAACTTCCATTCAAATTTCCCAAATGGAGACTTGTGGCCTGCTTTGCTGCACAAGCTGGAAATGAATATGAATTGAAAGGACTATATTTAAGTGCAGTTTCCCTTTTTTTTGCCTACGAGGATCTTTCTTCCCTTATATAACCAAATTTCCCCACAAGACTGACATTTCAGGAGAGGGGCAGAGGCAGACAGGTGACTACAGATCAAATTGGATTTCTGTAACCTTCCATTGTAAAGGTCAGGCCTCCGCAGTGGTTTTCAACCAGCTTTTCCTCTCTTGGTTTCCAACACAGATGAAATACCTCACGTGCCCAGGTACCTTTTACTCTTATTTTTATTTTGGTCTTTTTTATTTTGATCTTTCTTAAATGCTCAGTGGAGAGGAAGATTAATTAGGCTGTTGGCTTTGCTGCAGAGCAGTGTCCTCTGACCAGGTATGGTGGGAGAAGGGACTGGAGAACGGCCCTTTTCTTCCCTTGGCATCCTGAACCCGCTCAGATCAGAGTGAGAAAAATTCCTGGAAGTAATGACATTTGAGGGGAATGGAGGATCTTTAAATCAGAGACACGAGCAGGCAAGGAACTTCCCAACTGGAGGGCAACATTGCTTACTTTGAACAGGGTTTGGCAGCGACTTTGATGAAGAAACTGGAGAAATAACTCCAGTAATTACCTTTCCCCCATGTTGGCCAGTGGGTTGCCATGGACACTCGGTTCTGACCAAAATATGGGCTCTGCTGCCTTGTGAGCAAGCTGTCGAATAACCAATTGGGTGTCAGAAATTTATAGCCAGTAATTAACTGATAGGTTTATAATTAAGCGGAGATGCCCCTGAACAGCAATGCTTGGATCTGAATTCAAATTCTGACTTTTTCCAAAATTCAGGGGCAAAAGAGAGCGACAACTTGGGTACAGTGCCATCTTTATAATTAAACTATGGTTTTTGACAGGAGGGGAATCTCCAGCAGTTAATGACTGACTGCAGGAGTTGAGGGCCTGAGGCAAAGCTGAGGGCTTTTAATCCAGGTGGTCATTAACTGCCTGGGAATGCCTGACCCTGAGGTTAATTGTTTCTATTTTAAATCACGAAAATAATATATACATATACAGACCCCCCTTTCCTTCTTTTCTGCTGTACACATGTGTTACAAACACACTGCCATTTTATGCGTTGAAAAAGATGAGAGCTGAGCTGTTGGGATGTTCTTGATGTGTTTGCTAAAGAGTTCAGGTACCTCAGATATTCTCATGGCACTCTGCTCTTTCCACCCGCAAAATCTGACCCAGAGCCAGAAGGGACTGACCTGGACAGGCTCTGGCTTGGGGTGTAGAAGGAACAAGAGTGCCCAGTGGGGTTTTTAAAAGTGCTTGAGATGTCTCTGAGCCACTAATCCCAAAATCTTGGGAGATGATTTAATTTTTGATTAATTTGCTGTTTTAATAGACAGAACCTCTCTCTGTGATTCTGCATGTCCTGGGAGTAAGGCACAAAGCTACATTTAGAATCCCTTTGTGCACTTTAACCAAACATTTCTTGGCTTTAAGTGCAGGCTGCTCCACACAGAGCAGGATCAGGCCCTCAGAAACCAGCAACACTGCTTTCAGTGCCAACTCCAACTTGTGCAAAAGAAGCCCCCAGGAATTAAGCACGGCATGGACACCCAGAAACTCTGAGTAGGTGACACTGTGGAGCGAGCAAACCTGAGAGCCAGCTGATGCCCCACCTGAAACAGAAACAATTGCGTTGTGGTTCATTCAGATGTATTTTCTTCCCTGAATCCTTCCCTCTCTATCCCTTCTTTGCTTTCCTTGTTTTTAAAGAGACATATGTCATCATTGCCAGTTCAGTTTCCTGTGTTTAACCCTTGCTATATCTAGCCTGATTATTCCTAATAAAGCTTGACAGTTGGAGGGTTAATCCAACCCTTGGTCTCATGGTTTCTTCTCTGGAAACAATCTGTCCCTGAGAGCTTTCTGGCCTGTTGCAAGGTTATATCCCCCTGGGGTGCCATCAGCGCCAGCCAGGGCTCCTTTCCCATTGTCTGCCAAATGGCCACCAATTAAGTCAACTGTTCCCCAATTAGAATTTTGAGGAATTTATCTTGTTCCTCCTGTGTTCAAACTCCTGAGCAGGGGCAGTTCTTGGAGTCGGTTTCAAGGGCTTTTTTTTTCCCCTTCCATAGTGAGAAGGGGAGGGGGGGGAAATTAAATAAATAAAGTGCAGCTCTTTCCTGTAATCTGATACTCCTGGGTTTTTCCTGTTGCCCATTCACACAACTTAATCCTGAGGTATGTGATGATGAGAACTTGGTAATATTTAAGGGAGGATGTTTTATTATTGTTCCAATCACCTGAATTAGCTTGGCTGAATTTTTTTGAATTGATGTTTCTCTCAGTAAAAGTCTTCACTGTGACATCAACTATAAATATATCAAGATTTCCTGAGGTAAAGGAAGAAAACAATAATTTTATTTTGAATTGATATGATAATCAAATGTGCAGGGTTGCTGTTGGTTTCCCTCTTTTTTTTTTTCCCCTCCCCCTCCAAAATTACTTAACTGGTTGTTTACATCTTTTTATTGATGAGTTAAATTCTGGGCCCTGAGTCCTATTTAATATGGGAAATGAAAAGTCTGGCAAAGTTATCAGGATAATATCTTTAACTTAGATGTACAAACCTCTGATTGATCCATTCGAGGCAAACAGGACCTTTGGCTTTCTTCCTGAGAGAGCACATGAAGGTCTTCAGCAAAATCTTTATGTGATACCTCAACTGCCCTTAACATGGAGGAGTAAAAGCTCTTAGTGCCATAGGGACACTGTGCCAGAGCAGCAATAGTGTCACCATCAATCCACACACCTGAATTCATCTTTCAACAGAAAACAATTTTTTTTCTGCAAGTTAAAATCTTGCTAAAACTGCCAAGAAAAAGGTAAGAATTAAAATGTGAGATTGGATATTGAAACATCTCCTGCCTTTCATTTGCACTTTTTAGAAATTGGTGCCCAATAAAATGTTTTTCCTTTTTGATGTTGTTATGGGTGGACCTCCCTTTCTGGAGTCTGGATTTGGAGTTGAATAAATCCAAGGTTTCAGACCAAACTTTGGGATAAATAATGAAAACCTACTTTTCCACAAAGCATTCACTGTGATGTTAAACAAGTTCACTGAAATATGGTCCTGGGTCTTCAAACATTTGGTAATGGAACAACCTTACACACTCTTCTGCTGATCTTTTGCTGTGCTTGTCCTCGTCGTTTCTGACTCTGTCCTGGTGCTGCATTAAGTGATGTGAGTAAAATTGTAGCCAACATCTGTCGTGTATTTCTCTATTTTTTTTTCCAGAAAGAGTCAAGTGGTTTATTTTGGGATTGCTTAGGGAAGATTTTTAGTTCTCTTTTTCACACATTTCCTTCATATTACTGCAAATAAAGCCAATTCACTCCACTCACATCTGCTTCCAAGTGTCACCAATTTCCTACAAGTTCAAAAACATGAGGCAAGATGGAGATAAAGACCGCATACAAAACTTAGCTGCCAATCCAGTTTTCTTTAGGGTTTATGTATGATTTTATCTGAAGTTGTGTGTCTGGCCATCCAGATTTGTTTTCAATCATTACAAAAAAATGGCAGGTCTGATCCTTCATGGGAGAAATTGCAGAAGTTATTCCAGATGTACACAAATAAGACTGAGACCTTTAGCACCCTTCTTAAGTCCTGCAGTTTTCTCCTATTTGACTGAAGGAAAACTGCAGTGAATTGTATGGAAAACTGACACCCTCAAAGCTTTGCAAATTGTTAAGGTTATATTATATTCTTACTTTTTTCGAATTTTGTTTGTCCGAGGTACACAGCTATTCCAGGAAGAAGGGGTGAGCACATGTCCCAGACACAGTGTAACTGCAGAAAACAGAAATATATAGACAAGCTACCCTCGAGGTCAGAAGGGGGAGGAAGTTAGTGAAAAAATATAGCACAGTAATAATATCAAAAGAACAGGACAGCAAATTATAGCTGTCTCTGGTCAGATTTAATTGGGTTTTCCTCAATATACTGAAGAGTGGTTGAGGAATTTCTTTGCTTGCCATAAAGCTCCCAGCAGTCCCCCCAGACTGTGCTCAGCTCCAGTCCCATGGAAGCAAGAACATAATCTTTACCCACACATCAATACCCAGCTCCCACATCAACAAGAAGGAAGCATGCCCCATTAAAGAGGTTAATTCCCATGCGTCAAAACAGGCTGTATTTGAGGAAGTGCTAGTAAGCATTTTAATAGAAAATTTTAAACCCATTGGGCCTGATTGTCCTCACATTGCTTTAAAATCAGTGCTGCTCCATTTAGTTAAACCTTTGTTTTATTCTGGAGTGAGCAAAAGGATGGTGCAAGTAATTCTCCCCTTTTCCTAAGTACATGGATGATTTTGCTAAAACTTTTATCAACCTGGGCTACTTAAACCCAGTGAAACTCCCAAATATGAGTGAAAATCAAGCACTTATTTCCTGTTTGGCTTGCATTTCATGCTCATCCTTGCAGTGGCTCTGTGCACAATGTAATGAATGTGCAACTTGCACGTGGTTGTTTAGCCTGCCCATGCAACCCTCAGGTGAAAAAGCAGAGCACATTTTTATAGATGCAGGTTTTATTTTCCTGTAGCCATGCTCCGGGCAAGCTCTTTGGTATTTTCCATCTCTCCCCTATGGAAAAATAGAGCAAGGAGGGAGGCAGGGGACCCAAAGTTCAGACATGATGAACACACAGTACTGCAAATGCATCCCAATTCACTCGCTGCTGTACATGTTTGTGAAGGATCTACTGCTGCAGAATTCTGTCAATACTCTGCCCATATCAAGAAGATTAAAGGCCCTGATTTTTTTTTCCTTTCTTAGTCTGGGTGTTTGATTTGATATCTTCTCTCTCTTACATTTTTTTTTTTCCTTTGGAAAAGTCTTACCCACCATGCTTCACTTCAGACAAAGACAGGAGTGTCCTCATGTTAGCCTGTGTAGGATGCCCTCATGTGCTAAATAATGAGTATCAATGACTTCCTTTAGCTGTTTTGCTCCACCAAAATGTGTTCCTTAGAGGAGGGGATCCCAAAGTTCTGTTCATGGGGCGTCACAGAATCATAAAATCATAGAAGAGTTTGAGTTGGAAGATCCTTTAAAGGTCATCTAGTCCAATGTCCTGCCATGAGCATGGATATCTTCTACTAGACCAGGCTGCTGAGAGACCCTCAACCTGGCCTTGAATGATTCCAGGGAAGGAGCATCCATCACCTCTCTGGGCAAACCGCGCCAGTGTTTTACTACTCCCATTGTAAAANGCAGAGAAAGGACTAACTCAAATGAAAAAAAAAAAAAAAAAAAAAAAAAAAAAAAAAATCATCATGGGACTTCCATATGGGAACCAGCCAAGGGGTGCCCTGGGGCCCTGAGACTCCTCTTGATTTCCCTTTCCTGGCCTATTGGGTACATGCCACTCTTAGGAAGGGGCCCAGCAAGGCATCTCCCTTGGTGCAGGGCCTGCAGGGACCCTTGCTTGGGCAGCAAGGTACAAGATGTGGCAGTCCCAGGGCTCTGCACCCCACCAGGACCACGCTCAGCCCCGTGGAGGAAAGGCTGCAATTGCTGCAGCATCAGCAATGAGCTGGTTGCGTTGAGAAGAGCTCCAAATAAAGAGAGCCTTTGTGGCCCCTGTACAAAGGCCTCCTGGTTGCTCTTTAAGAGTTCTGCTTGAGCGTGCGCTGGCTGGGCCGGCGGCGTCGCTGCCTCCTTGGCACGGCGTTAATGCACGCGAGGGCAGCAGCAGGAGGAGCGAGGGAAACACAGATGTTTGCGGAAGGAACGGCCCGGTGTGCCAGCGGTGACACAGCTCTGCCACGACAAATAATTCAGCAGCCCCAAAGAGGGCTTTCTCAGGCCCACGAGCATCATTAACGGTGACAAACGGGAAATTGTTCCCCAGCCAACGGCTTAAGTAGATTTACAAGAAGTGATTTATTTATGTGCTGTGAGTAACAGCCCCAAAGCCTTATATGTATGTATATATAAGTATATTAAAAAAAATCAGATCTCGGAATTTGGCTCATTTGCTGTGAGAAACAAAAATCCATCCCAACCACTTTGGGACAAAGTAGGTTTGGCTTTTAACAGGCCTGCTATGGTCAAGAGCTGTGCTTCTCCTGCACATCAAAAGTGATATTGAACTCTCTGGGGAAGATACTGAGGATGCTTTTGGGTGGGTGACTGGATGGGGTGATGCTGATCTCAGCACACCTCCTCCTAGCTGTGGGGAGAAGTGGTGTCAGTGACATCCTCTTGTGGAGCCAGATGGTGCTGCCAGTCTGAGTGCAACAGGTGCTCAGTGCACGCCTGGGGCGTTGGATAGTTCACATCAACAAAAGGAAACCGAGACCCTGAAATGATGCAATGAAGAAAAGAAAACTCAAAAACGTGGCTGCATTGTTTGTTACCTCTCAAGAGAACTTCCAACACCTTCCAGGTCAAATTTGCTTTTTCCTTTATTTCCTTAGTCTACTTTGCGATTTTCTTGCTCCAAGGATAAAAGTGGTGGTTTTTGTTTGTTTGTTTTTTAGACCTCTGGGAAAGCCAGGTAATCTTTCTCACAAGTTATTTTTTAACTCGAGAAAAACCAAACACATAAACAACTCCCCCTTAACTCAGAAGAATTCAAATAATTAACCAAACACACAAAACAAAGGACCTGAATGGACACATTTAATTGGAGTTATTTATCACTTCCTATTAGATTCTGGGTTTTTCAGGGCACAGAGTGAAATTTTGTTTGTAGAATTCCTATTACAATATGGTCCATTTTCACTTGCCCCTTCGCCACTGTAATAGTAATCATGAAAAAATAAACAAATGTCAATTTTAAACCAATTTTCCATTCTATTCTCCTCTAAAAATATACTGAAAGACCCTACATTTCCTCTGGTGTTTGATAACCCGAAGAGAAACTTCATATAATACAATTGCGGCCAAAGCACTATCACTCTGTGACATTCAGTTTATAAGGAAATGTGGGAATGTGCAATCAATTCACAGTAATTTAAATGGATGTTTTGATTGGATTATGTAAGTATATTTGTGTTTGCGTGTGCATGTGTGTGCATGCATATATGCCATAAATTGTCAAAAGAGGTCACTCCATAAAAGTGAATTTAAACTTAATTTTACATTCTTGGTAAAAGTTCAAAGGCTAAATTCAGTTTAACCTTGGCTCAGCAGAGCTTTTCCTTCTGATTTTTCAGTCTGATATGAAAATTGCTTGTGAAATAAAGACAAACATAGGTTTGCCTGAGAAGGCATTAATAATCTGATCCTTACATGTTTGTATAGAAGACAGGTACAATCCAGTGTTGATTGCTTCTTAGCTTCTCTTTGCTTTTGCAGGAAATCCTGGGAGACAATACCAGGTCATCACAACTGAGACTTGTGCACCCACAAACAAACACTGGCAACTCTGAAGAGCACAGCTCTCGATGGATCATATGTGTGGGACTGATAGATCCAGATACACACAAGGAATCATCATTGCAATACATCACTCTCTGCATTTCACAACCCACATTTGACCATTTTCCCAAACAAATCATTTAATGTGTATATTACACTGCATTTAAATTCTTTTTGTTTTAAAAGGAAGATTTTACAGAGAGCCTAAAAGATTATTTTATGAGATAAATTTAATGTTGAGTTTTCCAGTCTAAGTAAGTAAGAATCCCATGGGAACTAAAAATTTTGGGATACATTCAAACAAACACTGTAAAGTTTTGAGAAATGCCAAGTTCTTGGGAGATCAGTGTGTGTGTGTGTACTACGTGTTTATATAGTCAACAATCTCCGAGCAATATGGTATGCCAGTTATTAATTCTGCTCATTGCAGATGGCTTCATTATGTGTATTTAATTCCAGTACTTAAGCAAACATACAAAAGTAGGGCTTACAAACTGCTTTAGGATACGATGGTTATGTACAGTCAAATGAAACGGAAACAAAACGGAAACAACTGATACTCCTTGGGCTGGAGGTAAATCTATATTGATGGGATTAAGCCATTCAGAAGCATCCCTAGACTTGAATAGCCCTAAAACCACCAATTGCTTTGTTTGTGGTGTCGAGAAGGTACTGATCACTAGAGCCTTAATTTGCCGCAGCAGTTAAGTGCTCCAATTCCTCAGCGCAGTAATTGCCACATGTTGAGTGTGCAGATGTCTAAACACGTGGGAGCACTTCCCTTTCCTAAAGACAAATGAAGATTTTCATTTTGTTTTGTAAACGTGTCAGGATTTATCACTTAGTCATGTGTCATGCATTAGGGTGTTTATACAATACGGCTTTCCGCACCCTGGTTCTGGACTTCTATGATTTCAACAACAAGGCTGTGGAGTAAAGAGGGTTTGCTAGACCTTCCCCCATTAACCCAAGCCTTTGGCTGGACTAAAGGGAAGTGTGAGCTCAGAGTGTAAATGATAAACAGGGTTTTTGCCAAGAATGAGACAACTGGAATTCACCTCTGTCCTCAAAGACTGCTTGATAAAAGAGACATCATCTGCAAGACAGGTGGATATTTAAAACAAAACAAAACAAAAACAAAACAAAACAAAACAAAACAAAACAAAACAATACAAAAAAGATAAAAATAAAATTGAAGTAGTGATGCTCACCAGCAGTAATTATGTGTATCTGTCCATATTGCTCTGAGTTGGATTTATAGCTTATCCTCAGCCTCTGTGTACCATCTAAACACTGAATATCTACTTTTTAAACTTTTCATATAAATGGTTACATTTTAAAGCATTTTGAAGTTTGCATATGTAACATCTTATCAGAGACAGGGTGACTGACAGTAGTAGTATTTCTGAAGTAACTGTTCTGTAGTGGAAACAGGAATGGGCATATGTTGTGAAGTTGGGAAGTGGCTTGGGCACCAAGCCTGAAGTTTGATTAATTTCTGTTTGGAGTCTGAGGCTGATGTGGATGCTGCAGCTATGGAGCATCTCTTGGTAGGGCTGAGGAACAGATCTGAAATTCATACTTAGCGATGAACGTGTGGTTTGGGGTCCCAGTTTATAGTCATCTCTCAATGAGGTTGTACAAGCAAAGCCAGAATTAGATAGAAAGATGCTGAAATAGCTAACTGATGTTTCTAATGAACCTTTGAATCTTTTTATCTGAAAATAAAGATGATAAAAAGCATCCAAGAAGGTAAAAATCTGCCTCTCTACTCTGTTACCATTTCGGTGGCTGATACTACTTTTTTTGTTTGCAGAAGCCAGGAAAAAACCCCAAACCAACAGTTATTTATCTGTTACTAGACAAAGACTGTAAAGAAATCCAAGAAGAGTATCCCAGCACAAAAGCCTGAACTCTTTGACCTCTCAGGCCTCGGGCCTGGACAATTGGCCAAGCTGGGCTTTTTTCCTGAGAACTGCCCGAGGGCAAAGGCTGAGAAAGATGCACATTGTTCATGGCACCATCCATTAAAGGCGAAGGCTGAAAGGCAAAAGGATCTTTCCAGGTTATAGCAGTGCTGAGAATGCAGCCTGACACTCATTTTCAAGGTAATGTAATAAAGGGAAAAAAGTGAGTTGTAGAGATCTTAATTCTTTAAAATTTAAAAGCTAATTTTGTGTCTTTTAGTCAATTTCCTATGCAGGAAGGAAGAATTTATTAACTGACTTCTGATGTTAAATGGAGTGCTAATGGGCAAGTACAACAATTCAACAGGTGCCAAGGAGAAATATAGAGACATTATATCAATATTAATCTTAGGGCCTCACAAAAGCCTTGGTAGGGGCTTTTATTAGGCAGGTTGTGATGAGAACATTCCTGCCACCTTGCAAGGTGAAAAGGGGGTTCAGTCCCCCTGTTGAAAGTGTTTGAATGTTCACATTGCAAGGTGTTTTAATGGAAGATTATGAATTTTGTGCCACTGGAAATTGCTGTTTGTTGACAGAGGTTGTCCTGAGCTGGAATTCCTCGTGGGAGAGATGCCTTGGAGCTGCTGTTCTCTGGCCAGGGCAGGCAAGGCAGCACTGCTGAAGAGCAAAAGTACTTCCAGCATTGAACGCTCAGCTGGAAACCTGAACACCCATTATTAGTCTGGATAGAAGTCAAAAGAATAGTTGAACCTGTTAAAAATCTACACAGCCGCTATTTTACAGACTGATCTTCTGCCAGTAAACAAATGCTGACTCTAATGTACTTCTGATTTTGACCCCTGGGTTGAAAATTTTCTGTATAAACACCAGCTGATGAACAGGTCGCTTTGTTTTCAAGACAAGACTCTCACACTCGCGCCCCACACAGCAGGTCCCTGATCCAGATAAAAGACTTCAAAACGTCCAGCAATAATTTTCACTGAACAATTTTTTCTTTGTTCCAAGCTGTCAAATTATTAGTGGGAAAGGATTAGCAGGGAAGGGAAAGTGTTTTTGTCTAAATGTCTTATTCGGGTGCAAAAAAAAAAAAAATCTATTTTGATGTTCTCAGGTAGAAGATTTCCACATTTTATAGACAAAAGCATTTGAAAATTTCATGGTGTATATGAAATATAAATTTAAAATGATAAAGCAAAATAAAAAGAAAATATTTTGATATTTCAGAGTAAAATCTTTTTTTTTTTCACCCAGTTGCACATATTTTCTTGCTGAAAGTGATTTTTTGCAGACTAATAGCCTTTTCATTTCATACCAAAACCAGATAAAAAGGAAGACACAGAAATTCCCTGGAATTTGAGAACTATTCATCTGTGGCTCTGCTCCTCTTCACAAATGCATTAAAATAACAAACAATAGGGATATCTGGCAGCACTGAAATAATAATCAAAATTTCATTGGAAAAAGAGGTATTCAGTTAGCTGGGAACCTGCTTCTCAGCATTTTGACTCCTGAGAGATTTACAACTAACCATATTATCTGCCTGGCTCTATTCTTTAATGTTGATTTTTTAGTAACAGAAATGACCTTTATCAAAAGTGCCCCCACATTGCACGCTGGGAAGGAATTCTGCCATGCATCTGGCATGAATGGGTGAGGTGATAACACAGCACCCGCAGCCCCTTTTCTAAGGAAGGTTTTGCTGTGTGACAGCCGCTGGGAACATCTGAGCCTGTCGCTGTTTGTAGTCAGGGAATAAACTTCTCCGCTCCCAGCATTTCATATTTGGCTTAATTGGAACCACTGCTCAGAGGAGGATGCTCTGAGCGTTGGCAGCAAAGAGTTTTTGGAGAGCTCAACCCTTTCTAGAGGAGCAGTAGCGATCCCAGCCCTGCTCAGCCGCTTTCCAGAGGATGTTGCTCAAGCCGGCTGCATCATGTTCTTGCTCTGTCATGTCCCTTCTCGAGCAGTGTCGTAAACAGCATCTTATTCACTTCAGTGGCATGTGCAGAGGAGAAACATCACACGGTGATCCTGCGAGCTGGGGCCAGAAAAGGGAATAAAAACTGTGCAATGTGAATGACACCAACTCTGGGGCTGCTTGACAGCAGGGGGGTTTTTTTGGTGTGTGTGTGTGAAAATGGTAACAGGCTTTATCTCACATGAAGAATTAGTTTCCTGTTCTAGTAATAGTAAGAGCAATTACAACAACAATCATAACAAAATTCCCCCCAAATGAAACAAATTTTTTCTGGGTTCCAGCGTCATCTAAGCACTCCCCCACCCCCCTAACTCTATAAATCAAAAATAGATCCAAAGAAACCAGGTCCATTTTATACATGTGAAAATATGCTGAGTGGGACTGGCAGCATCTCCCACTGCAAATCCAAAAAGGGATTTGAAAAAACCCAAGGCAATTAAACCCCCCAAATCAGAGAACACCACCGATGGGGTGTGAGGGAGTGACGTGGTGGGGGGAGGTTTGAACACTCAATGTTAATGTTTAGCAAAACTTTATGTATGAAAAATAATGATGTCGAGTTCTGTAGCTGCTAGATATGTTCAGTAATTTTTTATTCAGATATAAATATTTAAGATACTGAAAAGCTGCTTTCTCTACTCCCTTAAAAATTCCAAACTGTACGACCAGTTCCCATAAATGACTAATCTTATTTTAAATGAAGCTAATTTTTGGCTAGGTCTTGAGAAGAAAAAAATATTGGATCCGCAACAAAATCCATATTTTTCCCCCCACACTGTATCTTAAAAATGTATCCAGACGAACAGCTTGTTTCCAGATGATATTGGATGCTCCTTTTGGTTTCCAAAATCGGGCTTCTGTATCTGGTTGTGTGACACAGAGATCGGATACAGGTTCTAGATTTTTTTTATCCCCTCCACTTTGCGAAGTTCAGGCTGGGGGATCTTCACAAGCCGCTAGGGGAGAAAAAAATAGAAAAGGAAAAAAAGCAGGTTTAGAAAATCTGGGGATTTCAAGTGGAAGAACACAGTCCTTCCCCCCTATGGCGGGTGGATTTATTGGGTGTCATGATGACACAATGTGTCTATTTGCAGGCGAAGAAAGCCCCCTACTTAACCTTCATCTTTTTGTGTGTGCACGTACCAGAAGGCACCACACTGTTGCTGGAAAGCAAATAATTAGTGACATGTTCTGTAGCACCATTGCTATTTAAAGCTAAATCAGTGGGTTAATGCTTCTCGAAATGTGACATCCATGAGGGATTCTCGCTCCAGCACTGTTAGTCACTTGGTGGTCTCCGGAGTGACAGGATCAATGCCCTGAGTTTCAAAAGTCTTGCTTGAAATAGGAAACAAGTGATTATTGGAGATTTTTTTTTGGGGAGGGGAGGTGGATCCTGCAAGAGCTGACTCTGCCCAAAGAGCCCCACAGGAGATGCTGGTCCTCAGCCCTTTGCTGACCTTCACCCCAGCAGGCTGCTCACTGCAGCTCCTCTCCTCACGGGCTCTGGGGCAAGGATAAGCAGGAAAAGCACCTGGGATCAACTTCTGAATTGCAAAATCCCTGAAGGCAGAGCCCAGGGCTCCCCGGGGCATCTGCACAGCACTAAACACCCTGTCAGGCTGAAAGAATGAACCCCAAGAGTTTATAATTGCACACCAGTGATAGAGGAAGAGACTCCAGGGTTGATTTTGCTGAGGAACTGAAACAAATCTTCACTAGGGCAAATGACCTGAACAAAATGCTTTGCTTGGATGAGAATAAAATCCAAAAGCATTGAGGAAAGGAAAAAAAAAAAAAAAAGAAGAAAAAGGAAGAAATAAACCAGTCAAATCACATTTTACTTCTTCTTACCCAGGAGATTGACACAGTAGTTTTTTTTTTTCTCTTTCCCATTTTCCATTAAGCTGGGTCTTTAAAACACATCTGAACTTTTCCCATCCTGACGATTCCCACGGACAATTGGCAGAGAATCTAGGACAACTTGCAATACTGGGATTTTTTCCAGGCATGAGTAACTTGTTAAAAAGCCACTATTTCCCTAATACTAACAGTAAACAGAGTTCACATCCACATGAAATCCTCTGTGACCCATCGGGGAAAGTTTTTTGTATATTTATACAGGGAGATATATGAAATCATTTAATTCCTTTATCCATCAAGCACTTGGAACTCAGCATGTCCGTTTATATTTCACTTACAAAAATAAATATACACATGCATGCCAGGCTAGATTTAAAGGTATCCTTTTCTCCCAGTTGACAGCTCCATGCCTGTAGTTTTATAAGGGAAAGCTTTAGAAAGAACAGTATTTAAAATAAAGTCAGTGAGCCATGTTTTATGTCACGCTGATGAAATATAACTCCATCACACCTGCTGCTCCTACTACTTTGGGTGGTGGACAACTCTGTCGAACAGCTATTTCCCGATTTTCTGAGCATTTAGTAAATTGTGCTTTTGGGCAAGCCGAAATTTGGACAGACATCTGCTGTGTAGATGTATTAAATATACAATGATTTCAAAACTTCCCCAAATGACAACTACTTTTTGGGACCTGTTCATGTATCTAATTGAGCTAAGTCTATTTTGGAGAAGGAAATCCAAATTTTGACAACATTTGAAGTCCCTCTCACACTGTGTCCCACCACAGAAACGAGTTCTGCCTGCTCAAAAAGTTGAAACTATCTAAAAAAAAAAAATAAAGCTTATTTTTTTTTTCAGAATATTTAATAATGAAAAAGTATCAGGAAGCCCTCCTAAGGGGCAGGGACAAGGACATGTGAGAGGGCTGGCAGACTGAGGTCTGCCTGTGGCTGAATTTTGGGTGCCACAGCGGATGGAGCGCATCGGTGCCATCAATTTGAGCACAAGTGCCTGGTGTTCCTGATTCCCTCTACAAGTACAGCTACAAAGGCAGTGTGGATGTTTCCAGTAGGATCATACTCCCTGTTGTAACCCTGTTTTCTGAGAACTGAACAGAAGCTGGGAGCCCTGCACTCTATTCACAACAGTGCAGCTCTCCCACTCAAATCTGTTCTCCTGGCTATGCCTCAGTTTCCCTAAAAGAGAAAAAACAACACAACAGAATGAGCAAAATACTTTGTAAAACATTTTAAAGTTTGTTTTATCCTAATTATAATAAAGTAATCCTAAATCATATGGGTAGAGTTATGTGATGTAAAAACTTTTCCACGTTCCTGACTTTTTCCCATCCAAAAAGGGTGTGAAAAGACCAAGCTGTGATTTCTTTCTAGTAGGGATTTCCAGAAAACATTGGGTTTTGGAAGAATCAAAAGAAAACACATTGGCTTTGGACTGCTTTCCTCTTGGAAGGTTTTTTCAACCTTACATTCCCTGCAAGTGAAATTAGGTGTGTTTGCGTAGTATTTTATGTGCAGCCTTTTAGTCTGTCCACAAAACATAATTCTCATTAAAAAGAGCCATTAACAGCCCTCTTCCATTAGGCTGGATTTCCTCAGTGGATTATGGTTTCTTTGCTGGCAAAGTGGACACTTTCCTGGCAAAATCTCTCTTAAAAGAAAAGGGAATTTATTTGGTTGGAAGAGTGTTTTGACTTAACCATTCCCAGTTGGGTTTACTATTCAGTTCCGATTTAGGTAGGCAGGGTGGGCAAGGCTGAACATTGACAGTGCCATAGACCTGAATAATTCCCAGCCAGCCCAAACCCTCCAGCTTTCCTGGCCACCTCTGGAACCACAGGCCACAAAGCCCAGGGCAAAAGTGGAACATCCACAGAGACAGGAGAAAAGAGGATGTGGCCACCACCATCCAGAACCTGAAGGCTTCTTCTCCACCTCCTGCAGAAGGAAGAGAAACCAGGGTTTGTGTGTGCATTTCACATGTTCTGCCTTTGCATCCCTAGGCATCAGAGCAATTCCCCTTGTCTTGCACAGGAGAAACACTTTTTGGGTTTTTTTTGTTTAGTGGAGCCCTTCATTCAGGCTCACAGGATATTCTGGAAGGCTTTGAGGGTCTCAGAGCACATTTCAACCAACTGCTTTCATGTTTTCCTTCAATGTCTACATGGGAAAATGAATATATGTTAGCTTAGTTTTCACTCCTCTACTTCAGGGACACTCTTTGGATTTGGTTTGAGAAGCATATCAGCAAAAACACACAAGGGAATGTCCCCCCTGAATTATTCCTACTATGTGCCTGATTAGAATCAGTAAATTGATCACCAACCCTGCATCTAAAAAACATCATTAAAGTCATAGCCAGGCTTCTATACAGAGGGAGTTATTAGGGGTCTTTTTGGCATTGTGCCCCTACTTACTGTCTGGTGAGAAACCCTGAAAAATCCAGATCTTTTCTTGGAACTATTGAGAGATCTCCTATTATAGTAGTGATCGAGCAATAAAACAAACCAAAACCAGAAAGAATCGGTTCCATCTCTGAGGGCTTACAGTGAAACATTTGCTAAAGTTTTATTAGTTCTGGCATAATGAAAAGTATTTTGCATTTAAATAAAATAAAAGTATGGTAGTTACAGCAACAGGCTGTATTTTTGCTGTTTGGATGAAATGTTTCAGTCTTGCTGGGAATGAGCAGATTGCTTTTCCCAGCTCCTCAGGAAGTCAGTGCCAGTCTCGTAAACTCTTTCAGATCTTCTCAAAGTACGGCTGAGGCCAGAACCAATTTTTTTCTGTGCAGTTACATTGCTGACTTCCCCCATCTAATGGATATTCCTTTGACTCAGGAGTTCAGGACCAGGCCCTGAGAGTATTTTACCTAAACTCCCCCTGCCTTTGTGACTAAATCTGGAGGGGGGGATTTGAACCCCTCCTTTCAGCATTAACAAGGTCCTCAACCTTCCATAAGGTCATGTTTGAGGACTTTCATGAGAAGGAACAGGGAGCTGTTCTGTGGGAGCTCCTCGTACTTCATTCTCATGGAGCTCAAGTCATTTAAAAGGATGAGAAAGTTAGTGTAATGTTTTTCTCTTTATTTGTGGTGCTTCAAATTATTTTTTATGAAGTTATTTGTACACATTAAAGCACTTCCTGTTTGGAGCAGACGTGGCAGCTGAAATATCATGAGAAAAACTTCTTATCCTGATGGCAATTTGGATCTGGCTGAAAGCACGAGAATGCATTTGAGATCCTCACATAACTCTTGTTTTTTTTATCCAGTGTCTGCCCTGATTTATGACAAAAGATGTGTTCTGACTGGTGGACCAGATATTTTCTGATTTTGAAACCACACAAATGTTGAAAGTTTTGCTCCTAGCTGAACTTTGAGGTTTGTAGCTTCCCTAGATCATATTGAACAAGTAGAATGTCAGTGAGAGATTAGGTGACTTTTGTACCAGGCAGATTTTAGGCTGGTCTAATCTGAAAGTAAATCTTGCTTTAATTTGTAAAAATGGTATATTTCCCTTCTATGTCCCACCAATTTATTTACAATTTATATTCTATATGCTGCACATATTGAAAAATCTTATTTTTTCAATGGTTTCTTATGTCACAGGCCAGAACTACATTGGTTTTGTTGTTGTTGTTGGCTCAGGGCAACTGAAAGAATGAAGCATCAACAGATGCACCACCAAACAACCCAGTTCTGTCTGACTTGGTCCTTGGCATCTGTGTGCTACTTCTGTCAAACTCAATCAAACTGAGTGTTAATTTTTGAAGCAAAACCCCTGTGATTATTTCACTTGTGATGTAAGCCAGATCTAACCTCAAGACTGTCAAAGGCCAGAAGTCAATGACCCAATTTTTCATGCCATGCAGCCCTCTATCAGTAGCCAGTGCCTTCCTGGTATTCATTCCTACTTATGTAGATTATTCATTCTTTGTGAAATTTGTTATAGATGCCAAATACAGTATTTATGTAAAATTCAGCCCAGTTGCAACTTTGGGAAGCTTTGCCTACAGCACAGTGTGGCAAATAGATCCCAGAGTGCACGTCGGGTAAGTGTGAAACCCCATCCAGACAAGAATCTCACTTTGCACAGGGAAATACCTCTTAGAGCAACCACAACTGAATGCTGAGAGTCCCCAGTGAAAAGTTTTAGTGAGAAATTTGTGTTTGGGTATTCCAGTTATGGATCTTTCTCTAATTGCTCACCCACTTGGAATATAAAATTGAGTGATCTTGGTATTTTAGGACCTTTCTACTCTGATTATACTGTAGAGCCCAGTGGGACAAGATTTTGACCTGGATTTCTGCCTTCACCTGAGTTGACCTTAGGTTGCAATAGTTCATCAGTGTTGGTGTTCTTTGATTTTTCACTTTTTTTTTTTCTCCCAAGGCCAGGAATGCAAAACCTTACCAGTACAAACTTAGCTTGCACTTTGCAAAACTAGTGAATAGTAACCCAGGCCAACGAGAGAATTTCAGCAAACTGGAAAAGTGCCATGTTTAATAAAAAAAAAAAGGGGAGGGAAAAGGGCAGAGTGGCTTCATACATTGATAATATCTCTCTAGCTTTCTTTTGATCAGCAGGAGCACTGTGTAATGAGGCAGGGGAATGTCTTCTCTCTGGGAATGCAGTTATTCAGAGTTGGTGACAGCATGAAAACTCTGCATATTTGGTCTCCCAATTCCACAACCTCTTCTGCTTTTGCAGACTTCATCTTCTCCATGCAAAGACTGACTTTGGGGAAATCTTTCTTTCTAGGACAGCATGAGGCTCACAGGCATCTCTGAACCCTATCCTGAGTGGAAAAGGTGTAGAGAAGGTGAACTGAGACAGAAACAAAAATAGACATGTACATAAATATAGTAAATAAAACAAGAAAACTAAAGAATATTAACTGAACTGTAAAACAGTCATTGGCTGAATTTAATTCAAGTCAGCTAACAAATGGCAAGTTAACAGAATTTCATACTGAAATTCCCTCTAAGGTGCAGGTCCCATTGACAGTACTGAAAGAACTCACTATTAATGCACAAACTATTAGCAGATCAAGATGGAAAAGTAAGACTAGGAAATAACTAATTTTTCCATGTTTTTCTTACTTGCCCATCCCTATTTTCTAACAAAATTTATTAAAGTGGTGCATTTTGACAGATTAAACTGCAGTAATTATCCAGACATTGTCAGTCTCTTACATACCTTCCTTTTGTTTTTATTGCACATCAAAATCTATATAAAATAGAGGATATCTTCTACAGCTGGCCTGCACACAGAGCCTACAGTATGTCAAAAGTTAAAAGCAGTCAGGTTGTGATTATATCAATGGTGTCTGAACACAATTCCACATGCACAAACCTAATTTTAGAACACTACATTCCTTTAATTTTCTTTCTTTTTTTTTTTTCCTTTTAAACCATAAGCTTCACTAAATGGCTGTGATATATATTCCAGCCACCCAGGTCTGGAAAAGAAAAAAAAAAATCATATTAACAGCGAGACAATAATCCTACTGCCAAATGTACAAATATTTGCTAATAACTGTTGCTGTCCTGCAGGCCTGGAGGAGTGCTCCATCTTGTTCTTCTGGCTTGGTTTTTGACAGGGGGCTTCCCTTAAATCTGTCCTCCACTCTTACTGGTCCTGGATTCCTCCCAGCCCACTGTGCTCTGGGCTTGGTCCTGCTGCTGGTCTTTATCCTGGGAGTTCAGCTGGGGCTCCAGGAAAGGATGTGAAAGATGTGTGGGCTCCCACATTTGCTTTTCCTGGCATGGTGCTTGCTGTGTTTGCTTATCATAACCAAGTAAATGTGGTGGGTGCTCAGTACACCTGCAAACCCTCGGCGCTCCCCAGGAGAAGGCAGCTGTGGCAGGAGACCACCACGAACCGCCCTGCCTAGACCTAAAGGGAATGTCTATGAAATTAATTGGTGCTTTCAAATAAAAGGCATTTAATGTAAAACTGATAAATCCATTAAATGTGTATTACGGCTGCCGTGGCTTTATTCAGGGAAGAGATTTATTCATGGAACAGTTTGCTGTTGCCTCTGCAGTTATCAGTGAATAATGATCTGGTGGTTTCATGCCTGAATTTCAGGTAGATAATAAAAACAAAACAAAACAAAAGGATTAATGCAATTTATTTATTTCTCGTCCCTTTCCATGTGTGTGACCCCCTGCAGAGCTGCAGGCATGCAAATAAGAGCAGGGGAATCGGTCTGATGCTGTACCTCCTGAGTGACTGGGTGTGTTTGCAAAGCTGTTGATGTTTTGTCACTGTAAATGCACAGAAATTGTGCAAACACACCAAATCCATCAGTCTGAGCTCAAAGCACACACTGGCCTCTGTCTCCCCAAAACTGGCCTAAAACCCAGTCTCCCCAATGTCCCATGACTCCCTTCGATGCTTTGTTTTGCATTTTGGGTCCCAAGTGTTCATCTCCACATAAAAGCATGTACTGCCTGTGTGTGTAAACCCTCAAAAATGCTCTGATTTTATCCACAAGTCAGGGGAGCAGCTGGGAGACATTGTGGTTTTCTTCCTTTTTTTCCTCCCTCTTTTTTTTCCTTTGTTTGCTGCCCCATCTCTGACTTGGAGGGTCAAATCCATGGCAAGTTCATTTCTGGGCCAACTCTGCCAAATTATATGATGTGAATTAATGTCTACTAGAGCTTAGAACAGCAAACTCTGATTTAAGCTCTTAGGTTGAACTTGTCTACAATTGTTGAGGTGAAAGGCCAGTTCATACCCATTAATTAACCTAATCCATCTCAATCTACTTTATTTTATACCTTTTAGGGTTTGTGACTCTAAGAAATATGTTTAGATAAAGCAATGCTGTTAAAACCCCGGAACATTGCTAAAGACACTCACCACCCACCATTGGTTTATATTAGAGATCATTTCAAGCATTTTTTAAACGCTGGGAATTAATTTAATCATATATTTGTTAGTTAATCTCAACACACGGAGCAGTTTCCTATCCAATTGATTCAAATAAGCAGTCCATTAATGTCAGGGTTATTTTTGATTCTGACTTTTAGTCCATTTGTAGTAAATTTCATTAATAGGCAAGCATTACTGTTGGACTCCCCCTGATTTCTCCTTCCACCTCCTCCTTCATCATGGTTTTAGTGCTAAAACACATGAAAATGAGGGAGTGCAATTACCTTGTGAAATCTGAACCTAAACACAACCCCTAAGTACAGCTTTTAGGGGCTCTTGTGTACATAGCAGCAGGCAGAGAATATTCAGGAAGATTAGCAAGGTTCAAGCTTTATCTAAAAGCATATGGGAATTTCTTAAGAGGATCTAATCTAAAAATAGGATTAAGACATATTACCAGATGTCTATCCCCTAAATATTCATTTTTAAACTGAAGATATTTAATGACTGAGTAATATTTAATAAGTTATTAGTTGACCGTAGAGGCTTCTGAAATTGAAATTCCTTGGAAATGTCTATCACGATAATAATTAATAAGGATTTTAAAACAGCATCTTCATTGCAATGGTTTTCTGCCACATTACAGAAACCCATTTTTAAAAAGTATGGGCTGTTTTAGATTTTTGGTTTGGGGTTTTTTGTGTGGTTTTTTGGGGTTTTTTTACTAGTATACAGAGAACAGAAAATCCTGTGTGCTGTAAAATTGAAATTCCTCAGGTAAAAATGAGCAGAAAACAGATATGAATGGCTTGAGATAGATATCTACATATTTATCCATTTTTATGTGAATGCTTTTATTCTGGAAAACAGTCCAGAACTACAGGCAAGAGGCACTTAGCATGGTTTGTGTGACTGTGCCTTGCATGTGGCCCCTGTGTTGCAGGATGAAGCCAGACAGCTCATTTAAAGGACAGCAGGTCTTATTGATCTTAGCATCCACAAAAGCCTGGAACACATCTTAAAAAAAGCATTTCTCAGAGATTTAAGTTTTCTACTGTCAGACAGATGAAGAAAAGCTGAAACAATGTTAGTGCAGAATTTTCAGTATAGTCAGAATTGTGGGAACATGCAAATAAGCCCTGGTCCACTTTCACTTTTGGATTTCTGTCTCAAACTTTCTAATACTTATCCATACTTGAATCTTGGGCTGTGTTTATTTTCTGCTAAATGTTGTGGTAAATCCAAAGACTGGGCTCAGACAGACTTTACTTGCTCAGAGTCACGAGGTAAGCTAAAGTCAGAGTCCTCCTGAGAAAGCTCATCTTTTACTCTCCTATGGGCACGATGTCTTAAGTCAAGAATATAACTGAAGTACATTTCTTGTCATATTTGGACACATGTTTTACAGAGGAGAGGAAAGGTTATTGTTCTTTCTCTCCTTTTCCCTGCTTGTAAAAGTCATGGACTACTATAATTAAAAAAAAAAAATAACTACTTTTATAATTCTTAGACTTTCTCCTGAAAGGGAAGGCTTTAGGTACCTTCCATAAATTGTGGTTGCACCAGTTGCCTCACCTGGAGAAATCTGTTGTCCTTCAACAGGAAAAGAAATCTGCTGTCAGACAGAAAGTGCAGAACATCCTGTCAGAATGACAGAGGAAAAAACATTGGATTTGTGGAAAACCATGAAGCTCTTAGTCATTTCCAGGGTTTCATTCACTGCTGTAGCTAAGGAGCAGCTCTGGAAGATGAGAGGAAGGAACGGTGGTGGGAAGCTGGAGGAGCTGTAGTAGCCTTGCAGTAACACTTGGAAATTGTGCTCCCTTTTCCCTCCCTGTCAGACCCACTGCAGGCTGGCACATAAAACCCGGGGCACAGCTGTGCCTAAGGGGAAATTTCACTGCTGTGTTTTACAGTTGTTGTTTTGAGCCACTGATAAAACCAAGCACCAGGGAATAGTTTGTTTGAAGTGTGTGTGCGCTCCATTCTGAGCAGGATGGGAATTATCGGTTCATGCGTCAATCAGATAATCACGGTGGAGAATAACTGGCAGATGTGGTGTTGATGTTTTGGCTGAGGGATGAAGACAATCATTTCTTCTTCCTCTTCATGTACCTAAAATTTTGGCTCCTAGCAAACTTGGGAATCCAATGCACATCCAGGATTTTATTGTGCTTTATTGTGTTAAATTTTATTTTTTGTCCAGCCAGAATAATTAGTTATAGGAAAGAAAATATAGTGAAGCAACCATTCCTGGAGAGATCTTTCCATTATTTTTATTTTTTTCCTTCATCGCTTGCCAACCATGGGCTCTGCACTTGGCTTCTCAATCAGGAAGAGAAAAGAAAAAGATAAAGGCACAAAATAACTTTCACAGGGAAGAGGCAGCACCTCATGCTTGAAATATTTTTGCTTTCATTGGTGAGAAGTAGAAGACATTAACCCGGGGCTGGACTGTACCCCATGGGTCTCAGGGCCCTAATATTCAACAATATTACCCCTCAACCAGCTAATAAGAAAAAATGGAGACTAGCCCAGCAATTAGCCTACTAGTCTGACTTTGATAAATATTAAATCAAATCATTGTTCCTGTCCATAAAATGGCTTGTTTTGGAAGGCACCTTAAAGACCACCTTGTTCCAACCCCGTTGCCATGGACAGGGACACCTTCCACCAGACCTGATTACCCCTGGCCCCATCCAGCTTTGTTGATTCTTGTTTGTATATTGCACCAAAAAGTTGACTGTTTGAGACCAGAGGCACAAAGATATTTACGAACCCAGATATACACGGAAAATACAAATAGGACATGTTTTTTAGGGATGGAATGTGAGTGCCTGATTTTCAGTCTGGACTCGGCCTCTAGTCTCTTATTACTTGTCTGAGTGCAAGTAGCCCTTTTCCATACCAAAGCAGTTTAAAACTAAAGATTTAAAGAAAAATAAATTGAAGATTACACAAGTATTAGAGTGAAAGAGACAGAAGTTCAGCATTTCTGAGTGATGGGTCACACACTGGAAAGACATTCTCCTGGGACCCAAAACTTCATACCCGTGTATATTTATGAAATATGTAGCAGATTATTTTTCTAGGCTGCTCTTGTCAAGGAGCTGCAGTGTGGCCATTTGAATGGTGTTTCAACTTTTACAGTCACCTGGAGAGGCAGAGAAGTCTGGTGAAGTGCATAACGTGTGTCACACTACAGAATGGCTGTGGCAATGACCACACACTCTGCAGAAGTCGGGGAAGGAAAATAATGGGATAAAATTCTCCCACTCTTTGGAAACCTAGAATACTTGAGTTTTCTGGAACTTTCTGAGGTAGGGAATTGCTCTTAGACCTCACAGCAAATCACCAAAATGATATCCTTGGGTGTTTGCACACTTCCACTGGAGCATGAGAAGACTGTCTGCATTGCAGATTCCTACACCTGCACTCTGCTTATCAGCCAAAATGCTTTCTACCCCTCCTAAAGTATCCTTCCTGATCTTCCTGAAGCCACTCTACTTCCAACACACACAGCTCTGTGACACTGGTGAGGTCACTGGCAGCCCTGCAGCTCTTGGTTTCTAATGAATTACCCTTTGCTGGACATGAGACTCAGAGGTCATGGAGTGGGAAGGAGAGATGGATCATGACACATAAACCAACCCCCTCCTCCAAGGTCAGCATATCTGGCTGTGTGCATATATCTGTGTGTGCACTTGGGGTGGGTCTGATCAAAGCTACCACATCCTGGCCTGTATCTTCAAGCTGACATAATTTTGTCATGGCTAAGATGATGTTCTGGTATGGGAAATAAAAACAGAATAAATCAGCTTTATTTTTCACTCCGAATTCCGTACAATTTTGCCTTACGCATTCTTTACTCTGGCCCTCTTCTTTCCATCAGTTGCCAAACTAAAGTTTTGTGCTGGGCCATTAAATAAAAAGCAAAAACAAAACTTTTATTGACATGAACACTTTTTTTCCTTCTCTCTCTTTGCCACTGGGGCCTCAGCTAAAGTGACCTGAGGCTAAATAGGCTCTCAAAGAAAGCTTTCTTGCCAAAGAAATGTCATTGCTGTTAAACAGTACTAATGAATGCATAGATTTAGAACCTTATTTACATTGAAATTTGTTTAGTAAGCCAAGTTAGGTCTGAAAATTGGGACAAACTGTTTCCTCAATAATTTAATAACTCCAAAGACCTCGTCCATTTGAAAAAGGCTGAGCCTCAACATCCACTTACAAATGCAATGTCACGTTTCCCAAAATTGAATAAAATGCTAATAATACAGCAGATCCCCAGATCAGCAAGTAAAGTGGCTTTTAGCTCTGAGTTCAGTTGGAGACAGAGTGAATAACAACAGTTAGCTTACTCTGTCCTAAGCAAAATGGTTTTATTACATCAATTGCCTGTGTTTCAAGTGTTTTGAAGGGTTCACATTTATTTTCATAACCTCGCTGAATTTGGCACCCTTGCCAGTACTGCTGGAAATTTCATATCGGGAGCTTTTCATTGAAATAGGCCAATTAACTCGCTCAGGTCACATTCCCTATATGAACTGCTTTTAATAGTCAGCCTCACCACCCATTTTGTGACAAACAGAACTCTGCAACGAAAAACAAATTAATTAATTCATTTTGGTGAGTCCTTCCCGGGGAAAGCATATATCAGCTGGTTAACCAAAAAAAGGACACTTGGACAAATAAAGAAAAAAAATGTATGTCCATCATACTCCTCCCTGAAAGTTACAATGTCTGCTTTGTGGAAACCATAACTCTGATTTCTGTTTTATGTATTAGTATTTCTGCAAAATTTGGTTTTGGCCCTTTATGTCAGGTAATGTTGGTGCAGAAGCTTGGATCCTTATCCGGATGAAAACTCTGCTGCAGCATGGGAAGAGTGGAAGCTAATTTTTAGCCTGGGTCTGAGCTACACAGTAATTTTCTGCTTTGTCCCTGAGAGACAGAACTGAGTTTTCTAGAATAAAGACAACAGTTGCCATCTAATGCATATGTTAGAGGTATCATTGATTTGAGAATTTATTCTTGAATGAAAGTTAAATGCTCAATATATTATGAAACGTGCAGGGCGCTGTGAAAGACGTACTTATGAACATCCAACATTCCATCCTAACAGAGCAGGTAGAAGAAACCCTACCAGAGACAGATGCCACAGAGATCAGACTTTGATGTCAAAGCTTGAACAGTCACTCATCACTCGGGGGCTTATGTTTTTTTCAGAAGACTGCAGTTATTATACTGAATTCCCCTCCCAATATTTGTTCACAGTTTCCCACTGATATAATTTTAAATAGTGTTTTAAATGGAAATAAACAAATGCAATCAGGCCATTATGATTCTTGTCCTGAAACTGGGGTAATGAGCAAACAAGAGAGACACCAGTAATGTCTAAATATTTTAAATATGTCTGGGAAATGATGTGCTGTTCCCACACAGCAAACAATTTGTGGAACATGGCAGATCTCAGTCAAACTAAGAGCCCCCAAACAAATGTACCTTTCTTCACTACAAACTGTTAGGAAATACATTTTTGAAGCTGAGCCTCTATCAGAATATGATATTACATGACACTGTAACCTTTTTCCCTCCAGAAAACCACCCTTTATGAATAAAACATAGGTGACCTTTAAAAACTTAGCAGTTGTACTAGGTGATTGCATATTAACAAGCTTTTTGAGGAACTAGGACAGGCACTGTACGTTTCAGTTAAGGACAGATAATAGAACTATTCAAATAATTTATTATTTTATACAATATAGGGAAATGTAAGAAAACTACCTCAACAAGAGTCTGCTTAAATTTTTGTACGTATAATTTTATGTGGCTTGCTCCATTCATCTAAATTATACAGTCACTGCTAAATGAAAGACTTCCTTTTAAAGGACAACTCTGATTCTCCTTTACTTGAAGTTTATGAACAGCTTTGGTTTGAGGCCACTTGATTGGACAAGTTGCAGTGACTATAAGGCATTTTTCATAGGTGATCAAAGGCATCAGAGGCCTTCTGTCCTTCCTTTGCCAGGATAAAAGGTTTGGAGACAAAGACTGAGCTGATTTAAATCAGTAGAAATGGGGAGACAGCACGGCATATACAGCAATGTATGAGGGTAAAGAGGACTCAGTCCTCTGGCTGACTTTCTCTAGGAAAGGCTCTTGACTTTATTTGATCATCTTTATTGAAGCCAAATGAAGAAAAGAGAGAGTAGGTTGACACTAAAGAGAACATTTCTACCAGAGGGATAACTCTGGAAATTCATAACATTTATAAGTTTGAATAATTACAATAAATCTCATCTTCTTGCTTCCTTCATTATTTCACTAGTTCTAAAGTCTAGTTATATGAAGCAGAAATTTAGGGTGGTATTCTGATGTCCTCCAGCTCTTGAATGGTCCATCATGTTGGCATCTCTCCTTACTTACACATCCAGTACATGGAGATCTGACAAATGAGAAGAAATAAATTGCTCAGCACTTTTTCTCTTTTTTTTCCTACCCCAGAACCAATCCTGTGGCATGTGAGCAGGATTCTGTCTTTTACTGAAAGACCTAGTGGTCATAAACCTTTTGCCATGAGAGCAGTCAATTCCCAGCTTAGTAAAGATGAAACAGTAGTAGTTACAGAGCAGATGAACTATAACAGAAGTCCAAATTATTATTTTAAAACCCGGTACCCATTGCATCTGAATGTATCATCTGGAATCTCGGAAGGCTGATAAACCATGCCCTGTTTCTTGTTTTCTTTGCACTGTCTCAGGTATAATTGCCTGAAGGTGACTGGATTTTACTTCAACCCTTTGCTGCATAAGCAGCTCCCTCCGAGTATTAGAGCTATATCCAGGCACAGAAGAGAAAAAAAATCACCAATATTAGTCATTTTATCATTTAATGTCCTTAGACTGGCTGAAAAGTTTCCAAGTGGGAGTCTTGGGGGTGTTGGGTGTGTGTACCTTTCCCTCATGTGGGCAGAGCACGTGGTGGTTTATCCTTCGAGCCGGTGGGAGAGAAAGGGAAAAATGTTCCACCAGAGCAGCCTGATTGGTTTTTCTCCAATGTGTCATTACTGTGTTTCAGAGCATCTGTGTTGCTGCCGTATGAACTGGATAGGAACACAAAGTAATCAATTTCAGTTGAGAGCACTAATTTATCACCTTGCCATCTTTTATGCAAGGTAGAGAATCTCTCTCTCTCTGTGTTTCTCTTCTACTTTCTAAATGCAAAATCAGGGCAATAANCCCCCTTCCTCCCTCTCTTCCCTCTCCCTATTTGTTTATAAGCCCTTGTAATTAAAATAAATGCTCTGAGAAGCAGAAATGTACATTATCATGCTCCATCATTGCCTGTTAAAGGGCAAGAGTCATGCTGGTTCTTACTGGAAACTATACAGGAAAACTCCAAATTTTAGCCTCTTCTGCATTGCTAAGAACCTCCTCTTAATGCACAGTTATCCACCGAACCATAGCAGATATAGAAATCAAGTATCCTTTAGTCCTCTCCTATGAAAATGGAAAAAACCCTGTTTTGTTGTCCTTGTCATAAATATTCTCTATCAAAACTAGAAAAAATATCAGTGTGATGGACCCAGACTTTGGGTGTCAGAAACAGCCTGCACTTTGCAATCTCATACCCACGAGAGATCCTGAAAGAGGCCATTAAAGAAGGTCAGAACCTTCCCTAATCATATGTCTACATGTTATTTTGTTGGCAAACATGAGCTTGGAATTTAAAGTCCAATAATTTGCTGGTTTGGTTTTCTTTTGGCATTTCACCGAAAGCTGAATTTCCTGAATCCCCACTTATTTTAAAGATAGCTTTCAAATAATATTTCCAACCTTCCCAAGAGTTTTTCTAGCCTTAATTGAAGGGAGGCTGTTTAGTTAAAGCCAAACAGGTTTTGGGTCCATAAAGGTACAATTGATGTTCTTTCAGGACTGTTAGAGATAAATTTACTCACTACAGATGTTTGGGCCAACCTGAACATAGTGAAACATCCCATCCAAGGTACTAGGTATTGTCCTTGCTGTTTTTTCACATTGTCTTTAAATCTTGTTTATCTGAAACACTACTAACTAACAAGTTCTGTTTGCATTCACACACTTTTTACTTTCTTTGTTTGCTATTCTTTCAATCTTTGAACCCTTACTGTTGATGTTAAAGTCTTTCATCACCATTTTCCTCAGAAAAAAGAGCCTAGTTTATGCACACACATGGATATGTATATATATTCTTGGAACCTGACATTCCTCTGCTGTTCCCAGTATATCTTTCTAGGCCCCAATTTCCTAACCAAAAGCACATTACAGATCTGATTCTTTCCACAGCCTAGCAGCACATCAATAAACTAAAGATTATTGTGCTTTGTCAGGTTTTATTTTGTAACATTATGGGAAATTCTCTGCTGCTTTGGATGAGTGCATAAACTCTTATTGCCTGACAATTAACAGAGCTAGTAATAGAATTTACCTTAGTACAAGGGATTTTGGTTAACAAAAATTAAACTATTGAACTCTCCTCTCATAAGGGAAGGACATTCTCTCATTATGTGTGCAATTTTTTTTTTTAGGCGGTTAAATAAATAAAAAGCCCTGTACACAACAGCAACTGGGTGCTGGGCCTTGGGTGGATTTATTATGAAGTCTACGTGGAATTCTTCTAATGTGCTTGCTTTGGAACTAAACACGATCCCTTTGCAAAATAAGCATGCTGTAGACTTTTCTGGGATACAGAGAGAGTTCACCAAATAAATAATGTTGAAGGGGGAGTTCCTTTATGTGCTGTGTAATTCCACTGCGCTGGAGATGACTTCTTACCCCTGTTGCTGAATTAGGAAGGTCAGAATTCAATTCTGTCCCTCAGCAACTACTTACTATAAATGTCGAGGGGCCACCACATTACTCTGAGGACCAGTCAATCTTTTCAGCTTGACCTCCAAAGAGGTGGCTTGTGTACTCTTGATCTCCCTGGCCTAGGAAGGTCATGTTTCTTTTCCTTTTTTCCTTCTCCTTTCCAGTTCCTTCTCCTCTATGTTTTTTTTTTTTTTCGCTATTCAGGAAAAGAAAGTAAGCTAAACCTTAGTACAATTAATTTAAGATTGATATTTCCCCCACCAACTAGAAATTTTCATCTGTTTGAAAGGAAACAGCACATAAATGAAACCCTGAGAGAAACAAGGCTGAGGAATCGGGGTGAGGAGTTGGCCTTGGGGTTCAAAGCACAGACTTAAATTCCAGGGAGCCTGATGTGAGCCTGAACAAATCTGTGGAGAATTTGCTTTGTGTAGACTATGTGAATAGGGAGTTTTATACTCTCCTCAGCATACCTAAAGAAGAACCTCAGCAAGAAAATATACTTGGGCACTGCAAGCTTTATCTCTGTCACTTGACTAAAACCTGTTTTTTATATTGTAAAAGGCCCACTTTGATCCATTGCTATTTTCAGGCTAAAGAAATGATCTAATAAAATTTAAGGCCATATTGATGAATTCTTTATAACCTCCTCATTTTGCATGGTTTCCTTATAGTGAGACTTATATCTGATTTTTAAATGATTGAGAAGGGAAGGTTAGCGTTTGTCTGTGCCTACCTCTTTGTTTATGCACCCCTTAAAGCTTCCAACTGTTCACAATGTTCTTCACCGGCACCAAATCAAAATTTTGGTGAGGGTGAGGTTTGGTCTTTAAAAGCTTGGACAAAGTTACTTAGTTAAGGTGTTGCCGTCTATTTCCTACGATGTCCCTCTGAGTTTTATGTTCTCAATTTTGGAGGCCATTTAGATAATCACAGCCTAAGGTAGGAGTGTTTTCCTTTCCTGTAACCTAAATATACACATGAGTGAGAAAGTCAGGATGGTTTCAACAATGGCACAGTCCAGTGGAATGTGCCTTTTTCTGGAGAATTGGTTGTATTTGAACAGTGGGCTTTGTGAGAAGGGAAATAATGGCCTCACATAGACAGATAATGATGGATGTTATGGAACTGAGAATTGGGGTTTAAAATTGTGCCCTCTTGCCCTCAAACCTCCTTACACATACAAGCAAAACAAAGCAGAGTTTGAGATGGAAGCATTAGACTGGATTGGTTGCAAAGCTTCCCTTTTACTGGAGGGGGTAAGCCTGTATCAGAGAGTGCTGAAATCACCTACTTGACCCTTGTCTAACCCTCAATCCAGAACGTACAAAGTAGGACAGGGCTAATCCCAGCAAGTAGGTTTAAGCAAACACACTAACAATTTACTACCACTCACAGAATGTCACTTTCTGAACTTTCAGCTCACGTGGAAGCAAGAGCCATTTAAAGCAGAGATGCATTACAGCGAGAATATGAAGGTCCACTTCAAATCCAGGGAAAGCTCCTCACTCTTCACCACCGCTGAAGACGATCTCTCTGACATAAATGGTGTGCATGGAGGAGCATGCACTATGTGTGGCTTCCAGAGTACAATTTAGTGCCTCTGCAGCAGGTTTTCCCACTCTTGTAATTTCCCTGAAAGCTCTCAGTTCTCCCATCCAGCCATGTGCCACGACACACAGCATCCTCAATAGCACTAATAAAAGCAATTACAGAAAATATGAGTATGGGGAGTTATTGATATTTATGAAGATTTTACTTTATAAAACTGCTTATGAAGAAGGTATTTCAGGCTGGAAACCTCTAGACTCCTCCTACATCACCTCAAAGCACAGAAGACTGGGAAAATGAAATGTGAAAATTCTTCAGATTTATCCAGCTAGTTGGAGAAGTTTGTTTGCAGTTTTGTCAAGGGCAAGCTGTGCTGATGTTGGCTGGGTTGATCAGTCCCTTACTTCCCAGTTAGGTCTGACAATTTAAATACTTTTATCAGGAAAGGTACAATGAAAATAAAACAAGAAAGTACAATTCAAACTGGGTAAACCTACAGGATCATACTCACTATGGAATGGACTCTGATCCTCAAATAATACTTTTGCACATACACAGGGTGAAATCATGCTGATATTTTTTAATGGATTTTTTTTAAATTTTAGTAGAACAACCTGTGAGATTATCTTTCTCACTCCTGAACAGAAAATTTGTGTGGTTTTGAGTATAAATTGTAACCTTGTGGCTGTACTCAACAGTTGAGCTTTGTAGTTGCCAGCACCAAAATCCTCTCAACTTTTAGGGGAGTTTGGATCCAGTCCCATACCAGGACATTATGGTTTAGATTACATTTTGATGTTCCTTATTTCCAATAAGACCTTATGATGACAGAAGTTCTGCAAAATGTGGATAGACACTGACACAAAGAAATGACAATATCAGGGTTGTTTGAGGGCTTTTAATATGTTGTGAAGCAAATATCATGTTCCTTATTTTTCCTTGAAGTTTCTGACTATTAATTTGTCCTACAAAAATGAAGTAAAATGTTGTTAAAATGTTCATCAAGAACAGAAACAATTCTGGTTAAGAAATAAAATACATTCAAAATAGAAAGAAGAGCAAAAATAAAAAGTGTTGCCATAAATTTCTGACAAAACCCCAAATGCAGTTATGTAATTCTTTGTTCGCCTAGTTTTTAATCTATTTTTTTTCTATTTGTTCCAGCATGGGAGTCTCTTTTTAAAGATAGATCTAGTGAAATGCCACCAGCCTGGAGCAGGAATGAGGAGACCATGAATGTTTGCCACTGAAATATACAGTGAGCTCATTAAAAATACAGTCAATTTTTTTAATAGCAAAATCATTTTAAGTTTGCTTATATGGTGCACATAAATCCGAAGGTCTGAATTATTGAGTGTTTTGAAGCCTAATGCCTTGAAACCTTCAATATTGTTCCTTCTGCACTTCCAAAGGCAGAACTTAGCTGCTCACAGTCCCCAGAAATATTTTCCTTCTCAAATGTGTGTGCTGAAGCCAACGAGACCCTTCCCGAATCCCTCATTCTTTTCTCAGTTCCTTCCTGAGCTTTCCCAGGTAATGGAGCTAAATTCCCAGTGTTTGGAGGTGAGGTCAGATTAGGAAGATGATCCCAGGGAAAAGACAGGGAACAAAGTCAATCCTGTAAAAGAATGAGTGGAGAGTGGAAAGCCCAAGCTTTGGATCTCCTCTTATCTGACTTCTCCCACTCTGCTTCATGCTGAATCTGCTGTCTTATCTGTTTCTCATATTTGGTATGTGATTTTGTTGGCATTAACAGGGATTTTTTCCTCCTCTCATTCTGGAAGACATGCCAAAATATGCAATGAAAGCTAGTATGACAATCTTTTAATGGTATATGCAAAAACATGAAGAATTTAACAGGAAGAAGGAACATACTTGCAATTAAAATCACATGCTCCATCCTGTAAATAGACTTCCACTGAAAGAGTCACATCTCAGGCACATGCTGCAACAGTTCCTGCACATGGCTCTGGCTGTCATGGAAATACTTTCTGGTAAGATATTTAGATTTCCTCAGGCTTATGCAGAGGGCACCTTCTCCTGAAGCAATGGCAGGGGAGGGAACTCACTGGACACTAATTCCTCTCTATCATTTCAGTTTTTCACAGTAAGTGAATGCCAAAATAACCTTAACATATTTTTCAGTTGCCAGATTAGTTTAGTAGCTCCGTGTTTCTGAATTTGTGATGCAGCCTTTCATGCTCACACTTGCACAGAGATCTGCCCACATGCACCGTTACACTCCTTCATTTCCTTTCCCATTCCTGCTGGTTCTGGATCAAATCTGGAGCTGAGGGCTGGCCCTGGCACACATAGCCAGTTTGTTTTTTTCAGTACAGCTCATTTTAGCTGAAGGAAAAACCTGGAGCCATTGCAATCAGGTACTTACAAGCAGCACCAGTCCTAAAATCTTGCACGGCCCAAAACTTTCCACCCTTTCTGTTCCAGGAATAACAAAACCCCATTCTGCTGATGTTTGTTGGGTTGCAATTTATATTTATTTCTTTAAAAATGTGAGAGTTCCTACTTCATGTAGCTCTGGCAGGCATTTGTCACTCCTCCAGACAGCACAGGAAGGATGAGTGTGTTCCTGAAAGGCTGGATGAACACGTGGACTTGCATGTCTAGGACTTACAGTGACTAAACTATTTTGCAAAATAGGGTTTGTTTTAACCATAGCTTCACTGGCTTTTGCTGGCATAAAAACTTCTCCAAGACGCAATGCTGAAGAAATGCTGAATTCTGTTTCGAAAATTCAAGCAATTGGGTGTAAGGTTGCCATAACTGTGTTGAGTTGGTAAAGACATCTTTTACCAAACTGTAGAATGTTTTCTGGTTGTCCCTAAACAGGAGTTATTTTGAAGTTTTGCAATGTCTGTATAAAAGAATAAGGTTAAAATGATCTTTTCTTACTCATTTTATAACGTATGTTAGCTTAGGTAAGGTTTAGCATTAGGATTAGAGACATTACTGTCACATGTAGAGAGCATCAGAAATGACACCTCATACGACTTTCTTCACAATTAATTTTTAACTTCTGCGTCTTAGATTCTTTGCCAAAATTTTCAGGTCTCTGTCCTTCACAGAGATCTTTATCATTTGGAAAAGTACACCAGTCTTGAAGCGTTAATGTTAAGCACATTTCCACAAGAAAGTATTGCTTTAACAAGGGTGGAAAACGCTCTCCTTAGAAGAGCAATTATCATTAAAGATTCATTATCAAAAGAGTAGTTACCTAAAGCAGAAAAGTATGAACAGTACCACTGATTCATTCCCCTGACAAAGGGTGACAGCAATCCCAAGATGAATATATTTCAAAGACTAGTACAAATTTGGTCTGTCTGTCTCTGTGTGTAATATGGCTATTGCTGTATGACCAGATTGAGCACATCTTTAACGGATGCCAACAGGCAGATACCTTTAACAATGATAAGTGTTCTACACCGTGTGAGGACCTGTTCATATATTTTGAAGCACTGGCTGAATTTTCTCTTTGGTTTTCAATTCCAGGTCATCTCCTCAAAGGGATTAACTTCTTCATCAACATCTGAGAACTTCACCTTCACACCAGAGGCTCATGTGCTTTCAAACCGTCTGAGATTCCACTTCTGCTCATCTGCAGGCACATGTGGCACAAACTGTGATCTGCTTGTGTCTTTATCATGAATCATTTACATTCCTCTGCACAGTATACAGCACTCGAGCTAGAGATGCACCGCACTCGTTTTTTGTATGATAAGGATTTATTCCCTCCCTGGCTCAGACCTTGGGAAAAGGAATTTTTCCGTAATTGTTTTACTCCAGAGCAGATCTGGGAGGAGCTAGGCATTAAGATTTACAGAGTTCTTTGAGATTTTTAATTTAAGATAAAATAGAGATGTGTATCTTTTAGAGTATATATTTGTATACACACATTAAACTCTAATTATATACAGACTTATTTGTATCAGCTTTAAATAATAGATTTGTTTGGTTTTAGTATGAATTGGAACCAGTAGATTGAATGTTTTTTAGTTTTATCTTATTAAGTCACAATGTACCTTTTAATGTGAAAATAATAACAAAAAGAAATTCTGCTTTGCCAAGAAAAACATTATAATGACAGTAACCAACTGGGTTGGCTTTTTCTCATGTCAGAGTTGGGCAGGAATGTCAGACCAAATTATAAAGTCCTTCCCCAGGCACAAAACTCTCAACAGAATCAATGGGAGTTTATTTAAATATAGATTTAATTAAATCCATAGTAGATGGCCAGTTAGTGGTCACTTTGGTCGGGATGAGAATCTTAAGGAGACAGTTGAACCTTTCCCACCACTGCCATTATATAAATGTTATTTTTGCTAGGATATCTTCCGTTACCCCCACCCCCCAAGCAGTTCAGAGACAATAAAACACCAGGAATCCCTGAAGAGTGGTAAAATGCTGACATGATTTAAGGAGGAAGACTCTGATAAGAAGATAAAAATCTAATAAACAGAGTCTGGAGGACCTTGGCAAGTCTCAGCTGCTTGCCAGTGTAAGCAAAGCCCCTCCCAAGGAAAACAAAGGGAACCTTAATCTCAAGGACATTCCACTCACAAACCATCTGAAGGAGAAAGTCAAGGCCACGACCTCTGCAGTCTGAAGTTATGAGCATACTGACAGGAAAATATTTGACTTGGTTCAAGAAGCAAAATCAGTCACTGGATTTTTTAATATCTTTTTTTCTTCCATAAGAGACAAAATAAGGCAACGTTGTGTTGCATGTAAATGTGTGCATATACACATACCTCACTATCAAATGGAAAGGATATTCAGATGCATGGGATGCATGTATGTTATTGTTATGGATGACATATACCTTGCCTCCAATATCTGCACCCCAAGACTTCCCCAAAATAAATAAGGGAATTGTATATGACCGCTGTGTTTTTGACCAGACAAGACACAATATCAGCAGATTAAATCGTTGCCTTTGTGTCTTTCTTTACATAACTTTAGGCCTCTTAAAAGCTTCTAAAAGATAGCCAGGCCGTAATTAGCTACAAGGAGTTTAAATTGGTGCAGATAAATCAAATGGAAATACAAAACAGTGTCTAACAGCCAAAGTTTTCTCAGGCTGCAGAGATTCCTTGTCCCCTTTGGTCACCATCTACTTACCCCTAATATTCACTCTCCTGCCTTTCTGTGGATGCTTCATATGTTTTAAACATTGGAAATTAAGACATCAGCAACATTTGGAAAGCAGGGTCCTCAGCATGCCCCACAGCACTTTTCTGAAATTTCTGCCCAGGTTGGATAGGTTGGTAGGGTTTAGGCACTGAAGGTACACCAGGAGATACGAGATCTTCTCAGCTCCCTTGGTGGTGTGGAATTTTCTCTTGTTAGTCCTTGAATCTTGGCAGTCAAGCTCAAATTTAAGACATGCAGGTGACATTTTCTGAATCTAGCTCTTTAAACCAGCACAGCACCATAAAAACTCTTTCCTTTTCTACCTATAGCTGTTTATTGCTAGGGATCTGTAAACTCTCCTTATCTTGGAGGAAATTCTCCCCTGGTGCAGCAGATTAGGATGTGGTGTGTCAATCTCCACTCACTTATGGGAAGATCTCCAGCTAAATATTTCATACAGATTTTTAATGCCCCATTTGTTTCCAGATGCTGGTAACTTTATTAAGGTTAATTGTAGTGCCCTGAAACATGGCTGTGAAGCACATTATTCACACACATTGCTGCAGCTCACTAATCCTGTGGGTTTGCTAACCAACGCCTAACACTTTGATTTCATCACTGGAAGTTGTAATCTTCTCAGACCAGCAGAAATGTCTAGAGGTGCAGATCACTAAGACAGATTTAAGAAACCCTCTGCATGTTCAGAGAGGATCCAGACTGACCCCAGCTCTTCTTACAAAAATAATTAATGCAATCCCTGCATAAGAATGATCATAACTTTTGCCAGTGCTCCACCAGAAGCTGGGAATTTGGATTTTGAGCTGTGGGGGAGGAAGTTGTACAACATAAAGAGAAGCAAGGATGATCTGTTAGAGAGATAAGCCTGACAAGCAGAATTTGGGTTCAGTCTGGAACTAAGCTAGCATCCGTCAGAAGTCTGAACTAATCTGAACTGAGCCCTGCCCCTCCAATAACCTGCCTTGTTGTTGTGGCACCTGATGACATTTTCTGCCGTGTTGTGTAATGACTTAAGGGTTGTAATGGGTTGCATGCTGTTAAATGTCATCAAATGCCATGAATCATAAACAATCCTGGCTTCTAAACCAGAGATTAGGGATATTTATGAAGTTTAGTCTCAGTTTGGGTTTTCCAGACTCTTGAAGTTCAGAGGGTTCCTTTTAGTCTTCCTTTTTTCTTTTTTTTTTCCTTTTTATTGCTCAGGCTGCTTCCTGCTGCCGTGATTGACCCTGCTGCTAATATACCCAAACGGCAGAGCTTGATGTTAATCCAAAGAAGTTGAATGCCTGAACTGATTGCCTGCTGACAGCCAGTGTAAAACCCAAAAGCATGACTGCAGATATTGAGATTAGATATTGGAAGAAGGAAAAAAAAAATAATTAAACAAAAAAAAAAAAGATGCAACTGAGCAGAAGCATCAGGAAACAACCCCTATTATCTCACTCCTCAAGTGCAATTTCTGGTTTCCAAAACTTTGCAAAGCGACAAACCTTTTATTGATCCTATAAGAATGAAAACAGATACGACACAGAAGCTGTAAAGCACAAAGATAAAAGAGGAGTAAAAGGACAAAGCACTTACTGTTTTTTGTTACAGTCTTGAAAGGAATTAAGTGTAGAAAAAAAAAAGAAAGGAAAAAAAAAGGCAAGCAACATAAAAAGTAGTGGGGGGAGTGCAAAATCCAGGTTTGGTCATAGGTGCACCAATTCACTTTGCCATGCTCGTATGGGAAGGTGCTCCATGGGACAGTTCTCTAGATCTTTGCTTTTGCTTCACTTTATATGAATCTCCTGAAGAAAGGACTGAAGATTTTATTTATATTCCGTGTGATATTTCTGTTCCCCTATGGCTTTACTGAAGGAGACCAGGGAATCACCCACACGCATATGCACAAATGCTCTCCAGTGCCATTGAGTGCCTCTGCTCATGCTGGGTTGCAGTGTTTGATACTTCCATATGTGCCCTACTGATCCCGTTTGGATTTGTTCTGCCCACTCTTATTAACAGTCGTTAGATAAAGATTTCCTATTTGACAAAGATCTCATGTTGTCGGCCAGGTCATCTGATGCTGTTCAAGGTAAATGTTCATAAGTCTTATTTGAAAGCTCTTTTGAGCCAAAAGGAAGCACTTTGGTGAAACCCCTAAGAAAAAAATTGACGTAGCTGCTCTGTTAGAGGCCTGATTCTGCCCCAACCTGTTTTTTCAGCTGCGGAATTGACCTTCTTATACATGTGTTACAGCAAGAAGCACTGACACTGAGCAAATGTAAATATTCATTAATAATGACAAATCATTCCGAATGCTGCACACAACCAGTAAATGCAGGGGCTCTTGCATAAATAAACAAGCAGATGTGTCTGAAGGTTTAAGACTTTATTGCAATATTTCCAAAGCACTTAAATAATAGAACTCCTTTGGACATATTTGGAAATCCTGTATTTAGGCAAGCTGCAAGATCCTGAAAGTATCTGCTTCAAACCCAGGGTTAAAAGCAAACAGTTTGTGTTTATATGCGACTCTACTGCTGAGCCAAGCTCTTAGATGTGTAGGCAACCATCCATCCCTCTTCAACTCTCCCTCCCCAGCACTCCCTAAACTTGTATTAGGAGTTGAGGGAGAAGTCAGAGGTGGTTATTGTGCACAAATCATCTGCTGGCTGAAGTTTTTGGTGGCAGCCAAGAGAGAAGAAGGAAAAAAAATTAGAAAAATTTCAATTTCAGGACCATTATTATTTTCATTAATCATAAGAGGCGCTGTCACCCCTGTCCTTATTCTTTAGAGGGAGATCTATTATACGGTCCATTTAGTCCAAGCCATATTACCTCATATGTTTTCCTGGCTGACCAAATAAGACTTAAGAGATAAAACAATTTACTGTTCATTATGATCCGTGTCACTGGAATCAATCTATTAACCTACATTAACTGGATATGTGACGATAGCTCACATACACGCTTCTCCGATTTAAAAAAAAGAGAGGATAAGGGAGGGGCTGAGGGAGGGGGGTGGGAAGAGAGAGGGAGAGAAAGGGGAAAGGAAATCAAGGCCCATAAAGTGCAGCAGACGTATAATTTGCCAAGCGAATACAACTTCATTTTCCAGCGGCCACTGCTGCGCCCTCCACATCTTCACGCAGCCCCTGACCTGTGAAGAATTCTAACAAATTGGCTTCTATTGTGAAGCCAAAAGGTGCCATCAATGAAGGGACGGTTCGCTGGTCCTAAAGTATGATGGGAAATCACAGGCTGGAATAAAGAGCTGCAGTTTTATGAAGTTAACCCATTGAGGTTAAATCCGAGCAGGGAGGCTGGAAAGGAATCTTGCCCCTTCCAATGACTTAATAGGGAGGAGAGGAGCTATTCAGATGTGCTGCCTGAATGCAGGGAAACATTCCTCACAGAGCATGGCAGAAAGAAGAGTTTCTCTCTTCTCAGCAACTTCTCACTGTGCCACAGTGAGGATTCACTCCTGCTGTTTTGCTCTCCATGCTTAATAGACTGTAAGTGTCCAGAGGGAAGAAAGCGAATCAATAGGTGGCCTTCCCAATGCTCGTTTGCACAGCAAAAGAACTTCTGAGTAAACAGCCAATGGGTTAAGGTAGTACCACCTCTACACAGCTCCATCAGTCTATTTACTCTGGATTTGCACTTGCTTATTAAGAGCTCATCTGGGTGCAAGTCCTATTTTTGTTATTCCCTCTTCCAGTGTGCTGGGGTCCTGCTGGCAGATGACAACGAGGGGATATTTTCTTTGTGCTGATTGCCTCAATGGTTCCCATCCAGGATGTGCCGGCACAGGGAAGGCTGTGTGCACCCAGGCTCTGGCAGGGACCTGTCCTGCTCCCAGCCACCATGTTTGAGCCCAAGCTCCAGAATGACATGCTGGAAAGAGGTGGGAGTAATATTGGTACCATTTCCAAAATGGTTTTAATCTGCTTTTTGCAAGTATTAATGTGGCAGGTGTTAAAGTTCATATTGTTACTACAGCTGCTTTAATTGGATCCTGGAGGTATATAACCTGGCCCATACCCACTGATTCTAGCAGGACTTGTATCAAATTGGACTCACTTTTCACCCCTTGAGATAAGATGAACTTTAATATCTGGGACGAGCGGGGTCATATTCGCCTCCATGTAACATACACCTGCCTTAAGTATTCCTTCCAGCCTATAAAATTACAGATACATGCCTACAAAGCCTGTGAATAGTCCAGGACTTGTTTTCTCATTTTTCTCTTAAAAAAAAAAAAAAAAAAAATGAAGGGCTGCTGCAAGGGTGCTCACAGTGAATGTAATGAATAGCAGAATAAAAATAATATTATGGTTGTGTCTCATAGTTTGCTCTATTCAGTAAGCCATCATGCTAGGAACTGGACTAACATTTTGCAGAGACTGTCACTGTCCCGCTGTGCCTTCAGGCAAGAATAGAGACTGCAAATTAACAGTCTAAGGGAGAAGAAAGACAAAAAGTCTTGCCAGAGGCCATCCTAGAAACTCAGTGGTAGAGCCAAGGATAGAATCAAAGCTACCTGCTTTGCCCATATGACCACATTTTCCTTAATCTTTATAATGATCCCAGTCATTCCAATATATATATGTATATATAAATATAAAATAAAATCTCATAACTTCAGGGGGTTAAGGGAAAACTGTGAACTTTGTCCAGGTCTCAGGCTGGGTCTTTGGACTCATCCTTTCTGTGCTGGGTCAGACACTGGTCCACGAATCTGGCTTCTGCTCCGTCATGTTCCCTGCTCAGCCATGCAGCCTCCAGTACTTCAGATCTTCATATCTCAGATTTCCCACTTGCAACATGAGGCTAAAAATAATTTTCTCAAGTCAACGGAACAGGCTGAGGTGCTCCTGGAAAACTGCAGGGCATGAAGTTCACTGGGGTCAAAAAAATCAGTCACTGACACTGGCTAGATCCAGAGTTTTCTAAGAAAAAAGAAGGATTATAGAGGTTACAGAAACCAGTTCTTTATCCTCAAAAGCACAATCTTCAGAAAAGTGAAAAAACCGAAAACCTGCATTGGAAAACATGATTTATTCTTAAGAGACTTTTGCAAAATCTGTACGAGTCCCTGTGGTGGAACACACAACAAAATAAATTTTCCAAGATTCTAGTCCAGGACTGCAATTCTTCAATTAAAAAAGAACTAAGCCAAAAAACAGAAGAGTAAAGCAATATAGCAAAACAAGCTGGTTGCTCTCCTACACTCAGAAATCGGTAAGGGCAGAACTGACTAACACCCAATTAAAGGAATTCAATGTTTATCTCACTGCAGGTAAATATTCAGTGATAAGTGAGTCAGGCAGACAAGAGGAGTAGTAAAGACATACATATCTCTCCTTGAGAGGCTGGAGGCTTAAGGAAAACAGGAAAATTAATGTACTGGAGGTCTAGTCACAGCTGGAGAAGGAAATAAAAGTTGGGAGTGTATTAATGTCATGGTCCCAGACTTTATTCCCTCTCCAGAGCACACACCATTGCGACCTCAAAATCTGAAAATTAAACTGAAAGGAAATGTTTGTTCTCGCAAAATAGCAATTCATTACTGAGAATGGAGATATTTAACCAATAAATGATTGCTTAATGGCCCATAGGACCTTTTCTGCTGTTACAAAAACACTGTATGTTGTTAAACAACCAAGGATACCTCTTGAAAATGCCATGCTTACAAATAACATGAGGGTTTATTTGCTGCTTGGTGAATGTCCATAAACAGATCCTCCCCAGATGCCCTGACATTAAAGAACACTGGGGATCAAGGTGGGGTCAAAAAGAGGAAACAGGGAGTTGAAATGGAAGGAATTGTCTCTTGTTACACACCTCTGCAATGACTCATAGATTGTCCATCTGTCTGTCTCACTGATGACTCTTATGTTACGATGGGCATCTCAGTTTTGAATAAAGGGGAACAAAACCTATTATTTTCCCCAGAATACAGAAGAGGATCTTCTGGAAGAGGAATGTTGCTATGAGACTGTTCTCAGGCCACTGTAGAAATAATCTGATTGAATAATTTATGGCTATTGTAAAATTTTTCTGTGTTTCTCATGAGAAGTACAAGTTTACCAGAGACCACAATAACCTCAAGTTTTCCTGCTGAGCAAAAGAGTAAGTGCTG
The DNA here is from genome assembly GCA_013400235.1 of Oriolus oriolus. Taxonomy (NCBI): domain Eukaryota; kingdom Metazoa; phylum Chordata; class Aves; order Passeriformes; family Corvidae; genus Oriolus; species Oriolus oriolus. Next base: position 131,399 of record VXBT01000053.1, on the reverse strand, counting down.
AACATTGATTTGGGGTCTGGCTCTGCAACAATTCCAAGCATCAGTTGTGACTGAGCAGATGACAATATCTGCTGCTTGGTACAGCGTTTCAAGATTCAGCACTTCCACTGGTCCCAGTCATCTGTGCTTAACCCTGGGCATTTCCAGCATGACAACTGCAGCAGGAATTAACTTAACCCCTAATGCCTGGAGTGGTGATGGCACATGTAACTCATCAGAGTCATTAACAGTGATAGAAATGACTTGTGGCATTTGGAAATCAAGTGTGTGTGTGAGCGTGTGTATCCACATGTGTGCGTGCATAAACAAAACATCTGAATTCAGGGCTTCCAGGGAGACAATTTTCACTCCTCGTTCATCCCAGGACACTGTTAGAGGTTCCTAATTAGAAACATTCTCCTTCATTAACATTCTCTTCCTCCGCCAATGCTGGCACAGACAAATATCCTGAGATATTTTAGTTTGTCATTTAGGCAGATGATTTTTGTGATTCTCCCCATTCAAGAATCTCAGCTTGGTGCAAACGTGGCCAAGAAATCAAACTGCAGGGAGGGAAGATCCTGGTTTCTTCATCAGCTGCTCAGTAGCATGGGGAGGTCTTCAAGGGCCGTGTGGTTCCCCTGACTGCAGCCACAGAGATACCCCCTAAGGCTGTGGATACATGGTAAAGGAACAGCAGTTGAGATCTGAGTTTGGTGCTTTTGTGAAGGTCCAGTTATTCCAGGGAAAACAGTGGATTTATCCTCAATGGCATTATTTCTGTCATATCTGTCATAGATATTCACTAACTACATATTAGTGCAAGTATGTCTGAATAATGCAAACAGATTTGACTATTACCAATTCGGCTGGTGATTATTTAGTTATCATTTCATTCCATACAGGCAGAATTGATTACTTTGACAATAAAAGGATGTTTGTAAACAACAATGTCATTCTACTGCACAAATATCCTTCCTTGGGGAGAGGACAGAATAGCAAAGTGGTATGTGGTAGCTGATAGTCCTGTTGCTAACTAGAAATTGTTCAGATGCGATGATGAAAAAGACAGTATAGGGATATAAACAGACAAAAAAATAATCTCTAAAACCCAGTCTGTGGAGACTTATTTTTTTATCCAGAAAAAAGATACAAGAAGGTGACAGCAAGGCCAGAAAAAGAAGCAGTGGGGTTATCATGGGGGACAGCAGAGCTGACAGTCAAAGTCCTACAGCTGGAAATCAGATCATGCACACCTAGGAGTGGGGCAAGAAGTTATTCTGCCATAAGACAAACCAACTTTTTGTTCTACGGACACAAGGAGAAGAGGTTTACCCTGTGGTCAGGTCACAGCACTGCCTCTTCAGTGCCTCATTCCTTTGGACCCACACCATAGCACAAAGAATGTGCTCCTTAGCGAGTCCTATCTGTGGTAGCTGATGTGCGGTGACAGGCACTGCTATAACAGACCCCAAACTTTATCACTAAAATTTCTTCCCTTTCCCCTCAGCTACCCTACTGAACTTCTAGCAGAGAAAAAGCATGCGAGGGAAAGAAAAAGCTGTCTCCTGGAAACTCCTCCGAGCAACCCCACAGGAGACATTTGAAGCTCTGATGAGGCATCAGATTCTCAATTACCAAGGCACGCCTTTTAACATGCCCAGAAACTGACTTGCTGACATGCTCTGAAGAGTATATGACTTGCCAAGGTCTGCTGGCATCAAGCCTAAATGTTTCTCCTTTTTCTGCTCAGGTCTTCCATTTGGCATCAGAAGATGTCATGGTGCCAATGTCAGTCCACCTGGACTGCAAACAATGCTTCCATTCACTTCTCAGCATTTAATCAGTAACTAGTATCACTGGTATTTTCACTCAGGAGTGTTTCCTTTAGCTCTGGCTCCAGGTGCCCTGGAACAACCACTGATAACGAGGGAGCAGTCGATTTACCTGCTGTAAGGACACACCACGGGATACCCTGAGCTGCAGCACAAGGCAGAGGGTTTCTAAGGCAGCTCTGATGTGTTTTACCTGCCAAAGGGTGGAGCAGCTGACAGAGCAGACCTGGCCAATTAGCAGAGTCACCCAACTGCTGGCTGGCCCTACATTCTGTGCCTCTTACTTGCTACTGCAGTCAAAGCTCTTACTAATATCCTGACTTAAAAGTCTTGGAAATACACTGTGGGGGGCCCCCTACCTGGTGAACTTTATTCAAGTGGAAAATCCACATATTCTCTTTGTGTTTGGTTGTGTTTCAGTATTATTCAACTTAAACTCATTGCTTATATAAGGGCAAAGCTCTGATGCATCAATAATCAAGAAGGCTGTATGCTGGGCTATAACTTTAAATTGGCATCAAAGATGACTTAACATGTCAAACCTTCTGACAGCTCCTCGGGAAGGTCAGGGGGAAACAAAGAACTAGATTTGTCCTTAGCATACTTTGCTCCTTTTAACAGAGTTATGCCAGGGCCTGAAATGTCCATCAGAAAGGAGGGTTAAGTTGTCTCCAGCTAACGAAGATGAAAAGAATAATTTAATGGAGGTGGGAGCCAGAATGCAGTATAGGGATGAAAGGACGAGCAGTAACTGAGACTGAATTTAAACAACTCTGGAGAATAAAACGATCCTTTAAAAAAAAAAAGATAATTATGTCTTACAACAATTACCCTGGCTATGAAGCAAAATTAGCATAGTCCTTTCTAATTTAAATGTGTTGAAAGTGCCTGAGCATGACAGCAGAAAATTACAAGGTTTACGACACGGGCTTTGGTTAAAGTGATGGCAATCGGATTATTGTAGCTTTTTGTCTGTTGATAGTAATGATTGCAAAGTTACCTATAAATATTAACTATTTAGTACTGGGAGACTTTTGGTTTAGATGGCTAAGATATACCTCTTCTAGTCACTCCAAGGAATAAAGTTGTTGCACAGAAAACACTTTCCTTTTAAAATCAGAGATGATTCCTTCTGATTCATCGTTCTGCTTTTCTAATATAATTCCGTGAACACCAAGATCCTAATTTATGATTTAAATCTTTCCTTAAAATGATAAAAATTATAATATCTATTTTATAACTACTTCCTACTTTTTCTTCATCTTTCTCATGCAATAAGGTAGTTAGGGGATAATTAGAGCCTGGATCAAAAATACGTTTATTTATGGATTGAAAGAACCAAGCTTGACCTTGTGTAGATGTTTCTCCTGGGTTTCCAAAGACCTTTTCAAGGCATATCCTTAATTCCCAATATCAAGGCCTACAGTTAAGCAGGAGAATTATTAAAACAAATAAAAAATGAGTAGAAAGTCATGATCTGCACTCATACTGTAGCATCAGTATTCTAGTTGTGAATTAAAATGAAAATAAATTCACCTGTGTTTTGTCCTGGCTTGAGCAGAGGCACATTAACTGCCTGTACTGCCCATATTTTCTTTACATGGGTTTTACCTTGGTTACAGTATTGATCAACACTTTTTACTTTGAGATCTCAAAGTATTAACAGTGTTATAACCAGAGTGTTTATACAAAAGGCCTTTTTCTTCTCCTTGGATATAAAGGCAAAGCAACACTGGGCAAGACTCATGTGAGTTGGACGAGATGTAAATCTTGGTCAAGAAAAGATGTGCAGCACAGGGTGGGACACAGTCCAGTTCCATGTTGTACCCCAAAGTTCATCCTACTCTTTTGTAAATATTCTGTGGTGGAGTCTGTTCCTGCTCCATGTGAATTCAAACACTGTGATTTATATTTGTATTAAGAAGGTCAGTTGCTCAAATACTTTCATTTATTAAATTAGCTCTGCAGTAAATTAATATGATTTTCTTAAACAACTTTACAACTTGGGAGGTTTGGGAAACAGAATTGAGCTCAGCTGTTTCCTGTGGAATCTTGTTTTCATAACCTCACTGAATCTTCTCTGCTTGACTTGAGATATATCTATATGTCTATATATAGATAGATATAAATTTTTGTGCACACAAAGCAAAACGTATGTGTAGATTAGAATTTAGTTTCAAGTATTAGTCTACTTGATTCATGCATAAACTGATTTGTTTGCATTGTTGGGTCTGACATTCAAATTAACATAGGTTCTTCCCAAGTTTACTGAAAGCTTTCTCGTGTTTTTTCCTTGGCAGAATTCTGGGGAAAAAAAAAAATCCATGCTATTGAAACAGTGGTTTATTGAATTAATACAATTACATAAAGAAGCTGTGTCATATTTTAAGTAGATCTCTGATAAGATGCTTTGCTCTGAATACTAAAAAGAATTTGGACTCCCTGTACGCCTGATTCAAATGATTATCAAAGACATTTATTTTTTGTATGTGACATGTTGTTAAATATGTTAATTTCCTAGAAGCAGAGTGTATGAAGTGCAAGAGCAGCTGTGTAGGAAAGTGAGCTTTAAAATAACAAGGCTGAGCTCTTCTTGGGAATTAGTGTGGTCCGATGGGTAGGCAAGTAGCCGACGATTCCAGACACCTGGGTTCTGCTCCGAAATCTGTCATTGACCTACTATTTTCCACTGGGCCCATTTCACCCCTTGCTTTTCTGTTCCTTTCCATAAAATGATCAGGAGTAAAATTGTATTTACCTTAGAAACAGTCTTGTGTCACCGTAGTACACTAGAGTCTGGTATGTGGACATGCCTGAGAAGTAAAAACTTAGTGTCATTCACAGAAAACTGATGCCTGTTAGAGCCCTTATATTTAATGAAGAAGTAGGAAGCCCAGTTGCATCTAGATACAAACTCATGGCAGAGCTCAAAGGCTTGGCACAGAGAGCAACGGTGGACACATAATTTAAATGAATAAATGGTTTCAACTTGCATAGTAGTTCCATTTAATTTGTAGTGATGATGGGCAGGGCTATTTAATTGACATAGTAATTGATTTTGATGATATTACCTGCTTGAGTGAAGGTTATATGCTGCAAAGGGAGCCACTCTGCTGAGGCAGGCAGAGCACCAATGATACCCATAGGCCAAAAAGGAATAGATCAGGGAAATCAGAACTTGGTTCTGTTGCTAAACTGCTTGGCAAATTTGAGTTATTCAGTTCAACCCTTCCAATTAATATTGTAATAATAGTACTTTTAGGAGATAGGATGGTGAGTGAAACCTCATACACATTAGAGGAAAAGATTTAAACTCCAGGTGCTGTATTCCTCCTGAGCAGCTCCTTTCTGCTCCACTAGGTACTGGGGATGAAGGTCCATCAAGGCATGCGTTCACAGTAGGTATTTTTGTCTGTGCCTGGACTCACATTCTGGACAGCTTATGAGGAAGGTATTCTTTGGAGCTTCAATTCCTTTGTGCACAGGTTTGTGCTCATTAACATGATTTAGCTCATAACAACTACTGAGATTTTATCTGTGCTTTTCATACCTCTGAAGAGTACACAGGCTGCAGTTTGCCTGCATTTTTCCTGTTGTTCCAGAGCAGGAGTCTTATTTCATTATTTTCATGTTTAAGGTTCTAGTTTCAACTAGACCTAGTTCCAGGTCAGAGGAACAGGGATGCTGCTTGGAACAACAGAAGGAAAAGACTTTATAAACCACTTTCTCAGTCTGTCCATTTATTCAATTGTTTTGGTGTGTCTTGCAGGTCCTTCTACAATTCCATTATAAATATCCTAAATGTGAGGATTTTTGCAACTTCTCTTAGCATGTTAACCCATATTTTGTTCATCATAGAAAGGCTTAGAACCATAGAAAGGCTTAGGTTGGAGGGAACTTTAAAGATTCCTTAGTTCCAACTCTCCATCCTGTTTTAAGATCTGTTTGGTGCCCAGAATTCTGTGTCATTTCTCCAGTGAACTCTTTCAGTGGTGGTAAACATTTCTGCCCGAGGAGGAAATATTCCCTTTCTTCCAGGGCTGGATCACCTTCCTTGAAAAAATCACACCAGAGCATCATCAGGACCTGGCTCTCACTATGGCAATTCTTCTAAAGCCCAACATTTCACTTTCACACTGACATCTTTTCACAGGGTCCTAGAAATAGAAAGGAAAAATAAAGGTGATGCAGATGCTTTGGAAAGGCCCCTTTGCACCATCAGACTTTAGGTGTAAGCAAAACACTAGCCAGTAAAATTTTCAGGTAGTTTGGCCCTTGCCATTTATGCCTACAACCCACATCAGAAATCCAGAAACAAAATTAACAAGACACCAAAAGGATCTCCCTCTTAATCAGAATAATTAAGGCTTGAAAGAACTTTCTAGGGATAGGAAGTGAAATTGTTGGTAACTACATTCTGAGCTTTTTTTTTTCAGTTTCTGTTCATTTTATGCCTGAGTTTTATGTTTGCACTTATTTAAGCTGTCTGGGAAAAGAGTCTGTACATAAAAGACTATTAGTTTTTAGAGCACTCCAGGGCTGGTTTGAGGGAGAATTCTTTTGTTTTGTTTTGTTTTGTTTTAACTTGTTGGTGGGGTTGTTGGGGTTTTTTTCGCACTTTAGATAGAAGACATAAACAGTAGCTCTTAAATAGATGAATGCTGAGAATAAAATTACCAAAGATTTCTTTCTAGAATGGAAAGCAAATCAAGGAAAGAACAAGTAAAAATAATCTGTGTCCTGTAGCAGTCATGGAATGATGCTGAAATACTGGGCCAAATTCTTAGTGGGTAGAAATCAATATACCTCCAGTGAAGTCCATGAAACAACATCACTTTGCACAAGCTGGGGGTCTGACAGCTACATATATATTTTATCTATCTGCATGCAGCATTACAGGAAAAAAAAGGAAAGAAAAGAAAAGATAAAAGAGCTCTTGAAAGTGAATGAAGTTGATTCTCAAAAAAAAATGGGTTTTAGATGTTGAATATTTAATTCACTGATAAAAGGACCTTGATTTCCTGCATAAAGCCACCACAAATAAAAAAAATAAAAAAAAAAAGAAAAGAAAAGAAAGGCACATCTTAAAAGGGAAGCAATGAGCAGAAACTGACCTTTCTGTGAGCAAGCAGATGAGAGAAGGTATTTGGTTAATCCCATCTGTCGCTGATTGGTCAGACAGAACCGTGTTGAAAATGTCTCCATCTGGGCTAATCTGCTCTCAGTTGGATGAGCTGAGGCCTTCAGAGTTAACCTGACATTTAACAATAATTACCCTTTCGGATGACCCCGGCCCAATCTCCTGCTCTCTTAGAAATCTCTTTTTTTGTGTGTGCTCCCAAACCCCTTGACTCCCATGTTAGAGATAGCTGAAAAGTGATGATACGATAATGAGATATGCTGTACAAACACACACACACACACGTGAGCACACATGCACGGCTGCATGTGCCAGCCCGCATCCAGAGGTGCCCTGTGTCCCCAGCTCCTGCATCATTTATCAGATTCCTGTGGCATATAGGAGGGGAGATATATTAAAAATCAAGGGGGGGATAATTTCCCAAATTAAAGAGTAGTCATGCTCGCTTGCTAACCTTTGTGTGGAAGCTCTAAGTTTCTTTCTGGCAGTTGGAAGTCTCTTATCTGTGGTGAGGAGAAATGGTGCATGGAAATAGGTTCAGATAGAAAAGCAGAGTTCAGAGGTCACAAAGGCTAACTGTAGATGAAATGTGGCTATTTCTTTTTACCTGAGGCTGGCTTCATCTTTCCTCTGAAAGGTCATTGTGATAAAACAAAAAACACATCTCAGGAGAGGAATCATTCATCTCTGGTCAGATTCTCCCTTCCATTCTGGTACTTTATTTATTTTTCTCATCTTTGGACCACACTTCTGCCAGAGTCACCTCCTTCCAAGCATTCTCCTTCCACTGAAGTCCAATGCTGAGTTTTGAGTACTGGTAGAAGTTTGGCTTTGTTATACTTATTGTCTCTGCTTTTACTTGGAAATCACGTCCAGAGACTTGGATGATACCCCAAATCACTTTAATCTGTTGGTGATGAGCTGAAAAGTTTGAGAAAATAGCTATACTAATGGAAAAAGAACAAGGACAAGTCTATATCGTAGGAAGCTCATTTCCAGGGTCTGATTTATTTCATATCTCTGCTCTGAACATACATAAATCTTGTCTCTACCTCAGTTTCTTTATTTGTCCAACTAAAATTATAATAGTCATTTCACAAAAGTGCTAGGAGATTAAATTTAAATCACCTTGAAATTCTTAAATAGAAGACAATTAAGAAGAACTATATATTTATACACGGTATATCCTCTCACATCTTGGGTTGGATCCAATAACCAGCCTTAATTACAGTAATTATGCCTCTGGTCACAGCCAGAAGCTAGGAGTGAAGTGAAGAAATCAGGAAAAATGTTTAATTGATGCTCTAAGCAAAACTTCTTTCTAAAAGTCTTGTTTTCTCAATTTCTAAATTGAGAAATCAAGTTCTCAGCTGTAAATTCAGGTTCAAGTTTATGTCTTGACTTTGGACCAGCAAACAACAATTGCATTTGGAATTAGAATTACAGGCAAGGATTTTTTTCAGCTATTCACTGTATAGTTCTTTTCTTGAAGTCCATACCTAATGAGGCTGGACCCCTCAGTATTTATGAGCAAAGTTCCTTTGACTGCAGAGCTGCTGGAAATTGCCTGACCTTGGTTTGTAATCCAATTCTGGATATTTGCATGATCCAAGCAAACACTCCATTTCACTGAACAATGTTCAGATAGTTGTCACTTGGCAAAATCTCTGCTTTTGCTTTTGCCAGCCAAGCAAACTGTGGCTGTTTCCTTGCCTCACGCCCTGTGGTGACTGAGGTGACATATGGAGGAGCTCAGGTTCAATCTGAGATTTTAGCAACTTATACATGTGATAGTTTCAGTACTTTTCTGGAGTCTCCAGATTAATTTAAGTATGACGTCATCTTTGTTTTTTTTTAACTTTGTTGCAGCCTGTTGCCTTTCCACAGGTATTCAGAAGGATATGCAGAGTGGAATTCTTCCCTTGTGAGTAACTCATTAAGAATAACAATTTCTATTCTATTTTCCCCCTCGTGTTTCAAAATAAAGCATAGGTCCTGGACTGCTGCTCTCTGAAATCAGACATAGCATTTCTCTTCATGTGTGATAAAATAATTCCTTTGCTGGAGTTCTGATCACTCTCTCAGCCCTTCATATATTTATTTAGATCAAAATGCATTTCAATTCTTGGGGAAAAGATGAAAATTTTCCCACATCAAGAGAGTATCTAAAAAAAAAATTAAAATTCCTGTAATTCTTCTAGGTTATGATGCTGTCTTTTACAGCAGCCTCGGCTACAAGCTTTCTAGGCCTATTTTAGAAAGGGTGGAAGCTTTTTTTTAAATCTTTCTGTGTTTCTTCCTAGTGGCAGCTGCTGCAGATTTTATGCCCTTTGATGTGTTCAGGTAGGACACTGGCTGCAGCCTTGGCCTTGACACTGTAATATCAAAGGTGGAGTTTCTGTGGAAGAGATGGTGTTTGAGGTGGGAGGTATGAAACAAGCTGACACGTGGGCATCCACATGTATATCTGGTGATTTGTTCTACAAAGTAGTTCAAATAATACCTGACTAATGTATTTCTACTCTTATGCTCAGGACCAATGTCTGGTTAATTCTGTGGTGGATGATCATAAAGTTAAAGTGCTGAGCTCTTGGTTATCTGCAGAAGCATTTGAGAGTTTAATTTGTTTGGCCTAGGCTGAAAAAATGACTAACCAATTCATTAGAGCTGAAATTGATATTTATATTGATTATAGGATCATTAACAGATGCCAAAGTTTTTCCTCAATGATGTGAAAGTGTGCAACCTAATTTTCCACTAGACATTATTCATCTGTAGAGAAAAGCAGTCCATAGTGGGCTTCAGCTATAATAAATTGTTAAATGGTCTCATCCATGTCTGATCCACCAGCTCTTCCCCTTATAGGCAAAAGCAAATATTCTTCAATAATAAGTGGTTGTTGAGACCAGTCTCAGCCCTTTGAACTTCAAGGAAAAAATTGTCTGTCTTATTCTCAGTGAGTGACACAGCTTGGAAGGTACCCTCAGCTGGACGGGGGAGCTGCTAACCCAGCAAGGGTGCTGAGGTGTTATCCAGACCAAACATGTAATACTCATTCCTTGCAGCAACAGAAGCTCATCAGGGTTTATTTTAGTTAGGTCATGTCAGTGCTGGCTTTTATTGATTCACATGATTCTCACATCTGAAATAGAACTATAATATCAGCAATACGTACTAGTGGATTAAGTGTTTACCTCTTTGTTGTACAGGAGCTATATCCCTTGACAGTGTAATTGAACCAATGTTTTGCTTCAGCTGATTTCCATCCACAAACTGTTTTGGAGTTCAGAGAAGAGATCACCTTAAACCATTGAATTCTCCACTTTCACAGTCAATTAGTGATGGTTGCCAATATGGAGGAGGGCAGGGGATATGGGCTGCCCTTGAGAAAATGTCATACTATGCTGATGTCATAAAATAATAATACTACATACTAGGCGTCATTACTTTTGCTAGTACATAAAGGCAGCCAAGCACCAGAGCTACTTGGCTGTACTCTTTACAGAGGCTGGGTCAGGTAAAATTGTGCCGCTGGAAATGCAAGTGGAACAGCCTGTGCCATTTGGACAGACTGAAATTTAACACCACAAGGTTAGAGTTTACAGCACTAGTCTTCCTATTATCCAGTCCCCGTTGTCACCCTGTGCAAATTGGCCCAACTGCTTTGAAATCAAGAGCTCTGTGGGCCCATGGTGTTTTCTCATTTTATGCCCCAGGAGAATTTGGCCAACCATTCCTCTGTACGTCATTCAAACGTGGCTATGTATACACCTATTAATGGCCTATTGAGTTATTCTGAGCCTTGTAACAGGCTCTGTATTTACAGGCCCTTAGGAAAATCTGCCTGATGATCATGCAGGCAATAATTAAGCCCTGAGAAATAATACTCAGGCAGACAAAACCACGAACATAAAATTCTCCATACAGAACTTTCTAGGTAGGATAAAACACATGAACTACAGGCTGGCCTTTGCCTCTGTGCTATTTTTTTTCTGTAACATGATCAAACCAATTAGCTTGATCACACTCTGACACCTAACAAGCTGCAAAGGGGAAATACATATTTTTGGTAAAGGCAAAGAACTGTCTGTACCCAGACAGATGGTAAACGTGTATCAGTTTCTTCCCTCTCCTCTTTAGTTAGCGCTTTTTTTTTTTTTTTTTTCCCTTTTGGTTTAAGTCACCCAGACCTTGTCTTTTCAGTAATGTCATAATCAGCAAGCTGAAGGCAAGGCTGCTGATAATTGTTCTTTATGTTGCTCTGTGTTTAGTATCTGATTCAATACATCTGCGTGGACACCATTCCATCACCTTCTTAGTAACAGAGGTGAAAAAAATCAATGGCAATCAGATTACCTTTTTAACAGAAAGGCTAAAGGGCCAGTGTGTTAAGTTCACAGTGCATCACCTTTCATTTAAAACATCTCACTTCTGGGGGTTCTGTTTTATTTTTTTATTATTTACCCTTTATTATTATTTATAGCACTGAGGGCTGCTCGGTATACCTTGATATAATTGCATTGGTCTCCCCTTGCTCTGACTGGACAGCTGTGACATCTTTTCTGCAGGGTGCAGTGTTAGTTTTGATAAGACTACTCTTGTCCCTAAGTCCTTGTTTCATGTGGTTCATAACAAAATCCAGGAAAGTCTGAACATCTTGTATAATTGTGTTTTGGGATTTTTACTGTTCACCCTCTCCTTTCCCCCTTATCCTCTGGGACAGACTCAAAGGAATAGTGTGACTTACAAGATGTGCTGTGTAGAATGACTACAGTACCAGCTGATTTTGAAGAAATTTAGGGATTGTAAGCAATCACAAAGAACAAAAGTAACTGATAACAATTTCAGGATATGGTGTTACTAGACTGTGATTCCCTGAGCCACCCTAGTTTTAGGATATACAGGATATACAGAAATCTGGATTAATGAATCACTCTGATTATTTGTAGTTCATAAACTTGCTATGTCTCTTTTAAACTACTAAGAAGACTTATTAGAACCTTCTTCTGACTGGATATTGTTTGCATGATTACCTTATGCTTTCCTGTATTTCCACTCAGTTATGTCTCCCCCTGCACCTCCAAGTCCTTTCTTACTGATTCCACTAAATATGGGTGAGTTCTGTATCTGAATCAGTCATGTCTCTGCCATGGGTAAAACAATCCCCACGCGTTTGCTGGAGACTGGCTGGATAAAACTGCTGGAATCCTTTCTGAGAAATATAGTGCAGCACAAACTTTATTAATCAGGCTGGGATATCACAATTTGCTATCATAAATATGAATGGGCAGGGAGTGTCTCTCACAGAGAGCTTGTCATCTTTATAACTATTACATGAGCCATTCTCATCAGCCAAGGGACAGTCTAGAGTGGATTGGAGTCAGGATTTTTAATGATACTGACTTTTCTGTAGTTTGAATAACAAAACAACTGGTTTGTATATGTTATTTCATCTTTCTTCCAAAGCCAAAGTTGTGCTTAGGCAGGTACTTTGTGCACATCAGCTGACAAAGAGTTATGTCCAGCAAATCCCCAAGGGAAAACAACAGGCAGGATAAAAAGAAGTGGATGACTGATTAAATTCAACAGGGTCTTTATTTTTCATTCCTTGGAAAATGTTGTTTAAGAACCTTTTAGCTCGAATTCTGGGTAGAATTGCAGGTAAGTATTAGAGACCTCTTCATCATAGATCCCTACAGCTACAGTAATTTCAATTAATTAAGTGCTGCAGAAGTTAGTAATGATTTTAAGTACTGGAATAAAATTACTTTAAGAAATGGTAAATTTCATGTGTGTTTTCTCCTCCTTTTTTGGGGTTATGGCTATCAAAAGTATAATTTTGACAATGAATTAAAGTGAACCTCATATCTAACAGGTTGCAGTCAAGATCCAGTCATTTGTTTTTAAGATGCAAAAAGAAAGTAATTAAAAACTAGGTGGGATGAAAAGCTTGTTTCTGCCAGTTTTTTAAGTTGTGTAAGTCTGCAAACTACACAGAAGACCTTTCAGCAAATTAACATATATCAAAAATAGTAGGGGAAATATGGATTAATCAGACATTCAGAAGTGATGAGTGACTTGAAACGGAGTGCAGGCAAACATCTCCTCTCTGTGATCCCAAGACAGTAGTGTTTATTGGGTCCCAGCTCCAGTTTCCCTCGTATTTTTCCAGTTGTGAATTTTGAAGGCCTGAGATATGTTCCCTACCAGAGACAAACATGCTGCATCAAGGTCATGAGGAGGAACAACATTAACCTGGCAAGGAACTTGTATCCAAACAGCTTCAGTGTTCAACTCCTGAAGCAGACAGCAGAGAATTTACAGCCTCAGCCTGCTCCAGCCTCTCCATAATTATATATGCAACCTTACACCAGGCAGGCAAGAAGTTACCCTCTGGCCCCACATAAGGTGGTCTATTTTGTACCTGGAGTTTTCCAGTGGAAAACATCCCCTTGGTGGGATTTCAGGTTGTCCTGCTGCATAAGGCCCATGTCTGGTTTGAGTGTAGCACAAGGAAAGCAGGGAAGGGAAGACAATAGGAGGGAACACAGGTAAAAGAGAGAAAAGCTGTGATCCTGCAAAGCAGGATTCATGTGGCTACACGGAGCTGCTGGTGCTGTGAAGGGCCAGGATCTCAGGTCAGGTGAATGGGAGGAATGGTGATCATCTGCAGAGTAAACCAGAATAACTCCTCACAAAATTCTTAGCACATTACATGGTACTTTTGTGACTGATACAGGATTTCACACCTGGGCTACACATTATCCAGCATCGAAAGACAAGAGCAAGGTGTTTAAGACAGATCTACAGAGGCTGCAATAGCAAAACTTACATTTTCTTTGCTCAGTTCATAGAAGAAGCTGCTTTGTGAAGCACTGGTCAGTTTTGGGAACCGCTGGAGAAACTCAAGGTGAATAAAGTGTGCACTTTACCCTTCCACAACACAATCTTTCAGGGACAGAGTTGGTTTCTCTATCAATTAAGCTTTGAAAGAAACTCAGAGTTTATAAAGTGCACTGATGTAGAAAGCAGCACTGTCCATGGGAACCTGAGTTTCTGGCTCAGGGAACCAGACCCTCCGGAAGCCCTAAACACCTTGTGCCAAAAGTCTGGAACAAAAGGACATGTTTCTCTGTCAAATCTGTCTCTTCCCATGCTTCACACTTGCTAAGATGCAGCCTTACAATGGAGAAGTGAAAAATATGTGTATTTTACTAATTACATAAACTAAACCAGCCTGGAGGAATTTGCAGATGTGGGAAACTCAGCTCACAGGTGACTCTGATTATACCAGACGAGATATACTGAGGGCTGAAGGAAGGGGGAGATTTTTCGTCCCCTCACTTGCTTTTGTAGTGCTGTTGGCCAGGGAGCTAGAAGCAAAGACTGTCACAGTGAAAGGAAGACAGAAGAGTTTCTGCAGGAGCACAGTTAGAGCTGGATGAGGATTAGCTCAATAGGTTTGCATTTTCTCTAGAAAATCAGCTCTTGGAGATGGAGACTCTGTCTTTGGGACCTGGGTCTCCAAGCAGGGTGGCAGCCTGAGCTGTAGAGCTGTCCTCAGTGGGGCTGTTCAGAGACGAAGGAGGGGGCTTGGTGTTCTCCATGAAAATGTGTCTGCCAATACCATGTGAAAATCATACTTATATCTCTTGCTGGCTGATTCTGAATTGTACCTGCTCAGGAGATGGCTCTTGGTGCTCCTGGGGTGGAGAGGGCTGCTGGAGCTGAGGACTGCAGCGTATTCCTGTATGTGCCTGGAGCTGGAGGAGCGGAGGGGCTGGGTACCCCTGTCACTGCCATAGCTGCCTCCAACCTTGCTGCCCAGCCAAGTTCTGTCCTCACTCACACAACAGCAGTTCAGATCCTTGACCAAAGATTAAATTTATTATTAGGGACACATGTTTCTCGTAACTATGGTTTCTGTCAGAACCCATGAGCATTAGGGGCTTTTTGTTGAGAATAATGGAAAATTCCCACTGAGCAACGTTCCCCTACCCTCTGCCATTAACTTAGCTCAATATATCTTCAAGGGTGTGGAGAGGGACGGTTTTAAATATTTTTAAACAATTCATTTTAAAAGCTTTTTCTTCCCCTAACATTTCTCATTACAACTTGATATTAAGTTAAATAGTTTCATGAAACATTCTTCTTCAAATGAAAATTAATGTGTTTCCATTTTTATAACCAAGCAACAAATCTTTATATTTTTGGAGCTGAGAATATGCCAAAATCTATTTACTTAAAAAAAACCGCACAAGCCAACGTTAAAAAGAGAAGTGGGTTGGGGTGGTTTATGTCTGAACCGTAACACAAATTCAAGGATCTTGCAGGCTAAAGTGTAGTGATTGCTGCGTCTGGTTCAACCAGGGATCTCTGCCAGGAAAAAAGAGGAAGAAAAATTAAGAGATTTAAACTTTTACTCCAAAAGTAAAAAAAGGGTGGTTTTTCTGGGGCATTTCAGTAGTCAATAGTGATGTGCAAGGCAGAAATACTCCAGGTGTTTCTTTTGCAGATTTGGTTCAATAGACAGTTAACTAGAAGAGTAGAAAATGCATTATGGTCAACAAGGAGATGGAAGCTACCCAATTACTTTTCTGATCTCTCAATAACTGTTTTATACCTTGCTTCATATGTTAACTTGGGTATTACATGTTTCAAACTGGGCTAGTAAGTCACTAAAGGTAATGAGGACTCCACGGTGTGATGTGAGCCAGGGTCCCACAAAAGCCTAATGACACCACATTAAATTGGAAGGCATAGTTGGTGAACCAATAAAATCCCCAAAAACCAAAAGCAGCAATAAGGGGGCTGAGGTTCTGCCCACAAGTAATTGCTCAATGGTGTAAAGCATTGCAGAGAAAAGCCAAAGTCATATTTTTGCTATTAGAGCAGACAGAAATCAGTTTGCTTGCTTTCTTGTTTTGATATTCTATGTGTTTAAGAGATTAGATTAATAACAGTCTAAGCTGACTATGCTGTGGCTGGGCTAATCTTTAAATACGCTGTGGCAGAGTAGGCCTGCATCTTAATGTGGGTTTTGTCTTATGTGATGGAAAAGCTCACAAAGCCTGGAAAGCCACAAAACCAGCACTGGGATTTATTCAGTGTCAAAAATATGATGCTTCTCAACCTCCTTGTAATGGTTACAGTATACTTGTGTTTTGATTGCAGCACTTTCCAACAGGTCCCTTTGCTGCAGATAGAGGGGCTCCACAGAGTTTGACAAAAATGTGATTCTCAAATGTGCCTCGTCCACGCTTGGCTTGCCACTCCCTCAGACACCAGGTGCCCTTGGAGGATACCTGCTGTCCTTATCAAAGAGGATGCTTTCTTTGGGGTGGGGGATTATCTGCACACACCTTCTGTCTGACACAGCGAGCCAAGCACACAGGCTTCTCTGGCTGGAGACCAAAACGCAGCTTCAGGGTAGACCCATGGCAAACTTTGCAGCCTATTGCTTATGTTTTCCATGAATTTCTGTTTATAAAGTGCCTGTGAAAAGCACCACCTTCTGTATTTGTGCCATTTCTTGTTTCTGGATACTGACTTTGTCTTTTGCTTCTCCCTTCAGCTCATTTCGGGGGGGAGGGTGAACGGGGTGAATGCTAAATCATATAAAAAAGTTATTCTAACAACATGTTGTGTGGGAAGCGCTTTGAGATCATACAATGAAAGATCTCATGAAGTGCATGTCTTTGAGGAGATATTTAGCTTACCCATTGTTGCCAAGATTTTTGGTGGAAACTTTTTTCAGTGGCAGGGGATGACACTTTTACTCAGAGCAGACATATGAAATTAAAAAGAAAAATTATATAAAAAATTAGAAGGTATCAACCCTAAACTTTTCTGTCTTTATACAGTATATATGGACACATTGCTACTTCCTCTGAAGAAGAAAAACATATTTATGAGAGCATCTAAGGTGTCAGCTTCTTCATATATTGGTGACAGGGCAGAAGATTTCAGCCTGATGGCAACAACTGAAAAAAAATCCATGTAGGTTATGAAGATGAACACTTTAAGCTCGCACAAGTGTCTATCTCTTGCAGGGCTCCTGACAGCAGCCAGGGAGGCTCACAGGAACGCCACGACAGTGCCTGCTCCCTGGGCTCAAGAGCTCTCTCAAAGGCTCAGTGCTGTGCTGAACAGCTCAGTATGTGAGAAGAATGACATTCCAGCACTGAAAATCCAACCATTAGATTTGTTTATACTTTTGGTTATTTGCAAGTTCCCTAACTACCCCCGCGTGCGCGTGACTCTGAGGCTGCCATATTGCACAACGTGTTACCGTGGTGGGTCAGATTAGAGCTACCTTGCCAGCCCTATTCCAGTAAGAGAGTTGGCATGAAGAAAAGATGACTGAATTAGTGGCCAATTGGGACATTTTCTGACCTACTCTTTAGGAACCAAGTCCTCTGAACTTTCCCATTATCCTTCGGCTTCATCCTTTTAATAGGGACCAAATCTCCATTAACAATTGAACACCGACAATAAGTGCCATCAGGAAAAGGAAATTCAATTTTAGTGGGGGATGACAGCCTTACCTTTTCGCGCTTAATTGGCCGTATTGTCTCCAAAAGTTAATTGGTTACTTAGTCCAGGTAGTTAGTAAAATGTTTAGCTGCGTCAAAAAGCCCAGGCTCCTACTGTTAATGGGGCATGAAATGGAATGTTTGATACTGCAAATAAAATCAGTGATATTCAAGGATGTTATGGTAGGTAATGCGTTGAAACTGCCATTTAATGGGTCCTGGAAGATTAGGGTAGTGTCAGCTGGAACCGCCCGGTCTCTTTTCTGACATTGTTAGTTGCCTCTTCATTTACTTAACGGCTGTCTGCACTGATTACATAGGCATAAAACTCCCTACAAAAAAACAACAGAGACACGCTCTATTAGCAGTCCAATTAGAACTATTTGCATATTACAGTTCATTTCTGCTTAAGTGAATCCCTAATACAACTTTAGGAAAAAAAAATTCTATTGTCATTTAAAAAAAAAAAAAGACAAGAAAAGAAAGGAAAAGCTTTAAAGGTGATTTCCTCTCTACTTCTTTTTTCTCCCTGGGTAAATTTAGTAAAGGCCCATAAAAAATAAGATGTGGTAGAGCAGTCCAAAGGTAAGAGATTTCTGCTGCAGCCTTATATGATGATGATGACTTTTTAAAATATCAGGAAAATCATGCCAACTTTTTTGTATGGCCATTGTGGAATTTTTTCCTAGATTGCTTTGCAATATGTTTTTTTTTTAAGTTCTTAAAGACATTGAAAGGTAAATGTTAGATCAACCTTCACCTTGGGTTTCTTGAGCTAAATAGCTAATGTGTCTGAGAATGGATCTCAGGAGGGGCACACCTGACGTGGTGCAGTTCACCTACCCTATTAGCAAATGGTGGAAAATGATTCCTCCCCTTCTCCCAATCCTCTCCCACACCTTAGAGGCTGGAGCTAATAGGGAGGGAATGCAGCTCTCTGCTCCTCTTGATAGTACTTTTGTCTAAATTTAAACCCATTGTCAAATGGCATAGGATAGATGCCTTGGGACTGAACTGGAGCAGGTGAGAAAAATTGCGTCCAAATGATCAGAACTTCAGAGGAGCCGTCTCCTGCAGGAAGTGTGGGAGACTTGAGATGACCTAATTGTGGCCCTAAGTACCTGAAGGGAGCCTACAGGGAGAGAGACATTTTAGAAGGGCATGTAGTTGCAGGACAAGGGGGAACGGCTTCAAACTGACCGAGAGTAGGTTTAGATCAGATATGGGGAAAAAATTCTTTACTCTGAGGGTGCTGAGGCACTGGAAGAGGTTGTCCAGAGAAGCTGTGAGTGCCCCATCCCTGGAAGTGCCCAAGGCCAGGTTGGATGGGGCATGGAGCAGCCTGGTGTAGTAGAATGGCCCTGCCCAGAGCAGGGGGTTGGAAAGAGATAAACTTTAAGGTCCCATCCATTCTGTCTCTATGAAGCAAGAGAAGCTGGAAGAGGTGCTGGATGCTTGCTGGAAGCCTCTCTTTACCCATCTGTAGAATGGAAAGATGAATATCCCTATGGCCAAGCCGCTGTGGGACTTTTGTTAAAGTGAGAGCTGTGCTTTGAGCTCTGCAGCTGCAATGGCAGCAACTGTGCCCATGCAAACAGCAAATAAGCTGAGGGTCATTGAAACAGAGCCCTGCATGGCTCTGAGGTGAAGGCTTCTTTAAAACAATAGCAATATTTGTAGTAATAACCAAAGAAAATAATTTCTAGTCTTCCTTTTAATTTCTACTTTCCCATAGTCTGCTGAGCCTGTTGTATTTTAAGGCCTCTTTTTAAGATAGTAATTACAGTTTGTGCACATGCTTGCTTGCGAGGTGGGTAGGCTGTTTCTCCTGTGAAATAAAAATGCTGATTTTTCTTTTTCCCATCTCTTTTGTTAGCATGTTTCCTGGGGCCCCACTCTCATGGAAACCTGGGGGCTGACAACCAGCAAGAAGCTTCTCACCTGCCTCTTGGTTGGCTGGGATATATCTCCGAGGGTCTCCGAGCTGGGCTGGCTGGGTGGAAAAGCTGAGTTGGTTGATTGGTACTTGGATTAGAGGCACCTACAGGAGCCCAGGGGAGATCTTTGATGTTCAAATGCTAATGTAAATACCGACAGAGTTATTTCCAAAGCTCGCACAGTTCAATTCCTTTTTACATGCAGACCTAATTTCACAGGTCAGCCAACCCACCTCCGCTATTATCTGGATTTAGCGATTAATAGAGGATTTCAGTAGTTGACTGTGACAAATAGTGACTAGGGAAAGGAGGGGGGGAAGAACTGTTCTAAAACAAGGAAGGTTTTTAACAGGTCGTTCTCCCCAAATCCATTACTTTTACTCTGACACACAAACAATTGCAAACAAGCCCAGAACCACGAAAATCTCTCAATGCAAAGAGTGCAATTCTCTGTTTCTCTTTCCTTCCACCCCTGCCTTGCCCATCAGAGGAGTCACAGTGTGCAATATGTATTGTTTTTATGCCCTGTTGAGTCCTTTGTATCCGGCCTCCTGCTTTATATCTAACACTCATTCACACTTACCAGAGATGAATATTGTCAGACAAAACTCCGGCGCTCAAACTCCCGCTGCCTCCCGGGGCTGCCCAGCCCCAGAGGGCACAGCCACAGGGGGACAGGCCCTCTGCCCCCACAAACACTCCCTGCTCCCTGCCAAGAAAATGGCTTTCTGGAAAAGGACTGCCTGCTACTAAAATGGACCTAAATCAGTAAGCAGTGATTAAGGACTGGGCAGTGCTTTCTGCTGTTGTTACTTGGATACATGTTTTTTTTTGCTCAGGCATTAAAAAAATAAAGCTCCAAGTTATTTTAGGGAGTAGTTTCTTGCACATGAGATGAATGAAAGAGAAAAGCAATACTCGGAAAATATTCATTTTCTTCCTTATATATATAAAAAAGAAATGGCAACCAGAATTGCCTTTTTAAATAAAACATCAGCCCAGGAATGCAAACTCTACTCTGTTTATATTCAACATCTACTCTGTCTTTTTTTTTTCCTGGTTCAATGTCATGCCTAGTGGAATAGCAATTCACAGAAAACATGGGATAAATCATTAGTTCCAGTTTATTCTACTTTTATTTACAGCAAGGATTTCTTTACCACTGAACAGAATTGATTGCTGGTGAGGGACTATTTGATTATTAGTGTGGGACTACTTGGGCACTGTGGTAGTCACTGAGGGAAGGTGGCTTTTTTGGGTGCAGAGGGATTGTGTAAAGGCTTGATCTGCGGTGTGGGAACATGTGCCTCTTTCTAAGGGTTGTTCTGCAGAGAACTCCAGATTCTGGAAACCTTTTTACCTTTTATTTTCATTTATTGACGTGAACTAGCAGAGGATTTGTTGATTTAAAAACCAAAAAAACGGATAGATTATTAGTGGCTACAAATAAAATCTACTCACTTATTTGTTAATCATAGTGCTGATTTTATTTTGCTTCTCTGTGAGTGAGAGGAGGGAGTCAGGTTGCCAGTTGCACTTTGCATTTATGATTAGATTTCCTTACTCATCCTCCTGGGATTTCCAGTACTGAAATAGGAGAGATTTATTTACTTTTATTTTGTGTGTTTTGTTTTTTTGTTTGTTTTCAACAGTCTTACTCTAAAAAAATCCAAGTTTTGCCCTCAAGAAATTTGCCAGAGGCTTTCAAAATAAAAAGCTACTTTTTGTTACCACTTGGAAATTTGCATCGCAAACTCTGGTGAACTTTAGCTGCACGCTGATGACCTGTGTGCCTGCGAGCCAAGAAACTTGCCTCGTAAAGGGAATGCACGGGCTGAGAAGCTCCAGGGTTAGCTGGAGCTGGGAAATGCAGTGTCACAAGAAAAACAATTTGCATGAGTCCTGCAAAAAATAAATGAGCGTATTGACATCTCTGGGCCCAAGTCAAACTCTGAGGGTGCATCATTCTATTCTGGTTTTGTCCCCATCTTTTAGGGAAAATCAGAGCTGTTTTGTTGTTTTGTTTGTGTAACCAAGAGTCATCTTTCTCCAGTTTTGGTTCGCCTGTGTGGCACCAGACTCCAGCTCTGGAGCCCTGGCTCTGAGCACCCTTGTCCTGACCTGGCGTTCAGCAGCAGGATCACATTACTAATGAGTGCATGTTTGAGCTCAATTAAAATAAATACATTTTACAAAACTCAGCCTAGTTTCAAATATTCAGGCAGCTGTCTCTGCCAGTCACCTGCCAGTTTATTGCTTCAAGTCTTTTCCTCTGACTTAAAATCCTCTTAGCCTTTGCTCAGGGACAAATGACTTTTGTTGTTTCTTTTTGTTTACTGCTTTGGCTGTACACACAACCCTTCTTGGAAATCTCTTCTTTCCCAGTTATGGTACTTTGGCACATGAAATAATTTGGCTTTTAAAAAAACCAACCACCTCGCAACATTTCCAGTATTTCTGTCCCACTGGAAGGGGAAAAAAACCAAACAAGGGAAGACTGGATTCCTCACTTGTTGAAGAACTGGCAGAACAAATCTGTTCGTTAAAGAGAACACAGACTTAAGGAAAACATGGTATTTCAGACTTTTTAATATCAGGGTATAGCTTTCAACATATTTTGCAGTATTTTGGGGGAGAAGTAGGAAAAAACAAATTTTTTCTTATTTTATTTATTTTTCCCTGTTCTCTTCCTTCTGTTAAGTGATGAATGTTCCCATACTGACAACCCTGAGTTACATCCAGCCTCCTGACTGCAGCATTCCTTCCTTCCACAGCACTTCTCTCCTGTAGTAACTTCAGTCCCGTTTCTGCTGAGAAAGTCTCTACTATATGTATGTGTGTCTACTCATATAAAGAAATGCATTCCCTGCCCTCTGTAATTGCATCAGTAGCTTCCAAACTTGTTGAAACACAGGCTCGTTGTTGGCTTCCTGAACTGGCTGTGAGCAACTGTGTTTTCATGAGCCATCCTAAATCTTTATAATCAAACTGGTGGTGGAGACAGTGCTGCCATTGACCACGCTGAGCACTTGCTGAAATTTACAGACCAGTTGAGTACGTCTTCCACCCGTTTTTCTCTGGTTTTGCCTTTCAAAGTCACAACGAACACTTGTTCTTTCTTCAGTTTTATGATAATTCCTCTATGTTCTATTATTTTATGGTTTTTTAGCTCTTCCCTGGGCTCGATCCATGTGTTCCTGCTAATTCAGTGTCCAGCACAGGATTTCAGGTACAGTTAAAACAGAGTTTTGGCAGACAGACCTGTTTAAAGCCAATGGCAATTTCATGCATACGCATTCAAAAACATTGTCTGACTCTCAAGGAAGCTTGTGGTTAGACACGGATAGCGAGCATTTGATTACCTGTGTGCACCTTTAATTATATCAAGGTGCACGTAATTAAAAATGAAGTGCCTGATTCGCTGCTCTGTTACCCCATTTCATGCTGGAACAATTGAAATGAACAGGATTGTGCCCTGCTGAAAGTGGTGTAGAGGGGTGTAGATATTTGGTAGAGTTTGTGAGAGAACTTGGGAAGGTTATTTTTCTCTATGGATGCCCCGCCCCTGGCTGTGTTCAAGGCCAGGCTGGATGGGCCTCTGAGGAACCTGTTCTAGTGGGAGGTGTCCCTGCCCATGACAGGGAGTGGAATGAGATGATCTTTAAGGTCCCTTCCAACCCAAACCATTCTATGATTCTACATTACTGTATATTTAACAAATCCATAGAATGAAAACACACCAACACATGCTATGTTTCCAGCATTGATCAACCAGTTTCATGACCTTTTCAGTGCGAGAAGTAATTGGCAGTTTTAACTAACAATAAATTGATCCCATTATTCAGTATAGAATATTCCACCGATTTCAAACAGGATGCCTATTAAAGAGGCCAGCTATTTTCTATCAGTGTCATGCACATGTAAATAAGCAGGGCTGTTATATGGCATCTATGACAATGGCAGGACAAGTCATAAACACAAACATTCACACACAGCCAGGTCTCCAAAGCTCCTGTTTGCCAATTACAGTAATGCTGATGACATATCTAGTTTAACGCATGCAGCATTAAAATAGTCCCCCCTTTTCTAGGAAAATCTAATTACACCAAGCCCAAGCACTCAATCAAACCTGTTATTCTGTGGCTAAACAGCCCAGTGTTAATGCAATTTGAGGAGATCCAGGCCGTGACTGGGAACGTCATGTATTAACAATATCTAATGGGAGCTCCCGTAGGTAAATGAATATGCTAACAAGCAAGGTCGCTGCTAAATCTAATATCTTTAAGCTGTTTAATTCCAAACAGTCCCTTAATAAATCAATTGACCGGGAGAGCTGATGCCCCTATCAATTATTCAAGAGGGCAAATAAATATTTCAGATGATTTGATAGGAAGGCTAGTGCTGGCCTTATAGAAAGCTTTGCATTTCATTAGCCTCTTGCTAAAAGTTTTATAATGTGCGGAACAGTGGTGGTTTTCCCTAATCTCAAAACCCCAAGTGTGGAGAAGAAGAGACTGAGGTATCCTGCTTCAGCCACCTCATCTGCCAGGGACTTGATGACAGCTGAGAAGGGAAGAGGTGGGAATAATTTCAGGCTTCCTAGTGACAACTTCTCCACCCCAACAAATGACGAGAGGAAAATCAGAACACGCTTTCGTTTCTGGGGAATCCAAAAGAAAAGTAACCTCAGGAAGCCTGGATTAGTGGTTAATGCCACGTGCCAGGCTGCCTTTTGTAAATGAGGGAAGTCATTTGTGTTTGCACTGGATTATTTGCGTGTTTATGTTAACACTGAGACGTGATTCAGGTTTGCCAAATGGAATTCCCTTGAAGGAAAAGCGGAGTTATTAAAAGAGGTGCTGCCTGTAATTGATCTGCATTAAGTAAGTGAAGCTTGCAAAGTGCTCGAGATACTCGAATGGAAGAAGCCAGGAGTGCAAAATATTATTCTATAAGAGCAAAAGTATTATCATTGTATCTCAAAACTTGCTGATCATTGAAACATGTGGTTTATTATAAAATCAATAAAGATAAAGTTACAAGAGAAAGGCAGAGAAAATGTACCTGATGCTGGAGAACAAAGAGGGAAGTCCCTGAGGAAGCTTCTTATTTAAGAGTGTGTAAATTTGCTTGCCTCTGTCCAATCCATTTATACCACTAATACAGATTAAAAGTCAATGATTACTTGCATAAGCATTTCAGTTTATGAAAAGAAACCTGTGCCATAAAAACATGATCTATTGTTCTGCAATACATCTCTGTACACGCATCTGTGTCTCCCTGTGATGACAAGTCAGGGCCTCACTCCTGCCGCAGCTCTCCCACCCATGTGTCTCCTCCACAGAGAGTCCCAGCAGCAGAAGGCTGAAGAAACAGGCTTAGGGTGTAAGTGTGTTGGCACCAAAGTCATCAACACTGAGCCTGAAGCCTCCCACTGAGTCTCATCACTGTGGAGAACATAAAAAATGAGATTCTTGGAACAACAACAAGCAAGGAGGTCTCTGCCTCACATTGTGCTCACAAAGGAGCTCAAGCTCCCCAGTAGTGCTCTCCACGTGGCCTGGGTTCATGCTCGGATGAAGAAGGGGACTCAAATCCTGCTCCATCCAGAGTTATAGACTGTCTGAAACTCTCTGAAGGGTGGTTTGCAAAGATTTCCTCCCCACTAATGCAGCATAAGGGATTTTCTACAGTGTGAGGGTAAAGAGTTCCAGCTACAAAAGTCCTTTTGGTAGGAAGATTGTTTAAAAATTAGATGTAAGGCAAGTTTTTAAATCATTTTGGACACATAAGAAAACACTACACTTTCAGATCTTGACTAGAAAATCTTCTGACACTCCAGACTGGGTCCTCAGCAGAAATAGTCTGATTTACGCCTCCTCTAGAGCAGGCTCTTGGTTCTTTCTGCTTCTTCTCCCTAAATAGCAAGATCCATATAAAAATCACTGAATGAGGATCTTCTATGGCAGCAGTTTTACATTGCAAATTACTCAATGAGGTATGAAAGAAACATCTCAGCTGCGCAAAATCATAATTTAAATGTTAGGTTTGGTTTATTTTCAGCTTCGTGACTCAATGGGGTAGATCCTCTCTACAGCATTGAAAGTAAAATCTGGCCAGGTTTAAAATCCAGCTCAGGGATTTTAACCCATCATTAAGTAACCTTTTCTTTAACTCAAAATGCCATGTCGTCATGTGTGTGCTGCAGCTGAGCCTGGGTGCCACAGAACATTGCATGGCAAAGTGGGAACGAGAATTTCTCTGCATGTGGAAAATACAAAAGTAGCATAGGATATTAATGGATAGTGGAATCATGTACTAAATATAAAATTTGAATCCTAAACCACTTTTTTTTTTCTTTTAAGTTCAGTTTCTACTCATTTAAAAAAAACCAAATTCTTTCAGGAATGAAATCTTTACCTGCAGAGAATGCATGGCTCCCGTAAACACATGTAAGAGTGGGTCCCTGTTCCTGTTTTCCAGACAGAACACTTTTTCAATTTCTTGCAAAAACTGTTTCTGTTAGAGGGGACACAATCGATAGGAATTTCTTGGAAAAGTGAAGGTAAAGTTATATGGAAAATGGGTGGAAAAGGGGTTTATTTTCTTTTTTGTTTTTACTTTCCCATTAAAATAGGAATTCCCAAAACATTTTCTTTAGATTCAGTTCATGACAGGTCTTCAAAATTCAGCTATCCTTGGGGACCTCAAGGACAGTGTTGGTGAGGATTTTATGAAAATATTGATGCAGAAAATTACATGAAGTTTTTTATTATATTGAATTTTGGAGTTCTGGATAAGGAATTGTGGAGTAAGTACATGACAATCAGGTTTAGTAATTATTGAAGCCTTCATATTTCTTTTACTGCCATAATTCAGATTCCCATGTAGGTCAGGGTCTGTCCTAGTGGGATTCTAGCCATGAAGTAAATATACACAACTGCTCTGATTTTTCAGCAAAGCTTCTGCTATTAGCAAGAGTTGTTTAGAAAATGTGCCCCCTCACAGAAGTACACAGAGATGCTGCTGACGTCACTTTTGTCCTTTTGTTCCTTTTCTTAAAAAAAAAATAAAGAAAGAAAAGAAAGAAAAGAAAGAAATATATAGAGAATAATAATGAGAAAGTGTTCATCTAACTCATTCACAAGGTTCTACCTGCCATCCCTTATGCTCAATGAGGATGTGAGGGCACTGTTAGGCATATGTGCATGTAAATTACCTCTAACTGCACATCTCTATTATAGGCAATTACACTAATGTGCTAGAATGATACATTTAGTGTCTTCAGAAGATAGAAGCTGGGTGGAGGGCAGACTGATTTGAAGATCAATCTGGATGAAACAAAGAATGGTATTTATTTGGCAGACCACTGGGGAGAGCTGGCTAAAACAGTGGAATGAGATAACATTAGCCATTTGATAAGTGAGGGTTGCAATTTAGGAGTCTTATTTGCTTTTAATTTAAAAAAAAAAAAAAAGTCTGTGGATTTCCAGTCTAAGATTGGGAACTACTTTTCTCTGTATAATAGGTATCTTAAGCAGTATGAATTGGCAACCAGGAAACGTGCCAGATATTTGAGTTTGGCCTATCCAGTCTGTACCTCAATTCAGGTGTCAAAATGTGGGTTTTTGTGCTCATACACGCAAGGCACAGCCCTTGTGGTCATTCCCTATGAGCAAGAAAAAGTGATGCCAGCTTTGTCTGTGAGGCTGCCAGCAAAGTTAGGAAGTGCTTCTTTATGGAGAAGGGGAATTCAATGTGCTTGCCTGGCTGTGCCTTCATCACTTCACTCCTGAAATGCTCTTTGCTGGACAATGTTGACAAAAAATATCTGAATTCATAACAGCAACAACTTTGGAGGGATTTTTTCCATCCTGGCTGCTTTACAGCATTGTGCAAAATTTAGGTGACTTTGCTTTAGTGCCTGAGTCTCAAATGCTTTACTTAGAAGTTATGGGAGGAAAGTTCTTACTGCTGCAGCTGGTGGCAAAGGAGCCTTGAGGTGTGGGGGGAGAAATGTCTGGACTAAAGCACCAGCTCTTCCCATGACTTTCCCATCCACAGAATCACCATGGCTATGGGCTGCTTCTGCTACTTGTTCATGCTCTAGCCTTGCTCTTGCTTTCATTTGGGAAGAAACAGAGGAAAGATGCATGAGGTTACCTGTGAGGGCTGAGTGACAGCTCAGGTGGCATCACTACCCGATACTGGTATCACAACATGAGTTTTCTATTTCTGTCATTGTTTTGCATGTGGTAATCCTTATGGGAAATTTAAGACAGAGAATTTTCATACTCTGATGAATGCATAAACTTAAGATGGAATGGCATATTAAAGATTATTATCTGATAATATATCTTTTTGTATGCACCAGTACAGGCTGGGGGGTGACCTGCTGGTCTTGGTGGGCAACAAACTGTCCATGGGCCAGCAGAGAGGCCTTGTGGCCAAGAAGGCCAATGGTACCCTGGGATGCATTAGAAAGAGCACTGCCAGCAGGTCAAGGGAGGTGATCCTGCCCCTCTGCTCAGGACAGGTGAGGCACATCTGTGGCGCCGTCTCCAGTTCTGGGCTCCTCAGTACAAGGGAGACATGGAGCTCCAGGTCCAGAAGAGCCCCTAAATTAGTCGAGAGTCTGGAAAATCACTCCTGTGAGGAAAGGCTGAGGGAGCTGGGCCTGTTGAGCCTCAAGGAGAGGTGAATGAGAGGGGACCTTATTAAAATTATAAAAGCATTTGATAATCCTGACTCTCTGGGGGTAACAGAATGAGCACACTTTCCTTCAGAGGGACACTGGCTAGGCTGATGTTATAGGCGCATAGTGCACAAGGCACAAGATCAAATGGTGGGACAAAATTTTGTGCATTTGTGGGATGTGGGGGAAAACAAGAATGAGTGGAGAGTGGGAAAAGAAATACAAAAGAAAGAAAACTCTGTTCTGTATGTGAACAAGATGCTAAATATCTTTATATGCTTTCTGAAGAACTTAGCAAATTTTACTCCGAGGACCTGCTTTTTACAGGGATTTGCTTTGCATGCTACAGACTGCTTTAAAGAGTTTTGTTTTACATTTGGCTGCACCATGAGGAGATTACTTCCTGATGCTTAATAAATGCAGAAAAGAGATTCGTAGGGCCATGCATTTGCACACACGCATGCATGCAACTGAGATGCCCAGCAGATAAGTGCAGTATTTTTGTTTACAAGGAGATATTACACTGGAAATCCTATTAGCAATCAGACAATCTGCTGGCTGGATTTAATAAACTTCAACCAAAGGAGTTATTCCAGCTGGCATATTAACCCCCTAAAGGCTTAGTTTTACATTTTAGGTGCTCCCCTAACTTGTGGAGGAATGGAGTCACTGTAGGCACAAGTGAAGTTTTACCAGTTAAAGTGTTTAAGATCAAGACAGAAATTCATGGAGATTCCAAGTAACATGATTTTATTGCACTTACAGTGCAACACAGGGATGCTAATGTGTCTTAAATAATGCCTTGGCATCATAAAATCTCCCCCCAGCTCTAATCTTAGTCCCATGGAGTTTGGTACTGTGAGGAGGATGGAGGGACACATCCCTTTTCCAGGGAGCAAGGCTGTGGTTTGGAAAGGGGATATAGGCAATCAGACTCCAGCCCCTCAGCACCCTCCTGTGTAAGACTTGCTGCACCATCATAGCTTAAAAAGACGACAAGCAGATGGAGAGCAGGGAAATAGGATGCAACATACACAAATTAAAAAGTCGCAGATGTGGTAGACGCATATCCTATTAGTTTTGTCTAGAGCTGGTTGAAAAATGCTAGGGATAAAAATTCAAATGGTTGCTAAAAAAAAAAAACCTGGTGTTGAGATATGTAAAGATTTTAACCTCCTTCTAGCTTTATCTTGTGTCATTTCATTTACCTTGAGGCTGTGGATGTGCACAAGTGAAAGTGAGAGGCCTGAGGAAGAAAAGAGTGTTAAAAGAACCAGGGTGTTTGAATGTATGAACCTCCAGTGTGTGACATTTTTTATGTTTACACCCTAAAACCTGTTGATTATTTGTGCTCTCAGGTACTGTCTTCTAAGATCCTGAAATCTGCAATCAAATTTGTAATGTTTATTTTTATTATCTTCAAAGATCCATTAGGTCAAATGATAATTTGGGCTCTGGTTCAGAAAAAGAAAATTCAGATCTGATTTTTTCTTTGGTCAAGTGTTGACACAGGATCAGAGAATCCTGAAATGACTCTTCTCAGCTGTTATTTGTCATGTATTTTTAGCTATTAGCAGTGATTACACTCACAGTTTATGACTCTTTCTCAGCTTATTTAAACTCAGCCCTCTCCCTGTCTGCATTTCTAACTGGATATCTTTTCCTGAGGATGAATCATTCAGCACCACCACTCTGATTTCCACTCTCCTTTACTCTCTGTGAACTGAGTACGTTTGACAAATTCTGACCCTTTCTGAAAATACCTGGCTTAGTTTTACAATATTATTTATTTTTATAGCCCAAAGCCCAGCAGGTGAAGAAAAAAATGAAGACAATTTGGTAAATAATGAACGCAGGGATGACATATTGTTTTCCTGCAATGAGGAATAAATGCGCTTTATTAAGTGACCTTTACTCTAGTGGCTGCCAAGAAATTGGAGATAATAAAGCTCTTACTTGAAGAGGATTTTAGTTGAGAGGGGGTTTTACTTAAAAAAAAAAAGGGAACCATTTCTTTATTAAAATGTTGTTGTAGCAACATCGGTATCGGCTAAAGTGTGTTATTGAGACCATTTGTGCTGTTGTTTTGTCTTTCTTTTAATTAATTTATTCTTGCAAATCCTCTGATTGAATTACTGTTGCAAATGAAAGTGTAATTCCCCACTCTGATACTTTTATGGCTTGCAAATCTTTGTCCTGGGTCTTGCTTTGCTGTTCCACATCTTTCCAGGAGGCAGAGCGTATTCGCTGGGAATGGCACCGGGGCTGGCGAGTGCCACCTGCCTGTGTTCAGCAATTGCTTCCATGTATGATCAGAAGCAACTTAATCAGCTCTGCATCTAAAGGGATTACCGTGACCAGCGACCAACAGGAACCTTTCCACTGGTCTCAGTGTATTACTGGTCTAATCCTGAGTGTCAGGGAAGGCTGAGAGAGAGGGCAGGGGACTCTGTGCATATTGGCACACAGGATAACGTTCACTGTGCACGAGATGCCGAAGTTTTGGGGTGGGTTACATCTAGGAAGGCACCAGCCGTCCTGTAGGGTGTGCCCAGAGTGACTGAACCATTCCCATGCACCTATAGACACCCTGTGTTTGTGTGGTGTAAAGGTTTTACATGGCAGGAAGGAGATTTAGCTGTAGGACAAGATATAGTTTCTTAAGGTAGGGTTTTATTATCTGATAGTATCACAGAATGGTTTGGGCTGGATGGGACCTTAAAGTTCATCTTGTTCCAACCCCATGCCATGGGCAGGGACACCTTCCACTAGATCAGTTTGCTCAAAGCCTTGTTAGCCTGGCCTTGAACACTTCCAAGGATGGGGCATCCACAGCTTCTCTGGGCAACTTGTTCCGGTGCCTCAGCATCCTCCCAGGGAAAAATTTCTTCCTAATATGTAACCTAAATCTTCTCTCTTTCAGTCTGAAGCCATTCCTCTTTGTCTTATCCCTCCCTGACTTCCTTGTAGATCCTTTCCAGACACTGGAAGGCTGATATGAGATCTCCATGCAACCTTCTCTTCTCCAGGCTAAACAGCCCTAAATTTCTCTTGCCTGAGGAGACAGAAATATTGCCCCAATAACTCTACAGTCACTCTTGATTTTGAAAGAATGGATTTTCTTTTTCCACCCTATTTCTTTCATACTTTTAAATTCAGGGGTAACTTCCAGTGGTGTTTCTGCCCATGGAACCTACACTTAGGGCTCACAGGCATGAGTCACCAAGAGCTAGACAGCTCTTCTCACAGGGCTAAATGTGTTCCTTAACATTCAGCTGGGGATGAGCTAGACCTTGTAACAGGCTCATCATCCAGCAGCCAGGTCCTGGGGGAAGCCAAAGCCCAAGTGGAAGACCTGGTCCACGAGCCCTGCAGCCAATGCCACCATGTTCTAACTGAGCAGGGATTAGGGACATATTCTGTGCAAGAAGCTGCAGTTTGAGCCCAGGCACTGACTGTGGGGTATAGGTGTATGTTAAAGGATGTCATATCCCACCTTAAATATGTATGAATGAAAATGAGGTTAGCTACTGGTGAGGGAGGCTGGCAGGGGATTCAGAACATGAGCCCACAAATCCTTTTCAGAGATCATCCCCCCCAAGTTACTAAAAGCATCAAGGAAGAGAAAAAGAAGCAGAGATATAAAATGCAAGTAGCACTTTTTAATAGATTTTTCTTCCTTTTCCCCAAAGGGTTCAGCTGCAGAGAAAGAGTGGAACATAATAATCCTTAGCATTTATATAGCACTTTACATTTCCAAAGCTCTGTACAAACATTAACTGATCAATCTTCACAACACCCCTGTGAGTTAAGGATGTATGATTAACCCCATTTTACTTTGGGGGAAACCATAACATTTCAGAGCCTGACGTCCCCCTCTCCTCAAGAGGTGCATGGCTCTTGCAGATCCCAGTAATTTAAATAGGAGTCATCCCTGACACTTCTGAGCACCGGGCGCTTTGCCACCGCCTCAGGGCTACATGGCCAGCCTGTGCCTGATGCTCCAAAGGGTCTGTCTTCCCCTCCCTGCTCTAACTGTTGGACAACTTTTGCACACCTCTGCCTTTCCATTTCCTCGGTGAAGTGACACCAGTGACTGGAATTTCAAGAAGCCAAACCTTACCTGGTTGATGTGCCCTGCCCTTATCTTGACCCATGAGCCTTTTGCTATATTTTCTTTCCCCTCCTCAGCTGAGTATGGGAGGGATGGAGCATCTTTGGTGGGCACCTGGCATACAGCTAGGGTCGATCCACCACAAAATATATTTTCTTTTCCTTTTTCTTTCTTTTTTCTTTTATTTTCCAACCCCTGGAATCATTTAAACTGAAATGTAATCCTGTATTGAGTGAAAGCACACAAATACAACGATATACCTGCTACTTGATGTCTTCCCCCCATTCTTTTATCAATCTTTTCTTGATAATTTCCTCTGTTTTAGAGAAAATGGCAGGTAGAGTAGGAGATTAATGCAAAAATGCAACTCTCTTACTTTTTTTCCTAGTGGAGAAATAAATAGATGTCTTTAACGTGAAATCTTGCTGTAAATTGTTGAATTGTATTAACTTTTTCATGCTTACAGAGTTTCCATCCCCTGAGCATGTGTTGCCTCTTCCAGCAGAGCTCTGTTTTTGCAGGAGATGGAACTGTGTGGCAACGCTCTCATTTCACTTTTGCTCCCTGTTTTGCTCCTTCAGCTTTGGACTCCAGAGCTACAAGTGCTTCCACCTTGGGTGCCCATCAGGAAAAAAGCAATGCATTTACCCAGAGAGGATGCCCAGCTGTGGCTGGAAGAGATTTTTCCAAAAGTCATGTCCTACAGGCAGGGAAGGCTCAGTGTGACATGCAGCAGGATCATGACCAGAGTGGGAGAAGGTTCTGCACCACCTGGTGTGGGCTGACCCCGGAACAGCCCATGCAGAGAATGCAAATAACAGTTACAAACACTGAAGAGAGCTGCTGGATGTCCCAATATAGCCTTCCTCTCACCAAGTGCATGTTTCTCCCTCAGGATATGGTGTCAGGTACTGCAGAGCTCATGGGAGTCACTGCCACTTTATAATTGATATTCACTACTTTGGGCCTCCTAATTTTCTTGAAGAACATTGTATCTACTTAGGAAATGGATTTCTCGGTCTCCTCCACCTAAAATAGGTCTTAAGAAGGAAAACAAAGGGCTCTAAATAAGACTGATGGAGAGGAGGGATTAGATAATTTAAAGAATTTCCTCAGGTGTCATAGATGTGAGTATTTTGTATATTTGTTCATTTATTCACCTGGAAAATATGGTATTGCTACAGCAACAGAAGGCTCAGGTCTGGATTGACACTCCTTTTCTGGAAGAAAACTGTTTCTTCTGCACTGGGATGTGACCTGTGGTCTATTGCTTTTTATCAGTATTACTGAATCTTCTGTTTTGGGAGCTGCTCAAAACAGCTTTTCATTCTGAATGCTAATCAAAAGAGTGTGTTAATTAAATATACTTCTGATGAAACTAGTTTGAAATGAGACACACAGACTGGAGTCTGCCCTTTCTGAAGTTAATGAGAGATATTGAGGGGCCTGGATTTTTTTTTTTTTTGGATGGGGGAGCTGCCCACTGATATAGAGATGAGTATTATTGTAATGAAGACTTATAAAATAAGATCATCCACTGATCTCTGTTGTAGCTGAGATTGGTGGAGTCCCTCCAGATTTGCACTGGGGAAAGAGGAGCTCTGAATTTGGTCCCCTACTACTTAAAAATATGTAGTTGCCCTTTAAGATGTAAATCTATTGAAATCCAACCTTAGACATTGCCAGGGTCACTCTGCTTATTACTTTATGACATTTCCAGATTAAAGGTGCAGTGGGGGCTCACATTAATTTGCTTTATGTTTGACTAGAAATGCTTCCCATCACTATTAGAGCACACTTCGAGCTCTCTTCATTTTAGAACGCTTGTCAGTCATTCGAGAATGATATGCCCTACGTCTGGGATGAATAAGCACATCATATATTAGTCAGAGGCTTTTCCTCTGGAGAGGCTCAAGAGACCTGACAAACTACTTCCAAGGAAGGTGAAAAACATACCCATCCCAGCAGCTGAAGGAAGGAGGAGCGGGGAAATATTCTGCTAAAGCATTATCTGCTGAGGTGATTGAAAGCATTTAGGCACTTGTCCTGTGATGGCAGATTTTAGGACTCATCTGTGGGAAATGGGGACCAACACTTCCAGATGCAACTCTGTTCTGTAGGAAAGAAACCTTCCATGGGGAGCTTTTACCTGTCTGTGCAACCCCCAGGTCCCAGGCAATAGAGTTCTCTATGGAGACTTTCCTTTTCTATTTCATTTTTCTGAGTGTAAAACAAATTCTGTCATTTATTCCACTAATTTCCATCTTGAAGTTTTTTCTAGGTTTGCTATCAGCTTTGAAGCTGTCTGCATGCTTCAAAAAGTGATGGCTGTATTATGAGGGTGGAAGTGATGCAGCACCTCTTGTTTACGGGTGTTAATGTGTTTTTGGGCAATATCGGAGTGCCCCAGCATGGGGAATATTTGTTTCTGCTCTACCAACAGACAGAACATCAGCCTGGAGATTTGCTAAGGTTGCTTCACAGTGAGAGGAGTTTTGGTGAATGTCACAGCAAACAAGTCACCTTTATGACTGTTTAACCAAGTGCCCCATTTTGCAGCACTCTGGGTCACAAATCCTGCAAAAACTGGCGGATAAAAAGCAAAATAACAGACATTTTAGCATTTTGCTTTCGAACCTTTGGGGTTGTTTGAACTCGAAGCTCAAAGCCAGTTGTGGAAATACCCTTCTCTGAAAACACAAGGCCTGATTCTGAAAGAGATGGCTGAAAACTGCTTTCCCTAAAGCCACCAAATTTTGGGTACTGACAGAGCAAAAGAGGCATAAACACCTTTACTTTCATGCCAAGGCCAGTGGAACTGTCTATGCATTTGATGTGTGTGTGTTTAAATGTCTGGTGTCCCTGGCCAAGGAGTTTTGGAGGATCAGGTCCTTCAGTCCCAAGTGATGAATTTCAGGCAGCCTTAAACGCCCCTTTTTTTTGCAACATCATGGAGCATTTTTTAAAAATATGGATTGGCCTAATTATTTATTTTTCTGCCATCACAATTAGTTCCCTGAATGCAGTCTCTAGAAGGAATATGATGACAATGTGGCTAAAATACCATCAAAAATATGACACTTCTGTGGAGGCAAATTAGAACTGTAGTAAACAACATAGAGACTCTCAAATGTTTTATGCACAATTAATTGTGTGCTAATGTGGCACCTTGGAAAGGAGGACAGTGAGTTCCTGTCTGATCTGTGTGTCTGTCCATCACTAGCTGCGACCGACCCCTACCTCCACCTACTCCTGGTCAGCCCTTCTCAAAGGTATATCCAGCTGCTGCAGATTTGTTCACCCAGCAGCTCTGTCTGCTCTCACTGCTCTATTCCCTGGGAAACTGGTATTTCCTGTTCCATATGATATTCTAAAACACTTTACAGAACAATATTACCTGGTAAAAACTCTCATTTTCACAAACTTAGCGAAAAAACTGCGGCAACCATTTGACTTGTGCATACCCACAGTTAGATCTTAAGTGCTCCATCCTCTCTCCATCCTCAGTTTAATGTCTTTCCCTCAGTTATCCACAGAATTATAAAGCTTAATATATAGCTTAATCCATTGCTAGGATTTTATCTTTTCTTAAATTAACTTATCTATAGATGCTCTTGCAGGGATGGCATATGTTGGAGACAGTCATTTTTAAAGCCATATGCAGCTGGTTCTTGTGTGAATACAGCACCCTGCAACTCATGATTCCTCTTCACTACTAATTATTTCCTATGGCTTTTAATACTGCTCCGAGTCTTAGAATAGCTCTGAATGATGATAGACATATATTATTATTACAGGTTGTATTAAGCAGTCGTAGCTCAAGTTCTAATTACATTACCCTTCAGCCACGGCAGCAGTAACACTTGGTTTGGTTCTCGAGTTTCTAGGAATAATCTTCGCAAGTAGTTCTTTGTCAGGCTGCAAGGTCAGGGAGAAAGGAAATTCTCCTGCCCTCCTTTTCGTGCAGGAACTGAGAGGATGGAGAGGTAAAAAACTGGTCATGAAGGGAAGGCATTAAAATGAGAGGCTCCACATGTTCCATGTTAACAGGGACTGTGGCAGCACCATGGCTCTGCTCCAGGCAGGGTGGGCACCCTGGGAAGTGAGCTCTGGGGCTGTGCACATAGACATGTGGGTGCACTTCAGCGTGCTGGAGTTATGGGGCCGGTCTTCTGAGCCCCAAGAAACCTAAGAGTGAAGATTTCTAAATCCATCTGGTACAGAATCATTTAGATTAGAAAAGACCTCTAAGATGAGCAAACCCAACCATTAACCCAGAACTGAAAGTCCAGACACAAGAAATACCAAACAGCCCGTTTACCTACAGCATTCCCAACTCCAATGACCTTTCCACAAGCTTATGATTTTTAAGTGGTTGCACAAAGTCCTGTGGAGGGGGAACAATGCTGTGTATATATCTTAATTTAATTTTTTTGACTGAGGAAAAGCACCAATGAGGAAAGGATGACATTTGAACCATAGAATTACAGAATTACGGAACCATGGAAAGGTTTGGCTTGGAGGGCACCTTAGAGACCATCTAGTTCCAGCCTCCCACCATTGTCACGGGCAGGGGATGCAACCCACCAGACCAGGCTGTTCAGGTACCCATCCAACGCAGCCTTGAGCATTTCCAGGATGGGACAAGAGATCTCAAAGCCAGGAGTCAGTTAAAAAGTATTTCTGCTTTATTTTTCTAAGTCAGTGGGTGGGCAGGGTCATCATACTTAAATTGTTGTTAATAGCAATCCTGATTTGGGCCTGTAACATGTTTATTAGTATTCAGTAGTTGTTTATAAATCTTCAGGGAAATATTTTTATGATTTAAAAATGGAATAGAAATATGACAGACATTTTTCAAAAAATATTTGAAAAAATTCCTGTGGTATTGAAACAACATGTGCTGAACATAAGGACATGATTTTATTTTTTTATGTCCAAGTAAATAAACAGCATAAATAACAAAGGGACTATTTCTTTGTTCTCAAATTCCTTTATCTGATAATCTCAGGCAGTATAAATGACTAAGGATAGGTTTTATTATGTCATACTGTGCAGCAATATAGTATTTCTGGTTCTTTGGGACAGCAAGTCTCTCTCCACAGTCCCCAGAACATTTTGGCTACCCCTATAAACTTATTACAGTGCATTTCTCTATTGTGGAGTTTTCTTACAGTGCCTATAAAATCCAAGCACCTGATAGTAGAATATCTCATTTATACAGCAAATTCCATCCCTCAGCACATGAATTTTTACATGCACATCTTCATGTAACCCAGGTAGTTTATATTTGTCATGTATGTATCCCTGAAAATCAATATGCATGTTTTTGTCAGTTAACGACTTGCAATTAAAAAATCCAAAAATAGAATAATCATCACTTTTAGGGATTTAAAAGAAAAAAAAGACCAGTTTCATGGGCTTGAAAATGAATGAAGAGCGTTTCCTCGCTATGTTAATTAATTGCGGTTGACAAAAAGTAGGATCCTTCACTCCTCCTTTCATGTTGCTAATTCCATCCCTCCCTCCCTCTCTCTCGCTCTCTCCCCTCAATTAAACGTATGAGAGTATACCCTCCCCTTTTAGAAAGAAGCTTTTAGATTAATCATATTATCTTAAGGTTCCAAATCTCAATGCCTGCGTGACCTTTCTTCCGTTAGAATCCATTATCTTAAACTATCACAATAATCCTGGCTTTAGGGAGGGAGAGCGGGAAGCAGGAATCAAACCTAATAGATGGCAAATAAGATTAATCTATGATCTAAGTGCCGATTACACTTGGCCCTGCCCTTGAACACCCAGGTGTAACCTTGAAATTCACATCCGCTAAGACACTGCAATTGGATTGTGGGTCCCCGAAGGGTTGGAAGGGGCAGCTGGCCAAACTTTACCCGTTATTCCCCAGCGAGACGAGAGCTGTCTCGGCCTGCAGCTCTCTTACTTGTGGAATTTGGCAGCGGCACAGCTGAATGTTTGTTTTGGGATGTTTAGCATTTTTTCAGATAAAATAGTTATTTTCAGGTCCTTAATTTTTGTTTGTCAGAAGCAAGCAGCCAGGGAATGGGTGAACTTTTACCTGGACCTCACAAGAGGAGAAAGCTCTCTTTTCAAAATCTGATAACTCTGCAGAAGAAAACAGAGATATTTTCTTTCTTTATAGGCTGACCTATGGACCTTGCCAAAAAAAATGTTCCATGTGAACTTGAGTTTGCAAGGCCCTTGTTTTCAGTCCCAAATACTCTGCGTTCTGAGAAAGGACATCTGTGATAA
This sequence comes from Oriolus oriolus, assembly GCA_013400235.1. Taxonomy (NCBI): domain Eukaryota; kingdom Metazoa; phylum Chordata; class Aves; order Passeriformes; family Corvidae; genus Oriolus; species Oriolus oriolus. The sequence goes on along the minus strand of VXBT01000053.1, from coordinate 92,894 downwards.
GATGGAAATTGGCACTGCTAACTCATGTACTATGGGTGAAGCACGCTCCAAAGAGGCAGACCCAGAGGTATTTTTTCATCAAAGATCTTTTTTAATCCATTATTAAAACTAGCATAAATTTCCCCTGTTTCTGGCAGCTTCAAGAGGCAGGACAGGATTGATTTTGATACAGCAGCTCAGTAGCTTTTTCTATTTACATGTAAGGCCAGATTCCCTACTGGAGTAAAACAGGGAGTGTTTGCTGACTTGATTGAACCTTGACAGAGAGATGTTGGCTAGAGGTGGCTGTGATATTCAGCTGGAACAATCCACCCTTCATCAGCTCCATTTGGGGGCAACAGTTGAACCCTAGAGCAAAGGGGCAATATTTCTGTTTGTAGCTGTGTTCACACAGCAATTCCCTTGCGGGACAATAATGCAGGAGAGAGGGCATTAGCAGGAATGTACACTGGAGAAGCCTAGTGGAAGGTTTCCTGACCATGGTAGGGGGATTGGAACTACATGATCTTTAAAATCCCTTCCAACCCCAACCATTCTACGATCCTGTGTCAACATGAGGCACATCTGGTGGGAGGCTGACTCTGAAGTGGCCCTTCAGTAATCTCAGAATTAGGGGAGAGGGGAAGAAGAAACAGAGAGGGGTAAAATCCTGTGGATAACAGGTACCACACTGGTAGCCTTGCAGGGTCAGAAGTTGTCTGAGGGGTGAAACTGCCACAGACCCCAGCATCAAACCCTCCAGAGGGCTGGGAGCATCCCATCCTGCCAGGCTCTTCCCACCTCTGGGAATCATATTTTAGGAGGTATCCACAGGATGGGATTCCCTGCCTGGGATGCCACGGACAGAGGGCTATAGTTTCATTCCCTCTTCACTTTCTTTGCCAGCCTATGAATGTTGGCTCCCATGGCTGTTTTAAAAGCTTTGCTCAGCTCCTGGTGCTGCAGGGACAGTATATAAACAGCATGGCAGAGAGTTTGTCACCAGCTCCCTTGCCTGGACGCTGGCCTGGTGGGACCTGTGGATTCTATGTAGGTATGTAAATAAAACAGGAGATAACCTGACCCCAATTTTATTTAATTTAAAGAGAAATCAATGGAGAGGGGGAAGTTACAAAACGGACTGGTCAAGTGGGCTTTGATCAAAAAGTAAATCTGCTCACACAAGTATTGATCAGCAACATCACTTCTTTCTCAGTTCTCTTTGTGAGTCCATGAATGCAGCATTAAAGGTGACTGTGGTCCCAGAATTGTGATATTTTAGAAGTTTTGTAGTGTCATGAAACGCTAGAATATTAGTCTACCCAGTTCGATGATCATTATAAACATGACTCTGATATTATATTTCTACAAATTCTACAAAATTCCTTATAGGGATTTTAATTTTATGGGCGTATCTCTTAATGATCCTCTAGGATTAGCTCCCAGCTTCAACTTGTGCTCCCCTAAACCTGGAGAAAATGAAGAGCTGGATACATCAATAAGCTGATATTTGGGAGACTCTGGGACATGGGGTACCAGGCAGAACTTGCAGGCACATTTGAGGATGATGATGGTGATCCGGGGGGATGCTCAGGGGATGTGGTGACACCCAGAGCCAACCAGAGCATGCAAACTCTGTGTCTGCCATCCAGAGAGGGTTAACTCTCACTTGCAGCAGGCAGCCTCATGCCATTAAGTCAGGGAGAGTAATGAAATTTCATTTAATTTGTCAGGAAGAAAGTGCTAATGTTAAAAGGCATTTAATAAAAAGGGGGAGATTCTTTGAAAGGAAGCCTTTAAGTAATTACTTCAAGTGTCTTAGGCCTACTCACCAGAATATTTACATTAGTGTCTCCCAGCGCCAAAGTGTAATTAAATTAGTGCAGCATTTACATTCCATCCTGGTTTTTTTTCAGAAGTGTGATTTTATTAACAATTCTCAAAAAAAGAAAAGCAAGCCTTGATCTAATCAAATCAGGTGTTAGTATTTTTTTAATGTTTTCACTGAGAAAACTATTTAGTAAACTGTCTTGGAGGAAGTGGGGAGAGGGGAGAAAGAAAACTTGAGTTTCTGCCTTGGGACTGATGTGGAAAACTGGCCAACAGTTTATAAACTGCAAAGATCTCCTGGTAGAGCTTGTAGTGTGTCTGGCTGTCTGCACAAACCACAGAGGTGCCCATAAGAGAAGAGAAGGGGTTGGAGAGGCAATGGAGATGATATCAGAAGCCAGACAGACCTGGAGAGGGTTCAACATCAGACAACAACAAGGTGCTGCAAAATGCTAAAAATATATGTTTTCCATATTGTCTACTAAAAGTTGTCTTTTCTGGAAAATATGTATGTAATGATCTTCTAGGGGAGGACAACTTTTCTACTTTTAACTAAAGGGAATACATTCTATTTTCCTTAGCTTCATTATAGATGGTGTGTTTTGAAAGCAAATTTAAGGAGAGACAACAGAAATTCACCACAGATAAAACACATCTGAGAAAAATTTTTCTGTGACAGAAATGGCTCAGGTTGTTGTACACAGTCACAGAATTGCCACTGTGCCAGCACCAGAGGACACAGGAACTGCACACCAAGAAAGAAAAGTCTATGGATTTTTTTTTCCTAGTGAAACTAAACTAAACATCTAAGGTGTCATTTTGCAAATGTTGAAGTGTTTTGGTGAAAGATACATTTAAAAATTCCCTCAGGAGGTAGTTCACCATTACATGCCACTTTGGTCAAAATGAGAAAAAGGCATTTCCATCACAGAGGAATTAATATCTTCTTGTTGTTAAACTTCTGGGATGGTATGGGGGACACAAATTCAAAAAGAAACTAAGCAAAACAGTTTTAGATATGACTCTGTTTCATTATCTAGAGAGAGGATTCTTGGCTAGTTTTATTTCATGTGAAACTTTCCTAGCTGGAAATGTATTTTGAGTGACGATGAGAACAAATAAACAGGAATACTTTGCAGAGTTGCATCGAAACACTGCCTATGGCTATATAAAACTGAAACCACTGCACACTGCTGCACAGCTTTCACCTGGGACATAGGAGCCCCAGATTCACATTTCTGCTGTGCCTATTTATCAGTAGGAACTTCATCCAGCATCTCTATCAAAATATATAAAGTAAGTGCCTAAAAAAGGCCCAGTTATGTGTCCTTTGCTTGTATTCACATAGTCCTGTATCTCGCAAATGCTCTGGGTGGATGCTCTGGCTCCTAATTTGCTTGGTGAAATATAATTCTTTAAAGAATTGAAGTGTGAATGATCACCAGTACGGAGGGTCCCAGTGTCCTTCGGTAGCTATTGATTTCCACCACCTCCCATTTTCCTGTGACTCAGAGATCTAGAAGGAACAGATTAACATGCACGGCGATGATAAACTGTGTCCACCGTGTGTTTAAAGATTTCTGAAAACAAGAAAGCAAACCTTTGTGGCTGAGAAAATTCTCCAGCTTTTGCCACTGCCTCTCTAAGCATCTGTGGTGGGGGTTGCCTGGGATTTGGTGCTAAATCAAAGGATTTTGCAGGATAGCAAGAGCTGAACCATCACCAGGGGAAGAGCACACATGTAACTCCATCCTAGGCACAATGGTTTCCTCTTCCCGTGGTACAGTGCATACAAAGGCAAGCTAAACACTCAGAGATCCCAGAAAAACATCTGAGCTAGGGGAAACTGTCCAGCATGTCAATGAAATGTTGACGGGCTGACACTTTCAGAAGGAAAAGAGGAAAGAACTGTAAAAGCAATGCACTCTGCTTCTTCCTGCCAGGGTTGTGCTGTTATTTACAACATTCTAAGTTCTCTTGTATGTATCTGCCTGACTCAAAGTGTCTTTTTTATTTTTTCCTGTGCTCCACAGACTTCACACCCTTTGAAAGATGACTGACTAAAGGCTGTGTTTGAAGTTGCTGTTTGAGTCATGACAAACGTTTTAGTCTCCCAGAGAGGCCCTGATACAGGCAAAGTACAGTTGTGACAGCCTGGATGGTGCTGCCATGGCCAGGGATGGATTGGATGGGTTAAAGTGGCTGTTTCATCAATAGCCAGGATGTTTAATAATAGCATGGTTAAGAGGAAGGAAAGGAATTGAGAAGCCTGTGTGCATAAAGAGGTCCTTGGTCATAATGTGGAATCTCTGAGGCTTCTTCATGTGTCCCAATGGGTCTCTTTCAATTTAATTTGTGGGCAGTCCACCCCCCCTTAACCAATGCTATTGTTCTTATCTGAAAGAACACCAATCCCACTCCAACCTCTCACAACTATTTTCAAAATAATTAGAGATGGGCAACACATGTTTTATTTTACCATAGTTTAGGCTTTTCAGGTATTGGATTTTTGAGTATGGAGTTTTATTTGTGGACCAGAAGACAAAACATGCAGTAAACCATGCTGGGATTGCCATCACCAACCCGTGGTGTGCCTGCACTGCTCATCAGACCTGGTGCCATCAACAACTGAGCTATCAAAGGGTGCTGAATCTTGGGTCTGTTTACACGAGGTTCAAACCAAGTACCCAGTGCTTTTGGAAGGTACAAGCACCTCGTGCTGCAGCCATTCCAAACACACATTTGTAAGGGAGATTAGGTTCAGGAGGAGCAGCACTCTGTTCCAGATTAGGGCAAAAATAAATCATTCCTGCAAAAGGGCTCTGTGATCTGGAGAAAATGGAACTTGCTGAATGCTGAAAACTTTTGAAAAGCCGCACTTTTCCTCTAGTGCCTGAGCAGGAGCTAATCTCTTTCAGAGATCTGGTCCTGCCTCTTAAAAACACATTTTTTTATGGTAGAACAGCTGTTGTTGCTTCTGTTGTGATGATCTGGGTGAAAAAGTTTGGTAACAGAGAGGGAGGCTTTAAAAAAAGCAAAAGACAAAAAAACTTCAAAAAAATTCCTCCCCAAGCTCACCCACTTAAAAGAAAAAACCCCTTCTGCTCTGGCCTTTCAGAGACATTAAACTTCTAGAGCTTTTTAATGCAATTAAAACAAATGCTGACGTTATTTATAGTTAAATTACTGGCAAGAAAAACAACTAATGAACAAACCTCACATTTGTACCATTTAAAAAAAAAAAGAAAAAAGAAAGAAAATCCTAAAGGGAATGATTTGTAAGGATGTGGTTAAACCTATTTATACCCTGGGTTCTATTTGTTTTACAGCCAGCGGTGCACGAACAACATGAAAGGTTATCTTTGACAAGGTTTTAGCTATTATTTTCTTCCAGTGAAATGGTATTTCTTGAGAAAAAAAGGTCTTCAGAACAAAATAACAATAAATCCTGATTTAGATACATAAAGCTGCCATCGATATCACATAATATCAGTGTTCTTTCTCACTCGATACAGGCGTTTTTAAGATAAATGGTAAAACTGAACTGGAAATCCATCTGGCCAGCTGCCTGATCTAATGAATAACCCCACTTTGGCTCCTGCAATGTAAGCAGAAAGAGTTCTCTCCCGGCCGCTTTCGTCTGTCATGAATCTACAAGACAGCCGACATAATATCTGGGCGACAACAGCGTGCTAACAGTGCAGTGACTTCCATTTTCTTTGCTTTCTATTGATTTTCACTTAATAACTGGCGAAATACTAAACGTCCGCCCTGAGTACCTAATAAATCCTGCCTGAGCTTTTTATTGAGGAGAATTTAATAAAAACAACCATTGCGGCTGAGGGATTTTTCTTCTGGACAGAACATGGTGAGGGGTGGGTGGTGTTCGTGGGGATGGGGGGAGAGACATTTGAATTTCCTAATTTTTTTTTTTTTTTAAGTATCCCCCCCTCCTTCTCCTCACTGCCCTCTTGAGGACCCAACATCATTTCTTCCAAGAGGACCCAGTTACTTTGCCTCGCGTTTGTTTTCTCCTTGACCAGAAATGGCCACTGCACGCACGTACTGCCATTAGATGGGAAAAGAAGGACATTTGCAGAAGGAAGGCACTTCCATCACGTCCATCCTACGCACCCACACTTACTTCTTCAATCTGATTTCAATTCTCTTAATTGTTATGAAGGCTCCCTAATTGCCAAGTGCGGGGGCTGTCAGAATCCTACAGTAACACGCTTTTTATTGTCCCATTTTACAGCTATTTTATGTTTGACACTTGACACGCAGGCGTGAAGATCCCCTGTCGGATTGGTTGGCTACTGTAACAAAATGGCATTTTTAAGTTATACGAAGTGTTAAATCTGCATCCAGTTAGAAACAAAACAAAACAAACCCCCGTGGTTTATAAGTTGACAATTAATCCTAATTGTTAGCTTGGGAAAAAAATCCACTGGAAAAACAAAGTAAAAGGCCAAACCCCTTCTTTCTCCAGCTGTCCAGCAAGCGTGTATGTGTGTATTTATATATTAATACATATGTTATGTACAGTTTTCCTCACTGAAGATGAATCAGGAGAGACTGGGACTTCATTCCTAAGCACAGCGTATTATTTTCCTCCACATAACCTCACGGAACGGCTCTCTTTCTTTGCCAATAAACTCAACAGAGTTCCTATTATACAAAGCTGCTCTTTTAGAGCATTTGACAGTTTTTATTTTAATTGACACAGAGGCAGTTTCAAAGTCATTGGGTTTAATGAACAATCATCTTAGCATTTGCCTGCTCAAATCCTCTTATTCCCAGCAGTTCACAATAAAGTTTATTCTAACGGTTGAAATTAAAAAAGGAGAGAGAGGCAAGTAGAAATGTTGAGGAGCTTATATAAAAATCTGCGGATCTCAAGTTTTGTGCAGTGCTGTTATGAAAACTACTCAGCCATGCAAAGCAATAAGAGGTTTAATTACTCATTGGTAGTCCCTCTGCTGCTCCTGATGTGGCGTGTGGTGTTGCAGAGGCCTGGGAGAGATAATTGAGGCATATGGGTGGAGTACAACGCTGCTCTGGCAGCTCATCTGCTTTTTTCTCTCATTTTTGTGTGCCTCATTTCTCCTGAGGCAGAAGGCTCAACAGTTCAGCACAGAGGAGGATCCAGTGGGTGACCACAACTTGAAGCACATGAGGACCTTGCAAGGAAAGACCTGGTGGTCTGGCAAATCCATGCTGACTCGATCCAAGATTCAGCGTGAGAAATCTCTGAACCACTGAAAAAAAGATCTATTTTCAGGTTTGGTTAATTTATCCAGTCTAGGCATTACTGGGCCCATGTGGCCAAGGACTTAATGGCTCATGATAGGCATAACATCAGTGACAGCCTTGGCCTCTCCCTTCTGCAGGGTAAAGGGAAGGACAGGATTACTGAACCTGAACACAACCCGGACCCTTAAAACCACGTGGAGGGAATATCCAAACCCAGAAATTATTAAATCTATTTGTTGTTTAAGGGCAGACTAATTTGTCCATTTTAGGGCAGACTAATTAATGAAATACCTCCGTTGTATAACTTCATGTGGCAACTCTGTGAGAATGAGAGCTAAAAGTTTCTCGTCTGGTTTATTAATATATGTTAATGACATTCAGCCGCTGGAAGTAAAATCGATGTTCCAGCAGGGTGTGATCAAATTGTTCTTCATAGCTGACCAGCCAGTAATTTGTGTACTACCTGTCATTACAGCTTGGAATCCTCTTTCCTAAACTAAAATCTTTTTACAGTTTTCACCAAATGGATAAAACAAGAAGAAATTTTATCACTATCTAAATGGAGTAATAGAGTGACAGGACATATTTGCATTCTGAATAGATTAGCTGGTCTTTTAAATATTTATTTGTGTCTATTTTCAAAGTCCTGATCCTCTGAAATTTTCCAAACACTTCTGGTTTGACAGACTGGGAAATCTGTCTGCAGCTCCAATTATACTTGAAAAGATACATATAAATGATTTGACAAGTCAAAAATTAGCAGCGAGTTCTATACCTAGCATGATTTGGTGAGCAGCAGTTCATAATTCATGATACTTCAGTGTAAAGTTCATGTAAATGCTGTGTGTGTGGGATCCTTTAATTGGTAAGCATAAAGGTGTATTGCCATTCACCTAATGTATTCTATTGCTCAACAAAAGGTTGTTGTAGTGAGCCCTGATTGTGACAAATGATTTACTATTAGGGACATTCTGTAATTATTGTTCGGTGGTACCACAGACCGATACATCATTAACATGATAGACGACCTTTTATATCAGCAAAAATAACTAAATTAATAAAAATGGCTTCATTCCAAACCCTGTCAGAAAGCCAATACTCGAAACAATCAAGTATCAGTGATACCTGAAAAGACCAGAGTTATATTTTTGTTAAGCAAATCTTATTGTTTGTGTAATAACATTGATGTGCTGCAGAATAGAGGGTCGGATTTTCAACTGCTGTGAATCAATGATCTAATTAATTCTATTTATGTGGAGACACACCACTCCACATCTGTCAAGGGTATGATATGTAGGATTTTATTGTACTGCTAAAAGCACCACTGTAAATGAAGTAACAGAAAACTTTTCTTTTTTCTCCTCAAGAATCCTGGGAAGTGATGCAGGTGTGCTCTGACATGCTGATTCTTCAGATGCTGCTCCCAATTCCATCCATGCAAACCCAGTGTTACTCTCCTGAATGAAATGCTTCATCTAAATTTATATCTCCATCGTTTAAATTTGGAGAGGCCAGAATCCCATTTTTTAACCTTTGAAGCAAAGAATTTTGAAAACTACCTGAAAAATAATTTGTTTTCTACCCAAGATCATGAATTCTTTGTTATCTACTATCCATATTCAGTTTTGGGTTTTTTTTCCCAAATATTTTTTAAAAGAGTGCAGTTTCTGACTGAAAATATTGAGGCGCAGGTTCTGAAGATATTGTTGCTTTGCAGAATACAGATAACTTGGGGGTGATGCTGTTTGCTGTCTCCACTTAAATTCCTATCAATTGCAGATAATTTTAGCACAGAGGATAAGCATCTTTTGGGAAACAGTGTGGGTCACCCAGGCTATCTCCCTGAGCCCACTAAGCAGCCAGAAGGAAGTAACAAACATGGGTACTGCTGCCTGGGGAAAGGTTGGAGAGGGTGGCTGCTAAGCACTTCCACTCAGGAATTTTTTTCATGTCTTCATTTCTAACTTCTATCATTCTCTCTCTACTTTCAGGATGGGGCAGCCTCCATTTTAGAAAGGAGGAAAAGCCATGTTGAGACTTATGCTGGAGAAATCCCTGCAGAAAGCCATCACCATGGCTGAATCTACCACTCTGGACTATTTCTCTATGGTATTTTTTGTTTTATTTGGACCCCTCCTATATCTGTCCTCTCATTTCATCTCCTCTTCCTCCTTTTGTCATTCCACCAAGCTTTTCATTCCCAAGGTAACCCACAAAAAAAAA
>VXBT01000053.1:12149-83600 GCA_013400235.1 Oriolus oriolus | reverse complement strand
AAAAAAAAAAAGAAAAAAAAAAAAGAGATATAATGAACTCATTTGGTCACTTGTCAAAGGCTCAGTGTCATTTCTCTCTTTCTTTTTTCCCTGATTTTGTTCACATTCCTTCATCAGGGACTGTTCTGTGGCCTTCTCAGTTGTCCATGCAGATACCACAATGATAAACAGGGCAAAGAAATGCAGTAGCTTGATCCCAAAATGTTGCAGGATACCTGACTTGGTTTGCTTCACCACAATAAAGTCTCCGGGCATTATTCCAGTGACACATTCCGAAAGAACAAAAACCCAATTAATGTACAAGACATTGTCTTCTAATGGGCAAGGAACAAGACTTTGGGCCTTCACTCCTTCAGCAGCTGTGTTACAACTCACTGTGTAACCTTCAGCAAATCCCTTTATTGCATCTCTGTAAAATATTGGTAATGAATTTACGTTTTGTAAAGTGCTGGGAGATCCACAGATGAAAAGCACTATATAAGCTAAGTGTTATTAATGTGGTTCACTCAGTGAAATGAAATCTCTGTTGAGCAAAATACTGTTCCGTAAAATTTGTATTTAAAGTTACATATTTTACAGCACCAAGAGAATGAAGGTTGTGTCACTTTTTCCAACATATAAACTATATTTAGCAATTTATTCCTTGGCTTCTCTCTAAGTAAAAGAAAACAGCTTGGTGTTTAAAAATAACATTTTGTAGGCTTGACGTTCATAATTTGGACTGGAATACTTTTTAAACAATTATTTAAAAGAATGAAAAATCTCTTTCTGCTCATATAGAATAAATTTTAATTCTTGCATGGGCCATCTGTGTGAAGGTTGGCCATTTATCTTGAATACTTATTTCAATTTCATATGAACATTACTATAGAAAAATGTTTCTAATGTCAACCATTTTTGTATTTTCTTTTCATGCATAACTTGCCTGTTACTCTTACAGCCTGTTAAACAGTGGGGCAGTGTTTGGCTGCTGGACAGTTCAGTTTTGTAGCAAAACCTCTTTTACTGCTGAGATGGGCTAAGGTGCAAAAGGTTATACAAATCACATAAATGTAAGAAAGTATATTTGACTCTTTAAAACCTTTTGATTTTATTAACTGATATTACCTAAAACATCTTCAAGGAAATTGTTTCAAACATCTGAGTTTTAACCCAATATTATTTTTTTTTTTTTAAGAAAGAGAGCAGTAATTCCTGATCTTTTCCCGTAATTCATTTTTAAACATCTTTTTGTATAAAAAGGTTTTGGTTCACAGTGACTTCTGCCAGGAATACAACCCAGATTTTTTATCTTGAATCAATTAATCAATTATCACTATTACTGGAGTCTAGGGAAGAAAGGAAAACCTTTTACAGAGCTTTACCAGAGGATGTAACTACTCAAGAAGAGATGAATCTGGATTCTATCTTTGGTGAAATGTTGTTATGATTCTGATAAAAAACCCCAAAATTTCTGTGTAAGGGCAGTGCAAAACACTATTCCCATTTGTTTATTTGACTCCAACTTGTCATCACCATACTAAGACACACCAGGATTAGACTCAAAAGTATCCTTTTATGAGCAGGTCAGACTAAATGGGCACTTCTTCTAGTTCTGGCATCTGAATTGCAACTCCAAGCTCCTATCACCTGATCTTTTTTGCCTAAGTTTCCCTCATTAGATATGAGTTATTATCTGTAGAAACCTGTTTGACCCATTGTCATATTCAACCCTCCTTCAAGGAGCTTGAGGAAGCACTGAAGCTTTTACCCAGTAATTTATTATACAAGATCCAGATCCTGGTGCATACGATGCCCTAACTTACTGTGAATATCTAGCCACCAGACATTAGCTTCTCAAAAAGTCTGCAGGCTATAGTTAACCTGGAAAAGCACAGCTTTGAACTGGGAATAGAACCTCTAGAGAAATGTAAATGTAAACCCAACTGACTGAGGAGGTAATGCAAAGTTTTGTAAAGAAAAGCACACAATAGCTCCTGGAGCCATGGTGTATGGCAAAGAGATGAAAGTGCTACCTTGAACTTTTTTTGTAGCAAGGTCTGTGACTGCTTTTAATTCTGATGTAATATAACATACTAAAATATAACATAATATATAAGGGAATTAGGCAGGTATCTGATTATTTCTAATCTCCAGCAAGCACAAGAAAGGGCAAGCCTTGTTACCTGTGCATTCCCTTGGAATGCTACATGGAGATACTAAATAAATCTAATGAATTATTTTCATTGTTTGAATAGGTCCTAGTTTTCCAGACTTTAGACTCAAAGAGATATTCTTTGTCCAGTTCTTCTAGATCAAGGCTAGACTTCTTCCTAGCAGTCATCAGTGACTCTTTGAAATTGTTTTCAAAGCCAAATGTTGGCTGGAACTATTTTAGGCTCTGCCTTTGCTACCTTGGGCCTATCTGAAAGGAAGAAGTTTGCCCTTGAAAGAGAGTTAAACTGCTATGATTCACCGACTTGGAAGAATTGCAGGATGCTGATGCTTGAAGTGGTGCCTCCCACTGGACCAGTGCAAGTTTCCTTCCTTCTTGTCTGACCAAGACATTAAGAAGTTAGCTAATTCCCTGATGGTTTCTTCCAAGGAGTATCCAAAAAGGAAATACCCAGCCCTGGAAAGGTAATTTACCTAGACAGGATTTGAAATGCAAGGTTCTCAGCTGAGGGAGAAAGTCCTGTATCCCATCTGGCTGTGGGAATACAGCTTCACAAGCTTTTCATCCCTTGAGCTAACAACTGCAGACGTTCCACTGGGAGGTGTCCTATAAAATCCAAAGTACTTGGAGATCCATATATTATCACATCCAGCCTATTGGAGCCAGAAATGTGGCCTGCTGTTGTTCTCAGAGAAGCAGTGGCAGAGCAACATCCTCAATTTGAGAACAGTTTGAATCCTCATCTGTGTGTGATGTCTCCCAAACCGAAGCTATTTTTGACTTGGTGGAGGCACAAGTGGGAGGAAATGCCAGCTCTCTGTCCTTAGGGACTCGCTGTAATTTGTTTCCTTTGTTCTTAAGGAGCAGATCCCCAGCTGGTGTGGAATGGTGTTTCAGAAGAGCTACTCTTGTGAGAAACCAGTCCCCGTGCCTGATGCACTGGTGGAGCTATGAAAACCACTCTCCAGGCCAAAATATATTGTGCTCTACCCAAACACAGAAATGCTGTTTGAAATCCAAGGGGCTGGTGGGCCTGGGGAAAGCTCACACAAGATCTACTTTCTGGGGTCAGAAATACACTTTGAAGGACCTCTAGCGGGTTAAAATGTTTATCAGAGATTTTAATATTAATTCCTTCTATGTTTTCAAAGTCCAGTTTACTCCTGAGGAAAATGCTCTGGAAAGGAACTTGTAAGGGACTGGAGCAACTGCATGGAAATAGTTAAAAGTGACTTGGAAGCTCTGGATCAGTTTCTCAGAAGCAGGAACAGCCCTACTCGTGTTTCTTGGCCCTTTTGGCATTTTTGAGAAAAAAAATACTGGCTGTAGGAAGAAACAGCACTGGGAGTAACAGACTGGCCTGAGAGTACCAACACCTTATGCAAATGAAAAAGATTTTAGTAGATAACAACACAGTTTTGATCCTTAATCAAATGTATTTTGGCCTGTAGGAAGACTGCATTTTAAAATAGCTTCCTCTTCCCACCACTTCTCTCCTTCCTCACCTTCTCTGCACTCAGCAGTCCATGGAAAAATGCTGAAGGTATCTTTGCTGTAAAAAACCACCACAAACAAACAAAAAACTCATCCCACAATGTCTCCATAATATCAGTGTATCAAAAAACCCTGACAACTGTGTGAACATATTTTCAACACCTGTTCGGTTCTTAGCCAGATGCCTCTTTATTTCAAAGTTTGTGAATACCTATCTGCTTGCTTAATATATTTGGTTAAAATGTGCAAAAAGATGCAACAGGAAGAATTAGTGAAAGTTCTTTGTCTCAGTCCTGCTTTTGAACCCTGAAAGCGAAACTTTGGGATCCCATGTACAAATTTCTTCCTTTCCTTTCTTGCTTGTGCACCTCTCTCCAAGTTTCTGCCTCAGTTTACCCTTTATAAAAAGTGATTTTGGTCTGAACTTTACAGTGACCTATTGATGCACAGCGGTGCTTTCTCCTCCACTACAATTTCCAAGTAAAGAACTTTCTCCATGATGGTCACACGGCAGTATCTGCACAAAGATTTAACTGAATATCTGGGGAGAAAGGACAAATTCTTCCTTGGTCTGGCCACTGAAATTTCATCCTTTACACCATTATCCTGACTCAAACCTATTTTGCACATAAAGGTTTAAAGGATTGTTCCTTCCTTGACTGATATGGATATATAAACACATCAGAATTTTTTTAAGCCTGAAACACACTTTTCTCAGAACTTTAATTTTTGATGTTAAAGATATATCTGTCTCGCAGAGCACAACAGGCCTCAGCCTTTCACAGCTCCAAGACATAGATGTCTGATTACTTAAGCTCTATTTGAAATTAAATTCCAGCCTCAGGGGCATTTTGATAATAAATTCATTTAGGGAAGAAATTTCTTTCACAGACACAAACAGCCTCTACAGCCATGCTCTGTGCCAATACATCCACCGAGAAAATTTTAGGGTACTTTCCCCACATTTCTCCTTCCTGTGTTCTTGTCTATGGTTTGACTACCTGATTCACCACTTCTTTTTGGCAGGAACTACTGCCCTGCACTTGACTCAGCTTTATTGCACTTCCAAGTTTTCCTCAAGCTAAGCACGTCTACATCAGTGCTCAAATCTGCCTTTAAAGATGCCACCAGCCTGCCAACGCATCTGAGCTTCCTTACACCTCTTAATCCTGCCTTAGATTCATAGCAGAGTCACGTTGGTGGCTGTTTGTCTGGTCTCCTCAGGTTCACCCATATTTTGGGGGAATAGGGAGAGGAATTAGCAGCCAGGCTGGAAGTGAGGCTCACAGTGTTGATGCTGGCTGAATCCACGTGCCACCACCCAAACAGGCTCTGGGCATGTTGAGCTCAGGGAGGGGGACTCTGGGTGAGTGAGACTTTGTGTGTAGGTGGTGCAGCTGGAGTGAGGCCTGACCCCAAGCTGATACTTGGTATGTGTGGAAGGAGAGGGAATTTCCCAAACCATAGTGGTTTTGCTCCCTGGCAGAGGGGAAGGTAAACAGAATTTTAAAAATGAGGCCGAGAGAAGTGAACAGCTTTCTGCTGGCTTTGCTTTCCCCCAGGAATAATTTCTGATCCTGTATCTTTGTCTCTAAGAAATTTAGACCATATTTTCCTGTTGCTGTATTTCAGCCTTCATATGATACCAGACTACAGTGCCTTATAACAGTGATCAAAATGAGTGTTGAATTCCCAAGGACTTTACTGAGATCGCTGTATCCAACACTTAGAAAAGCACTTTGAAGAGGGGACTAAGGATTATTATTCCCAGTTTATGGATACAGTGTCATATTATCACAGAAATCAAGACAAAGAATTGTTTTGCACACATTTCTTGTCCATAGTAAGCCAAGAAGGGAGGTGGAAATCTCAAGAAAAAGAATATTCCAGCAAATTTGCAGATTGCTTCTAGCAAAAAGATAAGCCCTTCATCTTCTGTGGTTTGCCTCACCCTGATTTCTGCCTTTTTTTCTCACACTAACTCCAAGTAGGAAGAAAGAAAAGAGAGAACATTGATGAAGGACTTGCAGGAGTTTTGCTTGTAGCCAAATTCTGCTATTGACCACTTCCCTAGAAATCTTGTTTACAGGGACTGGATTTTAGGACCACATTTGCATTCAATGATAATGATTTTCTTTTAGTCCAGCTGGGATAACTGCAAAGATAGTGCCCAACTGCAACTCTGTTGAAGAGTGAGTGAAAAATAAATTACACTTCTTAGATGAGTGGAGCAGTGGGAAGGCAAAATGCTCAAGAAAAATCCACAGTGTCAGAGCCACGACGAGGACTCTTGATTATCTAGGTTAAAATAACTCCTTGGCTATGCCTTGTATCCAGGGTTATTATCACTGCCAAGTGAGGCACACCTTTTTTTTTTTTTTAAAAAAAAAAAGGTAAAGCTTTTAAAAAAAATAGCCTGGATCTTTAGATAGAATTGAATGTTCTGTGACTTTAAATGAAAGCTCCAGTGTTGTTGGGCAAATAAATTTAAACCACTTAACATGGCAGAGAAGGTCAGGCAAGCTTATTATAGTGATCATAGCGTTACAGCTATTGCGATTGACCGCTGCTCTTTGGAATCACCAATAATCAGAGGCCGCAAGCTGTGTTTGCAGAGAAAGGTCATCATTCATTTTTTTCGAAGCATTAATATCTTTTGTTTGTTTGGCTCAACATGAAACAGGAATCGATAGAGGTAATTCACAGAGCAATTAGCCCCTCATCTGTCAAACGGTGTCTGGGTGTATTTAACAAAAAGACCTTTGGAAAGGTTTAAAAAGGAGGAAAGTGCCTGTACAATCAACAATTTATATTTTCTACATGACACGTTGTGTATGTATCTGTGAAGAGAAGGGACCTTGGGACTAAAAAAATATACATAAAACATGCTGTAAATCTGTACTCAGACTTTAAAAACCCACAGTGAGACAAACTGTTAACTGACTTGGAGAAGTTTTCCATGCTGTTCTCAGCGAAGATAAAAATTTTCTACCCGAGGCTCAGGGAAAAAGTTAGACAGCTGTTCAAAAACTTGTCAGATTAATTACATGAAGGGGAATGGAGTAGCATATAAAACATAAGAGGGCAGAGACAGAGGCAAAAGGTCTCTTGCTGCCCTGCTCCTACAGTTCAGGGCACTGTGAGTCCCTCTTCCCCCCAGGAGGGTTTTCTTTATGGGGACACTTAGAGGAGCTAAGGAAAATGGAGAAAAAGTGCAGAAATCAGAACATAAGTTATTGCTCTGTTACACTTACGAAATCTGGTGAACTTTCACATTTGCGAGACTGAACTGGGAGAGTAAAGCTACAGTAGATCAAGGGCACTTTATTTCTGAATAAGAGTGTCTACCAGGGGATTTCACGTACATTAAGAGTTGGCTGCATAGTGCCTGTATTTGGAGGTAGAAGACTGGCAAGGAGCATATGGACTGTTAAAAAAGGGTGTATTTTAGACATATCATAAAAGGTTTGGAGGTCGTCCCAGAAGTTCAGATGCTTATTGCAGATAAAATTTGGCTATCTCAGCTGCTTAAGAATAAGGCTCTGGATTTTATTAGATGAGTAATTGTAGGTTAAGCTTTCCTCTTTTTTTTTTTTTTTTTGTCTCAATGCTGAAATTCTGTATCACATTAGAAAGTTTAGGGTTGGTAAAAATTAAGATCTCTTTCAAAGTCCAGGTTTTTGAGTTCCAGATAAAATAAAGTGGAAAGTTCCACCAGAAAGCTTTCTGTACTTTCACATCCTCATTAATTTTTATACCTTATTTTGCAACATCAGTCGTATTTAATTATTTGGTTTTTTATTAATCTTCAGGACTCAGAAGATGTTATGGATCTCACCCATTGATAATACTGGGAATTTTGCTTAACTGGAGCCTATGGAAGTTTGCACTTTGGGTGCTATGGATTGGGCAGGTGCTCATTCAGATGATGCTCTCAGAACTTTCTTCAGACCCTCAGACCTATGCCATGGTCAAAAGCACCTGATGAGAAACCACCATTAATACTTTAAAGATGCTTCTGGATTCTGTCTGTCTTCCTAGATCTAAGACTTGTTCTTTCTCCATCAAGCTTTCAACGATTTTGTATGGGACTTTTTTTTAAACTGAAACACTGAAACTATTTGAAACTTTTTATTTCATGGGTGGTCATTTTAATTTGCAGTAAACTGCTAAAATTTTCTTTGTGACTTCAGAAGGCTGATTAGCAAGACTTTTATCATATACCCTGAAACTGATCTTAAAAATTCAAATGTTTATGTTCTAGAAAGAATGTGCTTTTTCAATCTGAAGAAAATTTTTTTTAACAAGATCCTAATTACTTACTCTTCAAAATTCAGCAAATATAGTGAATGAAATAAAACCATGAGTGATTTTAATTTTCCTGTCCTGAACAGTTTCCTAATAAGTTGATATCCATGCCATATATCTAGCACTGTAACATTGAGTCACAACTATTTGGGTAGTTTCATTTTTTTTCTTTTAGATATTTCTATAAACTCCCACTGCCAATTCTGGGCTCTGCTGAGAAAAGATACAGGAAAAACTTTTCCTTACTACATACACAGCTTTAAAGCTAAGGCATGCAAAACACTATCAATTAAGCAGTCAATGAGGCATTTTTACTATTATTTCACTAATTCTTAACATTTTTTATTTAGGGCACTGTGCAGATAATTTGAGAAACTTCATAAACAACAGGTTTCAGATTCTAGTCTGAGGGCAATCAGTGGTCTCTGAGGTTCTGGCAGGTTGTCTTCAAAGTCCTTTATTATCTTTTCAGTACTTTTTCAATTAAACATTTGATTAACTATGCTTGGTGGTTCATGATGAATTTGGAGTGCTGACAACGCTCTGTTTGCCCCCAAAGTGTGAGAACCAGTGCTCTAGAAGAGGATTATATTCCTTTCTCTTTTGATAATGGTGAGTTAAACCCTTGCAGGCTCTTCTGTGAATTTTCTCTGATTTTATGAATCTATTCTTGGATTTTAGCTAGATGGATAGGCTGCTGGGGACTGTGCTACTCTGTTATTGTCACTGAGGTAGGATAGTCCATCAGCAAAACACCTCTTAAATATCAGTCCTGGCTACCATCCAGAGAAAACCAAGACATGCTATTGAACAACACTTAGGACCAAATCTTTCTTCCTCCTCTGCCACCACTAAGCAAATTCGTTGAAGGTCTTGGCCTGTATTTAAAATAACATGGGCTTAAAGAACTTGCTAGTGTTTCATCTTAGAAGACATTAAGTGTTAGAGGAAAGGCCAAAAAAAATGTTGGCAGGCTCCTCATCCAAAGAGTTCAAAGATGGTGTTGATACCCAAATGTCCAATCCATCCTTACACATCTGTTTGCCAGGCAACTTGTCTGAGGAGCTGGGCAGGGTTTTCAAAGCAGCAAATGGCAGTGAGATGCCTGACTACCATTTGTGCCTTTGAAAAATCTACCTTCTTGTCTAGAGTGACATTTCCCCCAAAATTTACCACCAGTGGTAAGAATAAATGGTTTTGACAGTCCCTCAACAACTGCAAGCAATTAGAACCATCTAGATCTGCACTGACTCTACATGCCACAGCATTTCAAATCCTGGCAGTCAGTTTGTTAGCACTCCCACTGGTGAGCACAATCTCTGTCTGTATCTGTGAAACATTTCCAGGTAAGTCAGTTATGTGTAATTGCCATTCCAAACAAAGTTTAAAAAAGAGAGGTGGAGACCTTTGTATCTTGCACAATAAAGGCAGAACTTTGCATAGAAAGTCAGCAAAAGCCAGAGAACCCCAAGAGAAAAAGACAAAGCTTATTTAGTGTATTTAAAGTAGTATTTTTACACATTGCAGCAAGTCAGAACTGGAAATAAATGAGTTTAGAGCATGCTGTCATTCAAAAAAGGAACAAAGCACTAATTGCTGTTTGGCATCACATTTTTGTTTATATTTATGGCTGCCTTTCTTAAAAGCCTGACTTCCTATTCATGTGCAGGTTTCCTTAAACAGTTTTAAACTAAACAATTAAACTTTCATTCATGGATATAATCTAATAGGAAGGAATTGTTCTGTCACTTTTTTTTTTTCTCTCTTGATGAAGAAAATATTTCAAATTAGCTTTACAAATCTTTCAGGGAAATAAAATCCCATAGGACAGCAGCTCTCAAGATTAACCCACACTATGTCCCTACATGGCAGAAGGCAGAAGTTCCTTTTTGTGGACTTTGGCACCTGCATTTTCTTAGCTGAGAGCGACATTTCTTGGAAATGGAAAGGATATTTATCTCTCTTTTGCAGAGGGGCAGGGTACACCTGTTATTTATCTCAAGGACCCATCCAAGGGTAACTTGAAGACTCACCTGGTTTTCCAGACTATTGGCAAATATTCAAGCTTAGCCTCAGAAAGAATCAGGGGTGTTCTTTAGAGGGTGTGTGCCCTTTAATACTGAAAAAGCACAGCAGCTGGAAGCCAGTTTTCAGCCATGTGCTGGGCCACAGAGCATCCTGCACTTACAAGTGCTTTCTGTAAGGGCTCATAAAATATCCAAAACTTTAAAAATGTGAATGCTTTGTCTTTGAGGATTGTAAATTTTGAAGGAAAGAGCTGATGAAGTGTAGACATAGTAAGGGGTTTGGCTTGGGTGACACTGAAAACCCATAGCAGAAGCAGAAAGTAAACCAAATTCCAAGGCAGAGACATTTGCCACACTACTCTTAGAAGTCCTGTTAATAAAGTCTCTGTTGACGCTGAAATATTTCCACAAATCATTTTTAGCTTAGAAATAGCATATTTTACTGAAACATTTCTAGTTAGCCTTGTTGTTGACTTCATGCCAAGTCCTGAAATCCTTTCTTTCAGGTAGAAAAAGCAACAAAATATGGAATAGCTTCTGCAGCGAACTCAGTAGGCATCAGATGGAGAGATGCACCTGGAACAGAGCTCAGGTCTGGATCAGGAAAAAGTCACGCTTCCTTAATGGTGCCATGTCACATATGGAAATGCTTATACAGATTGCTCTCAGAGCCTTCATAGCGATTTAAAGAGGATAGGCCTCTTATTTATCCAGATCCAACCTGGAGCTCGGTATTGATGAATTTTTAAGGGCCCTCGTCTAATGAGCTTTGGGCGACAGTCAAATCTGTGCAATAGAGAAGGCATTTTCAGAAAAAGGCCTGTAAACCTGTTTGGGTTGGATTTTCAAAAGCACCTAAGTGAAACACATGCTTTTTCAGAGATTTGTGAGTGCCTTTAAAAATCCCATCCTTGGAAATTTCGATTTCAGAAAACATGAGGCTGACACGAAGAATAAAGTTTTTATTATAATAATAATTGCAAAATGAGGGCCTGTCCATTCTTCTTTTCCTTTGAATGCCAGCCCATTACCTCAAGCCAGGACAGGATCCAGGGTTCCCAGGTTTCTTTTTTTACCATGTCTGGTTGAATGTAATGAGAATGTGTTTTGTTTTGGGTTCTCTTTTTTTCTTTTTGCATTTTTTGAAGTAAAGACCTGCTAAAAGAAAGCTGTTCATTCACCGACAACTCATAACAGAATTGTGCTTAAGAACCTGTCACACTGCTGTCACTCTTCTCATCTATCTTATTAACTCCCTGTATCTCATGGATGGGCTCTGGTTATGTCATTTCAGCTAATTCATCTTCTCAGGTAACCTCATAGGATTCTAGTGCTCAAATTTTGCTAAAGAATGGCCTGAATGTCACATTTGTGAGCAGAACCGGATTTTCAGTTCTCCCAAAACTGTCATTAAATGTTTTTTTGGCTCCATCTCAATCTCTGTCAGACTCTTGGTTGTACATGGACTTGTTTACGACTGCTGGAATCTACACAGAAATGTCTTTTGACACTCCTCCATGTACACACACTCTCAAAACCTCCCCAAGCCTGCTCCTTCTCCTGTAGATATATCATATTTACTTTGATATTTGATCCATGTGCTCCCAGTAGGAATCTTGTGGCAAATTGTTCTTTCTCAGCATTGACAAATGCCTCAAAGTGAAAACATACTTTGGGTGGGGAAGGAAAGCTACTCGTAAGTTCAACGAAAGCAAAATTAGGGACCTGCTAATAAAATTAGATTTTCTCAACACTTTTAGTCAATGCAAAAATAATTGTGGGAATATAAAAGGGTTTTTATGGTCAATTATTCTTGTCTTAGTAAGTATCTATAATCATAACCGCCTCTGAATAGGTAATAATCCTCAGTAGGGAGAAGGGAAACTTCCCTGCAGGACCATAAGGAAGGTATAACGTTATCACATGCATGCATAAAATATATTAATATTGAGATGGTGCCAGTACTAAGGTCAGATGGTTAGACATCTTTTCCTCCCCAGAAAATATACTATTCCACCTTATTTGACTGCTGACATCCAACTGATCTGCATTATTGCTCTCTGGCAAGTGTATGGCTACCCAAATGTTTCACACAATAGGTATTGCAGTGTTAGGAAAAAGCTTCCTTGAAATCTCAAGCAATCTCAAAGATGTATAAACTCTAGAATACAAAGGATGAAAATGACACTGGAAAGCTTCGAATGAGATGTCATTTTGCATTTAGAAAGACACCCGAAAAAGTTAAGACAAAAAGGGAAAATGGTATCCCCGCATTTTTTCAGAAAAAAGGCTTACAACTGACCTCTTAGCAGAAATGAGTTTTGCTTGGGATTCAAATACTCTTTGTTATCTGGGAAAGAGATGATGAGGAAAAAGTAACATAAAATTCTGGTGAATTATGCATATTTGAAGGTAAAATGCTTCCCATCAGCAGTGCAGTGAGAACATATTGTAGGTGTCAGCTGGATGTTGAGACATTTGTGTTCTTCGCAGGGTCCTTCACCAAGTGTGAAGTATGAAGAACTTTTCTAGGGAAAATCCTGCTGGAATCTCAATTGAGTGACATCACTATCCCACACATCATGCCTGGGAAATCCAGATTACTCCTCGTAATGAAAGGGGAAAGGGAAGCGTGTTCTGTAAATAGGGAGCTTGAACCCAGATTCTCTGGCTGCCACCCAGATGTCTCTCAGTACAAATGGGCTCATCTGATCTTTCCAGTCAATTTTATTCTGGAAAGTAGCCAGTGGGCCTAGTTCATGACCCAGTGATGTCATTATAATTCATTTTCGCTCACCACCAAGCCTTCTGAACTTTCCATTTTACAATGGGTCTTTTTAATAAAGAAGACAGTCATGAATAGAATTCATAAGCACTCCTAATGATTTATAATCTCTTTTTTTTATCTTTAAAATGGACAATCCTGCCTTCTCTGTCAAAACTGCTTAGAGAGGTTTATTTCCTCTGTCATAAAACACAGTATAGATTTTATAGGTAAAACGAACGCTATTGCCACCTATTTAAAAAGGGGAGCTCTTGTGAATATAAAAAGACCTCTTCTGTTTCAGCAGCATAAAGTTACTGCAATAAAGAGGTAGTTAGTGTATTGATGGGTCTCTGCTTATGGCAAATGTGTGGAGGCTTTTCCTGGAATGGCTGGAACACTTCACCATCCCGTTGGTGAGGCATCGCTTCTCACACGACACAGTCCGTGTGCTCCGGAGAAGACCTGAACAGCTGTGGCGTGTATGACCTGCAGCCAGTACCTGAACAAACAAGACATTGCTGAACTTGGCTCCAGCGCCCTCCCGAAGCCTTGCCTCACTGAACTTGTTTAACCCCTCCCAGCTAAAATAAACTTTCCTGAGATTACTTCACTTATCCTCGGCATGGATCTTTTCACCCCTGGGTTGTAGGAGCTGAGTGGATGATCAATGCATTTGCAGCCTGCACTGTAATTTAACTTGCTGTGTCTGACAGGAGATGTGGAATTGCTAAAGAGAGGCTTTACTTGTAATCTTCTTATCATCTTATCCTGGAGTGTTTGTGAAGGGGGAGGCCTTTCCAGCAGAGACTCGGAGTTGAGGGTTAATGCTGAGAAAGAGAAATTGCCCTGTGGTGTGTCTGAGTCGGTGACCTGATAAAACATGCTCAGGACAGCTCACGAGCTCTAGCCTCTAACTGCACACTGGCTCAGGCTTTCCTGCTCTCACATCACTCGCCTTCTTTTCTTAAGCTCATTAGGAAAAGTCACTGGCTGTAAATATGATGATGGGAAAAAAGCAAATCTTTCCTCCCCTCGTCTCTTTCTTCTCTTTCATTGCTGATGCTATTTCAGATCTTCTTGGCTGAACAATAATTAGCACAAGTCTTGCATGATTAATGGAAATGGGATGAATGGCTCAGTGGTACTAAGAAGTGGAAGGAGGCAAGGATCAGTAGCACAAGGGGAAAAGGTGCAGGAAGGCAGGAACTATGAAATCCTGGAAAGAGGTCTTGAGTTGGGAAATGGAAGGAATGGAAACAAGGACTAAAGAGAACAGAAGGACTGAAAAGGGGAGCAGGAGAGAAGAACCTGGAGATGATGAAAGAGAAGAAATACCCATGGGTAACTGAAAAATGTGAAAAAAATTCAGGTGTCTCGGTAAAAGTTAAGAGTTTTTGGCTTCCACCTGGTGCTGTGCAATGGATTTGTTGAATAGGATTAGCTAAATGGCTTCTTTGAGTAGTGAGGAAAATGAAGGGAATGATCCTGCCAAGCTCTCATTACCATCTGTGAAAATCTTTCTGCTTTCTTTACTAGGAGCTGGATGAAGCTCTAGGAGAAGGGATGTAAGAGGGGCCAAAAGGAGAAAGTGGAGAAATGGCTAGTTAAAGTGGAAAAGCAAGGAGGAGTGGGATTTTAGGATTAATCAAGAAGCTAACAGGGAGCAGTGACAAGCCATGAAAACCAGTTTTTTTAACATAACATCCTGCAGACATAAGTGAAATGTCTTAAAGCTTTCACATGCAGTTGTACTGTAAAGTTGATAATCCTACAGAAAGCACATGGAATTAATTAAAACTCCTTTAAAGGGCTATTAAGGGGAATTCCAACTTCTTTACTGTCTGAGTGCTGTTTCACACAGTTGTTATTGATTAGACTTGAGTTGTAAAGTGGTTTGTAAGAATTAGGGAAGGGCAAATGGTTTAGAAATATACACGGTGGGTGTTCAGACTGGAGCAGACCAAACTCAAATAGTTATGGCTACTGTACTATTAGATACTCCTCTCATTTGAGGAGGAATGAGGGGAAAGGCTTCCCTGGGGTGAGGAGTTTTTCACTAAGTCTTTTCCCACATCTGAGAAATTTTTGGTAGGGGAGGGCAGTCAGATCTCAAGCCTAGAAAGCTTTGCTGGCTCTGAGCTACATTCAATGTATGTGGCCCATCAAACCATAGGTGCCTGTGATAGGAAATGTACTCCTAGGTGAGCCTCCTTCTGATCCTAGTCTTAGTCTGGTTTTATTAGTACCAGATTTGATGCAGCCTTCACTCACAGTCTGCAGTGTGATGAAATCTTCAAGAAGTGGTTGCTACACCCAAGAGGAGATGAGGGAATCAAAATCCAAGACAAATATGTAGCTGCTTCCACTTGTATGTTTATATAAAATAAAATAAAATAAATAAAATATTAATAAGCATAACACTTTTGAAGTGACTCCACTGCCCACAACTTGCCTTGTGCAGATCGAGGCATTATCTTCCCTGTGCTTTTGCTTCAAGTTGAGATGCTGAAATACCTTCTCCAAGCGCAAAGACAGCAATTGTGGCCAACAAGTGTCATCACTTTCGTAACATAAATAAATTAACTGCTTGTACTAGATACTTTTTTCCCTCTTTCCTACACCAGCAACATGTGATCGTACAAAGGGTGTTTTGGGTCAAGTCCAACTCACAGCCACTACAGACAACATTCATGAATAATAAAAAATTCATGGAGTTATCAGGTTTGGGGGTTTTTTTGTAGTTGATTTAGTAGTTTTCTCCTCTACTCCCTTACTGAAAATCTGTTCCAAGAAATTTCCTATAATTTCCAGCCTAAGGGTAGACAAGGTTACTCTACAGGCTTTTGTTACTGAGTCAGTGTTGTCTCCTTGGTTATAGAACTCTCTGTGCTCACATCAGTTTCTTCTTGGTGCTTTTGTAGAGTGATTATACCCCTTCTCAGGCAGGAATTTGCTGGATTAAACAACCCATATTACCTTTGTCCTCCTGGAAGATGGTCTCTCTGGCAGGATTTGAAGTAAATAAAAAGAGATGTCCCAACACAACATCTTAAGTCCCTTGCAGTGGGCGTAAATGTGCTGTCTCGAGGAAGCAGCCAGTCTGCTTTCCAGCCTCCAAAAATACAGAACAGATGCACAGGTTGTTTTATGGGGAGAGATTTTGTAATCAAGCTTGGGTGGAGCCCAGCTTTGAACTTCATCTTTAACTCTGGTACAGCGAGTTATACACAAATATAAAATCTGAGGCAGAGGAATGGAGAAGCTGACCTGCTTATGACTTTAGGGAAGAAGTAAATTTGGAGTAGTGGGAAATACTGCGATCTGTCAGTCTGATTACAGCCCACACTTCTCTGTGCATTTCAGTCATCGCTATCGACTCCAATCCGTCTTGTATCATGACCCCAACCTTGTTATCTCAAGGTCTTGAGTCTCGGGGTACTCAGAGAACTTTTCTCTTTCTGGCTTCCCATGACAAGAGCTGTTCTTTTCTTCCCCCTCATCCATCATATTTCACAGAAGATCCTTAAATACATCTAGAGTTTGCAAAGCTACCAGTTTTTTGCTTTACAAGTATTTATGTTGCAAACAAAAAAACCTGATGCTAAAATCTCACCATTCCTGTTGGCAAAAACTGAAATAATTGCTCAGAGGAAGAAACTGTGAATTTTCACAGTTTTATTCTGGGACTGAATTTTGGCCATTTTTGCAGTATATATGTTTTTTATGTGTGTGCCTGCATTCAGAAGGCCCGGAGGAAGCACACCTCTTATTTAGCAGAAGGTCATGAAAAAGATTTGGAGAAACCAACCAAAACCACTTTCATTTTCATAAATCTGAATATTTTGCCCTTCGCTGCCTCATTGGGAAAACCATGAAACTTGAAAGCTTGGCTTTGTGGACTCTGGGTGTGGGAGTTAGAGTCTAATCACTGTCTTTGACATCACCACCAGCAGAACTCTCTATTCATCAAATAAGATCGTAGTTACTATTTCCTTCTCAGAGTTATCTGTTACTGACTGCACTGCTCTTGGCAAAATATTTTGATAGCCTTGAGAGAAAAGCACTGAGTGAACCCAACTATTAGAAGTTAATTTTATACCAGGCCATTCTACTTCCTTTATAACCATCCCATGCCATTCAATTGAGATGATTTTACCACGACCTTCAAAAGTGGACACCAAGATGTCCCACATGAGCAATCAATTCCCACTTCCTCACTTCCTCACTTCCTGACTTCCTCATAGCTTTAGTCTTCTGGGGGTGAGGAATTTTTTAAGCTTTTTTTGTTTGTTTGTTTTTTACTTTACAGCTGGGACTACAAAAAGGACTTACTTCAAAGGCATAACAGAATTAAATATCTCTTTTTCTGCAGCAATTTTGGTTGCTCCTCATTTAAGAGGAAAATAGAAACTCCCCCTTTCAGAAGAGCAGTCTGGTAGCATTCTCAGAGCACAGTGGCATTCCAAAGACAAAATCACCCAAAGAAGGAACCACAAAATTAATCAAATCTGGTGCATTAAGGAGCACTTGCTTGACATTTTCTGCTCCTGTCAGGCGTAATAGAGAGATTTTTACCTGTATTTGCCTATTCAACATATCAGCCCCTCAGCCAATTTTGGAAATTATTTCTGATTTATGGCTCTCATTCCGGCGAGTGTCGCCTCAACCTGTCAATTATCCCTCAAAGCAAATGCTAAGTGAATGCTGGCTGGGCAAAATTAATAAAGGAAACCTTTACTTTAAAAAACCTGAAGACACAGCCTTATGAAAGGGATAATTCAGCCAAGGTTTAACTCAATTGCTGCTCTTGATATTTTCCAGCGACATGGAGAACATGCTAGAGAAAAGTGACAGAAAGGACAGGGAGTCTGGTGGGGGAACCACAGTTTTTTAACTCTTCCTATGTAGAGCTGGTCAAGTTGCCTTCTGCCCCCTTATCCCAAGCTTTTGTTGGCTCTGTATAATACCTTTTAGTCACCTGAAAATGCACAAACCCCCTTACTTGCTGTCAGCCCCATCCAAAACACACTCAGTGCAGATTAAAGACCTGTGACCAGTTTTCAGGACGTGCTTTGTGTTGTGCTTCCATCCCACGGAATACGTGTAGACAAGCCTTAGAGAGAAGCAACTTCAGATTCTTGCTCTCTCTCTTTGTGACTCTTTACACTGCCAAAATTATATTAATGATTTTAGGAAACCATGGAGATCAGGCAGTACATAACACATCAGGAGATGCCTTGGTGAATTCCTGAGTATTCATCGTTAATGCCTTGTTGCAGCGCGGCTGGGAAAGCTTTTGTGAAGATCTACCTTACTGCCCTGGGAGATGGTATCTGGCTGTACAGCGCTTCGGTTTTGTATCTGGAGTTTAGAGACCTTGTGCTAGCAGGGAAATTCTTTATCATCATTTCGATCATACCAAAGAGTTTTAGCCGTTCATTCAAATGACTGTTCCATTTAACCGATCATTTTCCTACTGAGTTTGTGTTTGCATGACTATTTTGAGAAAGTGGTAAACTTGAAAAAAGCCTTCCTGATCTCATGGGAAATATTGAATCAGGTCCAAGGGAGATGCAAGGCCTTCTTTTGGTTGCAAAAATTTAATTCATCTAATTGGTGAGTGATAACAGTGACATTTGAAGAAAGCCTGGAAACTGAATACTAAGTGTTCAGACTTGACTTTCAATTGGATTAAATACTTACCTACTCTGGTGCTTCGAATTCTTTTGATTTGAATTCTCTCTATGATCCTTTCAGATCATTTTGCCCAATGTGATATAATACCATAGTAAAAAATTTTACTGTGAATGCACAGTGAAACAATGTACAGCTGATATCTTCTTTGTCTTTCTGGGAAGATAGCATGGTCCTTTACATTATAGATCTGAATACAAGAAGAATCAAAGAGCTTATCTTTTTTCTAGAGGTTTTTGGATCAGAAAACTGTTGTGAAATTATGCCTGAAAAAGTTGATGTTCTACTGCATATAATTTTATAAACATCATTGCAAATGTAATGTCAGTGAAATGACAATTTTACCAGCAGAACAGTAGTGAGGTATTAACATTAAAGGACTTTTTCTTTATTTCTGCATTTCTTCTCTGAGAATGGGTATCTTGAATGAGAAAAGAAAGTTAAAAAATAGAATATATATATATAAATATATATATGCACATGTGCCTTTCCTACACGTTCACCTCATAGTTTCACACAGCTCCTTTCTTAACTGTAAATTCTGCTTATTCACTGCTATGTGAAATAGATTACTGGATGTGTCAGCCTCTGGACCAGGCAGGCTCAAATGATCCTCATGATTTTTCAGGGCTGAGTCTGACTTTATGACCTGCAGATGTGAGTGTTAGATCTATACTATCAGACATTTTTGACCTTTGGGAAGCCTGGATCACATGTGAAAGAACCCAGATGGCCTGAGACTCGGAGGTGTTAAAAAGCTGCAACACTGAATTTTCATAAAAATCAGTACAGTTGAGTGCTTGTCAATTTCAGATTGAAGATTTCCTTGATCTAGATGAAGCTGGATTGTGTTTCTTTATATTTGACCTCTTCACTGGGTCAGATTACCCCTGCATAATTAAGAACATTTTAGTTTTTTCACTTTAGGATAAGAAATACCTCATATTCAGATACCACTGAGTAAGAATTCACATGAACCAGGAAAAAAACCTGAAAAACCTGTTCTAGTTTCATTTCTCACCGGGGAAAGCACTGACTATTCAGCTGGTCCATCTGCCTGGGAGAAAACTTCACATAGCTATCCCTGCATGACAGAATCCTTATGTTACTCCTTTTGGATCAATAATTTCTCATTTGGGGGTGAGCAAAGTCCTCTGAAAAGTGTGGTTCAAATCAACCAGGTCCTGCTGCAATACTAAACCGAGTGTCTCTGCATCTGAATGTTTATACTGTGTCCATCTGGGTTAGGAATTTCTTATTTGAGGCCTGGCTATGTCACAATTGCGTCATCTCCCTTGAAGGGAGGAGGAAAAAAAAGAGAAGTCTGGTTGGGTGTCAGAAACCTATATAATTAAAAGGCAAGAGTTCAGTGTTCAATGACACAATGGTGAAATGCCCTGTTTTTCTACAGCCTCGGGCTATTGAACCACAAATAAATCCCATTTTAATGAAAGAAATCTTATTTTGTCTACAAAAATCTGAAAGTCCAGGAACATAATGAGTGTACAGAGAAACCTCACATCATCCTGGCTGTGCAGGGGTTTGCCTGCACACCCTCATATAATTATATACAGACCGCATATGCACCTTTATCACAGGCAGCTGGAGAGAAACGAGCAACAGTTCCACAGTCAAAGAGAGTCAAGAACCACAGGCTGTACATTTTTATGTGACTGTTACTCTGAACAACCTCCTTTAATTTTCCATTCTTTCATTTTAACAAAAGCTTGAACACTTCTCCATTGATTTGCCTATTCCACAGAGAGACAGACAGAGAGAGGGGAGGGAGTAAGCGAGGGGTGGGGGTTGATTTCCAATATTATGTAAAACATTTGGTTTCATGAAGCAAGCTGGAAAAGGGGATGAAAAAAAACCCTTTAGGAAAATAGTTTTCCATTGAAATCAGTGTATAAAGTAGGTCCCACTGGGAATATGTTTTCTCAAAGCTAAATTTTTAAACTCTTTCTACACTTCCCATGCCACTTGTCAGCAGAGAAATGAAAGGGAAAAAATAACCCTTGGGGTTTCACAGCTTTGCACATTGAAGAAATGAGGGATCACTCAATGGTTATCAGAATTCAGCATTTCTTGTAGAGGAAGAATCTGGCATCCTTCAGACTGTTTCACATTTGTGGACATAATGACTGGAAAGATTAATATGTGGTGGCATTAATTTGGCAGTTTTGTGCTGAGATTTTTTTCTACATTGTTATTAGAAGTCAGTAGAGCAAATCCTCCTACATGCCATGTGTGTGTGATTTTGCACATATCAAAGTCATACAGTTAATGATCTGCAGTGTAACAGAAGCCACTCCACTTGGGCTAAAGTGGAGGACTCTGGCCAGAAAGACACTGGTAGCAATACGAAGCCATTAACTCTGACTACTAGATTGGCACTGGCCAGCCACTCCAAAAGTACTGGATTTGGGTCTGAGCCACACTAAAATAGAGAAACAGCTCCAGGGAAGATGGGAAACAATGCATGCAATGCTGCTTGAACATCACACATCTCCTCAGAAGGAGAGGTTTACAGTTCTCATTGTTAAACTTGACAGGCATCTTCTCCAAAGCCAAAAATTGAATACAATGTTAATAGTGTCTAAGTAGAAGGCTCCTCCCTGGCATAAAAATACTCTAGTGTTATTACTTTCACCTTTGCAAACATGTCAACTGCGGTGCAAGAATGGTTGCACAAAACCAGGCAGTCATTCCATGCAGAAGTATCCCTCCCTCCTAGTAAATAATTCCTGAAATGTCAAGTAGGGAGCAGGTGAGCACTCACAGCACCTATAAGATTTTTCTTTATATGAATCTGTGAAGACTCTTTTTGAATCAGGTTTTTTGGTTTTGGCGAAATCTTTCAGCTCTCAGACCAACCACAAGTTTTGCACAATTTCTTCTCAAAGATATAAATTAAGCAAAGGCTCTCTCATAACACGGCCCAGATTTGTGGACAGGCTTGCACAATGCATTTTGTGAATTCTTCTCTCAAATATGTTTGTACTTGGATTGAAGTGCATAGATGGAAAATCAAAATAACCAGATAAGGTCTGTCATTAGCAGATATGCTAAGAAATTTCTATTATTCTATTTAATATTATGGTGAAACCAATGCTTCTTTCTCTATTTTCCCTCAGGTAATTCCTCTTCCCTTTCTTATTTTTTTTATTTCAGAGGTATTTACTTCTCTATATTTGTGTGTAAGAATAGAAAATTCAAATTTTAAGATTAAAATAAAGTAAGAAACCCAAAGGAATTTACTTCTGGCATATAATTGTGTAGTTTTTTCTATATGAACAAAAATGGAAGAACACTAAGCAACAACTACCGATTACCAGACATTATATTGACACCTAGTTACTGACGGATTTTGAGGACTTTTCCCATTTCTGGACAGTTCTGAGGAATGCTGCAAGAGATGTGACAAACAAGTAGATGCTATTGACATATCAAAATGACATAGAAATAAATTTGTCAATGGTGAAAGAAAAAAATGACTGTATTATTGACCGGTCTCAATTGTTGCCCCAAAAGCCTGACAGCAATTCAGCTCAAGCATGGGGAAAAACTCCATCCCTTAACCTGCAGCAGCTGCCCTTGAGCAGATGGTAAATAAGGCCAGTTTCCTGTGGTCCCATTTTATGGGATATTTTAGAGATGGTGATGGTGAAGAAGGAATCCAGTTTATATCGGGAGCACTGCGTGTGCCCTTCATTTACCTCTAACTGCAAGGTGATGTTGAAACGCCACCATGGTAGTGACTGTCAATGCTTCTGTGTCTGCCTTTGGAATTGATGCTTTATAAATGAATGGGTAGGTCAGCCTGGATTTTATCTGCCTAGTCATACATATTCCCTGGGACTTTCTCCTGTACAACGAGGGCCAAACTCAAGGCAAAACGCTGCCTTGAGATTCTTGCATGCAATTACCAAGGAGCCTAAGACAGACTTGTGTCCCTGAAAAACTTGGGCATATAATATGCATCACTGAATTCTGTAAAGCTCCACTTAGAGTGGAAGAACACAAGCAGACCACATTTCAGCTCGAAACAGTGTGAAAATAGCAATTCCTTTTACGTGGGATGCCTGCCTTGAGTGACACTCACTGGTGAGGAAAGCTATGGGCCATACTGTACGGAGATTCTGCTCTCCAACACCAAAGTTAGCTGAGAAACTTTTCCTGTTTTCCCTCCAAAATGTGTGCAAAAAGAATTGGAGGTTTCCTGCCTGCTCTAAGGCAGGAGGAATGCAGAGCAGGTATTTATTCACATGTTACTCAGCTGCCCGTTTGCGAATAGGGGGGCCATGTTTTCATAGACCATGTTTCATAGGCAGCATGTGTTCAATAAAAACGTTTGTACACTTGCCAGAAATCAGGCTGCCAGAGTGATTTTCATGGATTGTGTCAGCAAATGTTATTAGCAAATTGTGTAGTTAACCTGGTGTAAGACTTTTATTACTGCTGGGTATACTTACATATCAAAAAGCTTCTGATCCCCGCCCACTCTAAGCCTTCGGCAAAGAGAATCTGTAGTTTTTTTAAGAGACCGTGTTTACAGCTAACTAGTATTGTTCCTAATCCTGTAAAGTCTATGTGGGAGAGAACCCCATCAGTTTCAGTCTTAATTAGTTTTGGCAATTAGTTCTCCTGGAAAGGACCATGAACAAGGTCCAGGAGGCTTCTCAGTGCATTATTCCTCTTCAGAAATGAGCCTTCCCCTGGCTGTGTGAACTCTTGCAGGCATGAAAACAAAAAATAAGCAGCGTAAGTCACTACAGATATTGCCAGCCTGACTGAACAAGAAGTTGTGCTGCGGGAAGGCATGGTGAGAAAGCTGTTAGGGTACAAAGGAGTAATCTGTGGCTATTTTATCTATAGGAAATTAGAACAAAAAAGCCGTGCGCTACATCAAAGGCTCCATGACTGGAGACTAAGTCTTTTCTTATTTAGCATTACGTTAGTAATTACTGATTTAGAGAAAAAGAGAAGGAAAATGTATAGGACTTTCTCTCAGGATGTGCCATTACATCATCATCGGTACTCCAGATTCTGTTAGATTATGAGATTTTATAGAACTTGATTAATTAAAAAAAAGGTTTGTTCTCCTGCTGCATTGTAAATTATTTAAATCCCAAAGTAGCTTAACTTCCCTGGGTTTCTATTAGACAGTCATCTTGGCCAGGGAAGACAAAAGCGCAGATGACTTTTCCTGAATTAGAAATGTAGGTACTGAACTCAGGACCTGAGCTTGTAGCACATGCTTTGCAGAAGCTGCTTGGCTTTGCTCTGCCTTTTCTCCACATTTGTTAAAAGAGCTGGACATGAGGCTTCCCCTCTTTTCCTCTTTAAATGTCTCCATCAAATGCTGTGTGAAGAGGAATCCTCTCACACAATAACAATCACAACATATTTCTGCATATGGTTAAAACCTCTCAGAAATACAAAAAATAGTGAGGTCTGTTGTGGGTTTGGAAAAACAAATGCATGATGTGGAGTCTGATAAAAGGAGCTGAAATGATTATTTCCTTTTGTCTTAATGCTGACCTCTGTATTTAACTGGATGATGCTGTACACCTGGAAATGTTCTGTTCTGAAGCACTGGAGACACTTTGTTCCAGTCTGTCCGGTACAAATATGTGACAAATCCACCCGTGCTTTTTTGTGTTTGTTTTAACCAGCCTGCAGAATATACTGGGGAAATGGAGCAACATCAATTTGTTCAGCTCTTTTGTCTCTTGAGCTTGATTGGTTTTATTTCTCGGTGTCCTGGTGGCAGGGGACTTCAGTGCAGGTCACTGAGATGAGAAAAAAGAATTTCTTACAATGTCTCACCTGTTGGCCAATGTGTATAAATGGCCAGTGGTGTATATAAACAACTCTTTTTGTAAAAAGCATGGTGCTGGGAGGTTTACATAGTTTATTTTTGGTAATATAGGGAAGCTGTGTTATTGGGATCTTGGCAAAACCCCTTAAAACCAAGCTGGACTGCAGTGGATCTTGGTCTTGCTGTGTAGAGGTCACTGGGTGCGGTGCATCAGACACCAGGATTTCTTCATAATTTGTTAGCATTAAAAATTTTTTCTTAAAGTTAGCAGATGTATTAGCACATGGGAATCATATTTCCATGCCACAACATAGGAATCTCTCGTTTTAGGCATTAAATTTCATTCAGTTATTTTGGCCATGAAGCAGGTCAGAAAGGAGTAATTTCACAGTCTGGCCATGGGAGACATGGTAACTTTCCAAATGCAGAAGAAATACTCCCACTTGTGTTATGTGCATGAAGAAAACAGAGTCCTTGACACGGTACAGGTCAGAATGGGGGTTCTGTGAAGGTCATTATTTTGGTTGTTCTGTTTAAAAATAGGTGATAGGAAAAAATTTTCCTCTCACAGGTCAAGCAACGACCAAAGAGCTGGAGGTAAGGTATAAAGAGGAGATGGGGAAAGAATATTTGGAAATTATTCCCAGTTCTTCACTCCATAATGTTGCCCCAGGATGTCTCACAAGTTTTCCTGCTGGAAAACACTTGGATTTTTTATCAAGTGGAATAGGAAATGGTTAATGCCATCAGCACCAAGAATTGCAGTGTGTGTAGAATAAAAGCCAGGCACTCTGCCGATCAGCCACCAAGTACATGTTCTGTGTTAGACATTTAATCATATTACTGCTCCCAAAGCCATCGCAGCCAATTTAATCAAATTGTATCATGGACGTGGTGTTATTGTTTTTAATGCCTATTAGGAAAATAAAAGTTAGCACTTATTAAATGAGGGTCCTCCTGCATGTTGATTGCTTTGCTAATTTCTTGCTGATAAACCCTTGTTTTATCTTCAGAGAGAATGGGGGATTTTTATCAAGTTTCTCAGTGAAGGCTGGTGTGCTGCAGGGTCTCAGACATCAGCTGCACATAGGAAATGAAAAATAAAAATAGAACCTTGTCCTTCTCTTGGCTTGTACCAATACCAAGTCAGAACAAGTACAATAAAGTCAATGGAGTAATTTCAGTGTAAAATGAATGGATGTCAGTGTGACTGAGAGAGGAAGAGGGATGCCCATCCATTTTTTTTCTGGAAATAACTATATTATCACTCTGTTGCAAGAAGGTGCACAGAACATAGAAGTGAGACAGGCAAACAAACAAAATGTGATAGAGTTGAATTTTGAAGGTGGTGCATTTATCTGCTAAAAAATCACCTAGTGGCTTTCAGCAGAGAAAATGGGTTTTGACATGATATTGGAGGGGTTGTGGGTAGAGAGGAAGGGAAATTAGGTACTGATCTGATCTGAGAAAAAAAGTTTTGTATTTGGTTTGAGGCAGAGGTGACTGGAAACAATTCTTGTTATTCCTCCATGATGATGTGTGATGGGTCTCTGAAGGGTTATTAAATTTATGACTTGAATTCATGAAGTTTATTTGTCGGGCATCCCAAGGCCCTCATAGTAATATATGAACCTACTTTTAAAGCCATGTTTAATGATAGCAGAAAGATGATCCAAATATTAATTAATGATCACAGGAGATCACGATCAGAATTAGAGGACCACAGAAAGATGAGGTACTTTCCTTCTCAGCATCAACTGATGAAATGAATGAGGCAGATCCTGTGGGGTTTTTGGAAGCATCAGTTAAGAGACCACTGCTGAGACAGGGAAGCTGTTTTGATGAGCCATTGCTTTGTTCCATTAAGGCAGAGCCTTTGGCAACAGCATGAACAAGATACACCACATTTTGAGTATCTGCCATTACAGGAGTACCAATTGCAGTGATACTTGAAGAAATTGTATTTTTCTTCCTTTCTTCCTGAATCTAATTTAAGTTGAAAGAAGGTTTCTGGAATGGTAACAGAGCAACAGTAACCACTGGTTCTATTCAGCTTACACCCAAATAAAATGGTTCATTTCAGCTAAGTACAATATCATGCAATGCTGGTTAGTTTAAATGCTTTGTTTAGAGGGTTGTTTTTTGCTTAAAAAAATTACACAGATACTGCTGAATGAGCAGTTAGGAAACACATGTTTCCGAACTGCAGTTACAAGTATTGTAAAATATGATTGATTCCATATGCTTTCATTCTTTTCTTTTCTGCTTTTTAAAATGCAAATTAAATTTTGGAAAAAGGGTTTATGCTATTTTTATATTCCAAAATTAATAATAATAATAATTTTAAAATGGTCTGAGACATGTGGTATGAGAGGTTATTGCTCCGTTCTGCCACTAAAGAGACCCAGCTTTGATTCTGGGTGGAACATTCGACTCCCTGGGGCTGGAGGCTGCTGCATCAGCCAGCTGGTGGCCAAGTACTTGAGCCAACTCCACCAATTAGTTGAGTCCTCCCATCCGGTGGCTGGACTCATTGAGGGTATGTCTTGCACATTTTTTGCAGCTGAGATGGGAATCGGGACTCTTCTAATATATTTGTGGCAGTTCTGCAGAGCTTACCAAAGGACCTGTGGAAAACAAGGTTTGGTTGGAAAACAGCCTGCAAATGCCCCATGGAGGCACAAGGCAGCTGTGTGGTCAAACCGCTTGATAACGGCCAAGTAAGGGAGATGTTACTTGTGGAAAGAAGGGTCTTTGGCAGTCAAAAAAATCAATGGACTTTCAAAGATGCTGTAAAACAGAGATCAGCAGACATGTGAAAGCTTTATTTTCTGAGAAGACTGGTAGAATTAATGAGGAAATTCAATGCAGGGCCAAATATGGTCAATATTCTTAAATGCTTTGCTATACAAACTGCTTGGGTATGTCCTCAGAAGGACCTTCACCGAGTTGTAACAAATCCTTGCACAGACTCCATGAGCTCCAAACCTCATTTAAGAGCTGTGCTGACACTGAAGCAAACACAAAGAAGGTGCAGAGCTCACAGCATAGGGATAAACAAAGGCTACAGCTGCATTTCAGTGATAGTCCAGCATTAAGACTGCCAGTACCATGTGAAAATCTGTGTGGCTATATAATATTAAATACTGCTCTTACATAAATTTTTCCCTTACTGACTTAAGGTTGTTAAAAAAAGGTGTCACAGCTTAACTCTGTCCTGCCAGGCTTTCTGCCAGCACAGATATTGTCTGTTCATGCCACTCTTACCTTTAAGCCAGATCAGATATTGTCTGTCTAGACACATCCAGTGTAAATCTGGCATAAACTCCACATTGTGCAGCCTGATTTGCTCGACAGAGACGGAGCTGTGTGTATCTGCCCAATCTGAATTAAGCTGTTACTGCTGAACTATCACTTAGCTCAGAAACACGCTACTAATGACAGCAGGATGATGGTCAGCACTTGAAATGCACAGAAACTTGGCCTCCCCTTCCCTCTGTCAAAATCTAATATTAATAGGGGAAACTCTCCTAAAAGCCAATGGTATAAGTACAAATGCAAATCTTATCTTTGTCTTGTTATTTTAATATTTCATTTCCTTCTTTCCATATGAATTCAGCAACTCTATTATTGCCAACTGTCAGAGATATGTGGGAAAGAGGAGGTGGTGGGAATAAAATAGTCTTATTTATTAGAACAGTGGGAACCATGGAAATGGACCCTTTTCTGCAGTTTCCCTGGAGTATCACTGTATCCTGCTGCATTACATTTTATACATTGATGTCAGCAAGGCAATCCCACAACAAGGTACTCAAAAAAAGGGGAAATACAAATGTAAAATTTTAAGAGTGAACACTTGAAAAGCTTTTCATGTGTATTGTATTTCACCTGTAGTTCCCTGTCATTATCACCACTATTTTCTACTTCAAAGGAAATGATGCAGAGTAAATAAACACAATCCTTTTGATACGTGTCTCTGGCCTAGACGCTTTTGTAGCTCAGCATTGAAGTGAATTACGTTACAGCAAATGTTACTTATAGCCTGTTTCATTGTGGTGTCTTCGTACTTGGGCTGCACTCACTGGGAGTTGTTGTCTTTGCTCCGTGTGTTCCTGAAGTGCTGTCTTGTTCTGAGAGAGCCTAATATTGCTGGAGCAATAAACCACAACCCAAATATACGATGCTGGGAAAAATATCCAGGAGCATTCCAGGGACGCTGTCTTCCAGCAGCAGGTTTCTGTTATTAAGGAGAGGTGTGGACGGGGTCCATGCACCAGGCTGTGCAAGAGGAATGTTCTCATTCTTGTGGGCAGCGAAAGGAAGAGCTGGGTCTCACTGGAAACCTTGTCTCATCCTCTCTCCACCTCATTCCTCCACCCCCTCATTTCTCTCCATGAGCTCCTTGGCTTTGTTTATGTTTTAAGTGACAAGACACAAACCAGAAATGGGAACGGGAGTGAGCACGGCTGAGTTTGCAAGGCTGTAC
Source organism: Oriolus oriolus (assembly GCA_013400235.1). Taxonomy (NCBI): domain Eukaryota; kingdom Metazoa; phylum Chordata; class Aves; order Passeriformes; family Corvidae; genus Oriolus; species Oriolus oriolus. The sequence continues at coordinate 54,845 of VXBT01000053.1, read as the reverse complement.
TGGAAGCAGCGGGCTGTGATTCCAACACATGCATTTGGCATTTTGCAATATACCGCCTCTTCATCCTATGCTCTGTGTGGATTCCAAGGGGATGATTCATCCTGACAAGGGAGCCTATGGCTTCTTTAATGCCAAGCATTTACTCTGCAAAACGTGAGAGACAAGAGAAGAGGTCTATTTCTTTCTGTGTTTCCTGGAGAATTCCCTCCTCCTTCCCACCCCCTGCCCCGTCCTGCATAGTTGAGACAGAGACTTTCCTATGAGAAACTTTCTGTTTATGACATAATTCCATGGTTTTCAACCCAACTTCTTCTGCAATTTTCTCCCCTCCCTCTCTTCTCACAATTCACAAGCTGTATGAGATTGCCAGTACAATTAAAGCCACGGGAAGAGGAAAAAAACGGGTATAAGGCCTTGATAACCCTTTCAGGGTCATTTGCCAATAGGGAATGAGGGTCAGCCACAAATTCCAATTTTAGTGTCAGTGACAAGCAGTAATAATCAAAGGAACACAGGAAAACAGATACGTGATCTGAAATCATCTATAACCAGAAGTGTTTATCTAGAAATGCTACTCTCTGGCAAGATGTCTATCTTCTCATTTTTGCATATATTTCTCTTTTGGAGAATAGTCCTTATCTAACATCTCACTCCTTTTACAGTCCTAGTTTGGAAAGGTCTCACTGGTCACACGTACCTTTGCCTAGAAAGGAAGGCGGCTGATTACATATTTTTCTTAACTGGCGAGTGACTTGCAGAGAACAATGCAAGATATAATTATAGAGTTGCTTTCAAAGATGAAGATAAATGAAGCTGTTGCAGCCATGGGGGTAAATGTTGAAAGGTTCATAGCCCACTGAGTGGAGAAAGAAACCATTTTGTGACCAGAAGAAAACTCAACAGAAAGCTTCTAGGGATGGGCCTTACGTGTATTTGCTCCAAAGCAGGGCTGGGGTTTGGAAGAGCTGCCAGAAGAACACCTCTAGTTTTGGTCAAACCCAACTTTGAGCACAAAGAAGAGGATCTGAAATCAGATTCTGAGAGATCTGGGAGCTATAATGAAGGTGCAGCCCAGGTGTTTCTGTTTAGGGCTGTTTTTGTGTTTTCTTTCTAATTTTTTGATGAAGTTTTACTTTTTGAATCAATGAAGATTCTTCTAAGAAATCTTTGGCATTCAAGAAATCAGGCCAGAAGTGCAAGTTGATTCAAGCTCCCTATAGGTGACATGATTTTCTCTGCTGATTATACCCCAACACATAAAATTTCTGGATCTATTTTCTGGCCAGAAGTAACACCAGACTGAGACAGCAGCTGGGGAAAAAAGCTCTGAGGCTTGGCTCATGGAAAAACATGGGGACTGTTAACTTTTAGTGAAAGCTTCTGTGAATTTACCCTAAGTGGGGCTGATCCTGAGTTTTGGGGCTCTACAGTATTTCAGCTCTAGGGTTATTTTAAAATCTGGGCTTTCCATTCTGGTCTACATATAACCTAGATACTTGACAAGGAGCTGAAAATGTGAAAACAGAGATTCTAATGAACTGTAGGTCTTTCTTTTGATTAATTTGTGCTGAAAATACAGTGAAATTAATTGTATTTTCTTCCCCTGTCTGTATGGAATTTCCCTTTACTGTCTGTGACCATCACTAGGAAGTGCACATCCATGTAATAATTTACAACCAGCAACAAAACAAAAATAGGCATAGGAAAAAAGACACCTTTTAATATTTTTCCAGAAGATTTGGTCTTTTCCTCTAACCCATCCACTGTGTTTGATTTAGAACAGTTCTTAATTTAAGGTAAGCCAATTTTCTTCCCTGTCCTCAGCCTCCCCATCATTAAAAGAGTAATGATAAATACTGATGTGTGAGGTGCATTGATATATTGAACACAGCTCCAGTACTGTTCACTGAGTGGAATCCTGGAGATAAATGCAGGAAGGACACAATTTGTTTTTTAAAGTCTTGTTTACTTCTGGTCAGGAGGAGTGAGAATAAATCAGGATAAACACACCCAGCTCATCACTGACTTGGAGATGTGTGGCAGCATGGGGTATAGGTATTGGGCTGTGGAAAATAAACAGTTGGAGAACTGTGAAGTCCTGGACCTGAGAAGTCCCCTTGGCTGAGTAAACTGTGTCTGTGTGCAGGTGGAGAGCAGTGCCATTGTAACACTTTGACTTTTTTATATTCTGTATTTCCAGTGACAGGTGGGTTCACCCCTTCTGTACAGGTTAATGATGCTGTAAGCCAGAAGAGGAGAAGAACAGCCAGCTAACCAAAAGTCAGAGTGCTGGGCCAAGTGAATTGCTCTCAAGAAGGCTCAAGACTCCGAGCTGAATCACAGCCCTGCCACAGCACCATGTGAAGGGGATGTGCATATAGAAGCTGTACACATAAGAGGGAGAAACCACAGTCAGCACAGAATCAAACCATTTCCTTGTGCTCAGCTGTGGGCAAAATATTCAGGCACATGAAGGGAAACGTGCAGGTATTTGGACAGCAGACAAAAACACCCACAAACAGGGGGTCAGTCAAAGCCCTTGCCATAGGACATTCAGGCCATTCTGGTGGTTATGATGTCTGACTTGTGAAAACACCACAGGACTTTCCAAAGTTGTTAAGAACTTAGTGAAACTCAGATGGCAATATAAGGGATTTCTTCTGTCTCTTTGTCAGCTCTCTACAGGAGTGTGAAAAGTTATCTGACCCTTGGCTTTACTTCACATAATCCCACCATAACTCATTTCTGTGTGGCTCTGACATAGGATGACATGCTATGCTCAGAGCCAGCCTGGAGAAGCATGCCTGAGCTTGGAAGACTATCAAAGTATATCCAGACCTCCACAGTCTGAGGACAGGTCTGCAGTTCTCACAGATGGCAATGTTTATCACCCTGCCTTTGGCACCTGGAAAAGCAGCACAGCAGGTACCATCGGGGTTTGTTCAAAAACTGGTTGCTCTACCATGTATTTTAAAGAGCAACCATATTTTTAGTATATCTAAGGGCCATTAATAGCAGCATGCTTTATGAAACCACTTCCATTGCAACATAACGTTTGTGTTTTCTGTTTCATGGAAAGCAATATATTTGTGGTTTTTCACAGTCTTTTGGCCAGGGTCTCAGCTGGTAACGATTGGCATCATTTCATGGACTTCAGCTTTGATGACTTACGGAGAATCTGGACTCTTGTATGTGGATGCAACTGTAGTGATAAATGCCTAATCCCATTTCTTGGGAGTTAACAAGTTTATTTATCCCCAGAACAAGAAAGACAACAGCCAGCAGAGAGTGAATTTTTTTACTGTCAATATTTCTCAGGGTTCTTCTGTATTGCTGGACACAGAGGCATCCCCCAATGATTGAAGTCAGCTGGATGAGAGCCAGTCTAGTCAGAAAAGCAAACACAGATCTAAAGTGAACAAGTGAAAAGCCCAGGGCATTAGCTCAAGCACAGAACCACATGTGTGCCATTTTGAGAAGTCATGACAGATTCATGCTGAGGTTAATGTGCCACTCATTATAATTAAAGAATTCCTATTTATGCTTCTTACTTTGATGCTGACTTTCAGTCATTAACACTGTGGGTGACAAAAGTTCACTGCGGTCTCAGCGTCTTCAGCAGCTGAATCTCCGCTGAAGGAGAAGGTGAAGAGCTGTTTGGATGGGATGAGTGTCACTCAGTATTGCTGGGGACAGTCTGACACTGCTTTTGTAGAACATGTTAAAACAGTGCAGAAAGACAAGGCTCAGGATTAAGTCTGGTTGGGTAAATCTGTGTAAACTTTCACTATATTTTACGGGCTTTGGAAAATGTCCAGCCAGCAAAGGACCTCCTATTTGCCTGGGTACCCTCAATTATGAAGGCTGAAAGAAGGAAATTCAGTCATGACTTTCCTTCAGATTCTTGCCCTTAAAGCAAAAAAAATCTGTCTGCTACACTTTGAAAGACAGCCTGTAGGCTGAAACACTCTCCAAAGAGCAAAGTCCTGTTTTAAGAGTTGCTGAGCACCTATCTGTGATAGCTGTTCAGCAGCTCTGAAAATCTGTTTTTGAGATGCTTGGGTTGATCTTTATCCAAGAAATGAGAACCACTTTGTTATCTGGGTCTTTGGTCTCTTCTGTCCATGCTTCATCTGGAACCTACTGAAGGAAGTCATGGGAGAAAAATTAATTGAAAGGCTATTTTCTACTATGTCAGTAGGAAATATCACCACAATAGAAAAAACACAGAATCAGAGAATGATTGAGGTGATTCTGTGATTTTCCCATTGTGGAGATTCTCACCTCTAGTCTGTTTGAGTACAGAGATTGAAAACTCAGGCCCAAACAAACCTTATGTGCTTTTTCTTCAGTGAGTGCTGTCCAGCCCAGTCTATAACCACTGTTCCTTTCAGCTGCCATGCAGAGGGTTCCTACCCAGCCTCTGTCTGGTTTTACTTGAGGAGTTCACGTTTGTGTTGAGAGATGTCCTTGGAAATTACCAGGATGCTAAAGATAGTCAGTACCATGTAAATCAAACCTGAAGCAAATGTTCTTGCAAGAGAGGAGATGATCCTCTGAGAAGATAGATCACCTTGCCCTGTGTTTCTCTCTGAATTGTGAGGCTACAGCAGCCATTTGTCCACCAGAAGTATGAAGATGGCAGGCTGCAGACTGACATTGTTTAAAGACAGCAGTTTCACTATTTGAAATATTTGTCCATGGTAAGATATATATCTCCATCAATGGGAATCTGAACCAAGTGCAGCTCCATCCTTCTTGAAGTCTTTCTTTTCCAGGAAGTCTGAGCATGAGGGCTGGGGACATGGGGGATACAGGCTTCAAGGGAAAACTGCTGCTGAGGGCATTCAGGGGACATGTCCCTCAGAGCCAAGATGTGGCTAATGTGACTAAAGCACTGTTGCTGCACTGTGGAAGGCCTATATTCATGTACGCAGCTGAGAAGCAGAGAAAGACTTAAAGTCTCTGTCTAACCCATGTTAAAAAATGTGGGTAAGTCAGGTTAGCTTTCAACTTCAAGGCAGCTGCAGCCCTGACCTGACACTTGTGCCAGGACTGAATGATTTTGCATGGAAATGCAAGCACCACTGAATGTTTTCCATGTAGGTGAGATGAGTCTCCCCCAAGCCTGTGTTTACTCCCTCTTTTGAGCATCAGCTTCATCAGGTCATTGTGGAAAGAGATGTGAGCAACTGAGGCCTCACCGATTTCAGTCTGATGATCCATATGCACTTAAACTCAGTTCCTTCATCCAGAGACAAACTAAAATAACACAAGATTACAGTAAAGGGCTTACACAAATGTCATTTTTCTCCAGCAAGGTGTGAAAGAGGAATTCAGCCCCTGCAAAGATCTATGGACTGCTCAAAGTCTAAAGTCTGGCCACTAAGTGGGTGACAGTTTTTGCACGGTGACAGAGAACCCAGACTTATCCTCCCTCAGCTTCTCCCTAAGTAGAAGTTAAAGAATAAACCTTATCTACTGTTGTAATTGTTTCAAAGTACTTGGACAACTAGGAATAAACTGTGCTGAACAGCTTTTGATAATTAACACTGAGCTGAACTGTGTGGATGTTGTGGACGTTTTCATGTGTCCAAGGAAGACTGGTCAAATTCATGGAAGGATCTTAATAAATACTTAGAAGTCATGAGTTATAGGTGGGTGGTGTGATATGCTTGACCTGTTTTTATACTTTTGGCTAAGCAACTGCTTTTGCCATAGATGGAGACAGGATCCTGGTCTAGATTGAATTCTGTTTTGCTTCGGTGTCGCCATCCTTCTATCAATGCTGCTCCTGTCTGTCACGAAAAACATGGACATTTGCTCTTTGCTAAGTGCTGCACAGGGACAAGCGATTCCTTTCTATTCATGCAAGGCAGTGAGCTTGTTCTTGTTCCAGCACATAAGGAAGGGCAAGCCCTTCCTTACCCATCCCTTGCTCCCACAGCTGCTTCTGTGGGTGGGAGAGGCAAACCACAGCTCCCTCTGGAAAAAAAGCTCTGGAAACTCCCTGAATTGAAACTTTGCTTTCTTTCCCTGGCAACAAATTACTCGTATACAGCCAAATCCCACACTCACCATTACAGGATTTGATCTTTCACAAGGGAAGAAGGGTTTTTTCAAATGCTGCCTCAGAACGACCTCTAGATGTGAGTTTGACAGTTTTAGTCATGTTTGTAAAAATGGTAACAATGAAAAGGATAAGAATACTGATGTCCTCATTTTCTCTTATTTTTAATCCCAAACTCACCTCAAAGAATCTGCTCTGTGATGTCATTGTGCTACCCCAGCAGCCAGCTGTGACGTTACACAGCATGTGAGTTTCAGTTCCAGTCAGGGAATTCACAAGCAAGACGACTTGTGCCACATGGACATAGAAAGAAGAAGAAGAAACCCATTTTTTTTGCAAAAATTCCTGATACAACACCAAAGCAAAGAGTGTGGGTGTGCAAATTAAGTATCGTCAAGGTATATATATTTTTTTTTGGTAAGGACATTCTGTCATCAGACACCAAGAGCTGTTTCAGGGATGTTCAGCAGGGATAAACTGAAGGTCCAAGAGCTTCAAGGGGTTCTGAGTTACTTTTTTTTTACAGAATAATTCAGTTCTTTGCACAGGCATGCACAGTCAGTGGAATACTGGAAATTGCACCATTATTTCCTTCTTTTCTTTTAGGTGCCCAGTAATAAGTACTTCAGACAGGAATATAGTAATTTCAATGAAAATAGAAGGAGCATGAGAAAACAAATAACATTTAAAATGTAAATATGCAGCCACAGAATCATTAAAGAGACACAAATGTTGGAAAAAGGAAGTTTATGAACTCTATGTCTAACAGAATCTGGCTGGAAAAGAGTTTAGCTGTCCTTCTAGAAAACAAAAATTAATTTGCTTTGGCCAAATTAAAATTAATTAAAATTATGCAATGTTGCCCTTGTGTTAATTTTAACGGTGAGGCTGTTGTGATTTAAGGCTACAATTAGTTCTAGTGTTTGAAAGAGAAGCACTGTAATCGAGACAGGACATTTTAATAATCCTGGTTATAAACATTTAATACATCATCTTTAGGGACTCACAAACACATTGTAATTAACTTTTACAACTGAAATAAATCAGATTGCATTAGCATATTGCAAAGGAAAAAATCATTTGCATGATTGAAAACAGCTTCGGAAAATTATGTATAACAGGCTTCATGTAAACATCAATGCAAGCTAGTCTCAAACTTTACCAAGATATTTTCAGGTTATTTTTAGAACAGTTAAAAAACCACTCACATTTCTTTTTCCCATGTTAAATCTCTCCCTGCATCAGGAATGTCACTCACTCTGCCTTGTACTTTTTCATACCAGTAATAAACGTGTACATGACCAAGGTCAACGAATAGCATAAAACACAAGATTAAGGTCCTGATCCTGCAAGCACTTAAGTCATGTGAGGAACTTTGCTCATGTAAAGGCTCTGGTGTGTGTATCGAGCCTGCTGATATGAATAAAGTTATGTTCAAGTATCTTCAGGGTTATGTTACTCATCATTCATCCCTACTCTTTACTAAAGAAAGCATAAACAAAATACATGGCGGGGAGGGAGGGGGCAACCACACAAAAAACCCCCATGATTTGAGCTGCAAATTCACCTAGAGAAAAGGAGAAATAATGAAAACAACCAAAGGCCAAGTAGGAAACTGGTTTCAGTTTATTTCATTTATTGCAGATGCAAAGGAAGTGACCTTTTGCTCAGATCCACCTGCTTCCAGGGAGCTTTGATACAGATTTGGACAGTGAGCATGTGAAAATTAATACTTACAGTCATCTTGCTATCCCTGAGTGTTGATCTGGACAAAATTTGTGCTCCTCTGAGCTGAGAAATTCCGATAGTGGAATTAAAATTTTTGGGAGAGTTTTATATGGGATTTCCTGACTTAAGATCTTTATTAGGTAATATCGGATCAAAGTAGCTTATTAAAAACCAAGCAAACAGCAAGAACCAAAATGGAAAAACCTCTTTTACATAAGTCTGTAAAGCAGACCTCCACTGGATGAATCTGACTTTCCCTTCTTGAGAGTGGTCTGTAATTTGATCCAAGCCTGTGTTGATTGTTTAAGATATATTTAAGACAGTCAGGTCTGAACTTGAGAATTCATTCAAACATACTTTTTTGAAATTATAGCCAACTCTGGGGAAAGTGGTGTGAAAGTGGGTGTAGATCATTCTAACTCTTGCCCATAAAGCAAAGACTAGATGCAGAGAAAGGAAGAAAGTGGCAATGGGTAACTTCAGTGGGAAATAAAGATGTGAGGTTGATAAAAAGAGGTAATAGGCGAGGGAAGTTTGAGGTGAAGTCGTTACAGGATGAACATTATTTTCATTTGTCATTTTGAAGGGTCTGGATTTCATTTCTACTGGTTGAAGTACCTGGTGTTCTCTTAACACTTTCTCACTCTCCATTTAATTTTTTTTCTCTCACTTAAATTGAGAAGTTGTAGTTTCAGAAATAAAAAGAGGAAAGGAGATGAACAAAACTTTTCTTTTTTTTTTTTTTTTTTGGCCCCAAAGACCAGGGGGAGAAAGCTTTTCCTCCTGAGGCCACAGTGTATTGATTCAAAGGAGCAGTAAGTTAATTAACACTAGTAGTGAAGCCTCCTGCATAATTAACAAGACATTTACCTAAAATCAATAATCTAATTGCCACACCTACCGTACATGGGGGACAGTGTTTATCCTATTGAGAAAGACTCATTTATATCTGCGTGCTAACATGGTGATTCGTGGTTTGTTTAAGAGCCTAACCTGATCTGTAAAGTGATAATTTATTGAACGATCAATTAAACTTTTTAACCTTGCAAATATAAACAGGTAATGAATAGCCACAAACCTATTTCCATATGAAAGTTCACACACCACAGAGATTTTCATGCAGTTCAGGTTATATTTCATCAGTCCACTTTGAGACCTCGTGGAGAAGAATCAGAGAGGAATAATTTCTCTTTGAGAGGCATCATTTCATCATCCTCCCTGGCTTTTGGTCCTGCGTTTATATTCCTTAATATCAAACTGATCTTGAAGTACTCTGCCAGCTTTCTAGTCCCTGGTGGTTGAAAAGAAGGAACTGGGGAACACGGAGGGTCCTCTTCTGAGGAAAACAAATTGTGTCATCAACAGAAGGTGACAACCAGCAGACCTAGAGCTGGGCAGAGATATGACAACACAAAGCACCGTGAAATTGCTCTTATTGCACTGAAGGACAGCCCATTGTAGATCCACCTTCATGTGTTTTTAGTCTCACCACGCCGTGATAAGGAGAAGGAAGGGAGGCAAGTGAGAGTAGGTGGATGGGGGATTTACACTCCCAGAGAATCGCCTTGCATTGAGGCTGACAGCTGGCATCCCTATCTGAAAGGCTGGGTCCACTGAAAGCTGCCAAAATCTGGAGCCTGAAATTGTTTAGACTCCTTTAAAAAGTCCTGTCTTTCATCTTGCAAGTGCAAAATAGGAATTGAAGATATCCCAAGAACTAATTTTCTTCTGCATTTTCAAGTATACATCCCAGCTTGTGCTGAAATGGCATGGGGCCCAGCACTGAGGTGTCAGATTGTTTTAAATTGTATTTTTCATTTTGGCATGTTGATGTTTTCTAGTCTTACCCAGATTTTGGTGGTGTGGAGAAACAGGAGACAAAATAACAAATGAACGTAATGGTTTTCAAACTTTATCTCCAGAAAGCTGGGACTCACAGAGAGAGAGAGGTTTTCCAGAGAGAGGTTTTGGTTTGGTTTGAGGCAATGCTTCTTTTGATACTATTTTGCAGGGCCCAAGCCAGCTCTTTGGTCCTCACCAGGAAACCATGGGGATAATTCGACTCACAAGTAACATAAGTGATTTGATAATGCACAGCACCTAATAATACTTGCTAAAATGTGGCTAGGAGTATATAAATTGAGCAATAAATCTATTTTTGAATTCTTGGGGCCTTTTGACTTTTACAGGCACTACTGTGAAAGAGAGATTTGAACCTGTCAGTCAACATTCTTAGTAGTATCTTAAAGCCATGGACTCTGGGTTAGGAGAAGTCTTGAAGGCACCAACTCTCAAAATTCAAGGTCATGTGTGAAAGAAAAAAAAATTAATAAAACCAGCTAAACTAAAATGCTTTAAACTTCTCTGCCAGTAGCTAGGGTTTGGTAATGACATTTTTTACTTCAATACATTTCAATAAAATTGAGACTAACAGAGTCAATGAAATTTGTCACAGGAGGGAAAAGAGCATCTTAACTGTACGTGCAGGAGAGAGGGACCACAATGCTGTGAGAATTTCAGTTCCACCATGGATGTCTTACTGGAGTGCAGCATTGTGTGTGTTAATTAAAACATTTGGGGGTTAGGTGAGGAAAGAAAAAAACAACCAAAAAAGAGGGCTGGATGATTTAGATACACATAAAAATAGTTTTCAGTATTATTAGGCTTTCTACCTTAACTGAGATAACAATGAAGTGTGAAATATAATGTTCGTAAAATTGATTTTTCAGTAAGATCATCTCTGTCTCAAAAGGTCCCACTTTTTTAAAGTGTAATTCTTTAGTAATTTTTACATTTCTCATTTCTTCATTTTTATTTCTTTCAAGTCCTTCAACTTTAGTTTCATCAGTTGAGGAATTTAAAAATTTGGAATAGCACCCTGTCTCTTCCGCCCTTCTGGATATTTTAATTCTTTTTACTGCTAGCAGGGATCTTGTTATTTTGTCTGGTGTGCCTGCTGTACACTAAACAGGAAGTTCCCCTGCTCTGGAGCTCATCTGCTCACTCACTAGTCTCTTTGACAAAAAATATTATTTTGTTATTTTTTGACAAAAAGTGTTATATTATCAGTAGAATTAAAAGATAGAGGTAACAATTATACAGCAATAGGTGAGAGTCATAGTGAATGTCTGAAGCATTAGACCACAGTCCAAAATCCTTTTGTGACAGCTCAGGACTTATGTGATTTGTGTCTCCTTTTCAGCAATATTTTCTGAACTCTGCATGAATTTTAATCCTTGTTTGACCCAGTCCCGCAAAAAAAAAAAAAAAAAAAAAAAAAAAAAAAAAGTGGAAACAAAACCCAAATATGAATACAGCAGAATGCTTGTTATTCTTTTCTCTAATCTTGAAACAGCTCAGTTTCCTCACCTGTACGCAGGAAGATGGGGCTGTTCCTCTGTTCTGTGCAACATGCAGCTGTCTCTTATGGATGAAAATTTCACAAGTGCTGTGAGAAAACTTCTGCCACTGGGAAAAACGCATTTTGTTAGGTCAAGCCTTTCTTGTCAGGAGCTGGAGAACTTTTTTTTGGTTTTATCTGCATGCCACCAAGACATTCTAATTCTGAGTCTGGACAGGCAGGGCTGTGATTAACCACTTTGTCTGACACTGATTTTTGTGGGTTGCACCAGGGCTGGGATCCACCTCTGTTTTTCATCAGAAGTTGTACCTGAGTTTGCTGGAGTAACATTGTGAGAGATGCAGCACTGCAAAGCCTCGAAAGGGGCTTGATGTTGCCATGATGTCAGTGCTGCTGCATGGCCACTGCAAGGTAAGACAGCAAGGAAAAGATCTGGATTTTCTTATCTGAGGAGCTGGGAGGGGCTCCTGAACAAGTGTCATGTAATTATATGTAATTATATCCCCCTTGTATTATCAATGATATATGCTCTGCCTAATGATCTACGTATTATCAGCATTTCCTCTTAGCCACCTCCTATGTTTTCTCCACGTTTTATCTTTAACCCCTTGCAGATTCCTCTCCCCTTCCTGCCTCACCATCTTCACTCCACTGACCCCCGTGACAAGAGCAGGGTGGTGTTAGTTGGACTTTGTACATGCACCAAAAAAAGAAAAAGAGATCCCAGCTAATGTTTTCAAATTAGCACAGCTCCAACTCTGGAGATTCTCATTAGTTGTTGGCTGAGATTTATCAGCTCTCATTTGCCTAATATGGAGCCTAACTTTAGGCTCCTGGCCCTTTCGGTGGGGGGTAAGAGAGAATAGGAAGGGGTCTTTTGTCATTGCCATGTGGGCTCACTAATTTGCTCTGCCTAATAAAATTACAAATGAACACAGCTTTGCTCATGTTGCCTTTATAGGTTATAATAACCTTGGTACCCCATAACCTCCCGCTAGCTGAATTAATCAGATCATATTAATATTTCTTCTTACTTTCTTTTAACTGGTTCTTCTCTTAATTAAAGGGGCCAAAGATGTAAACAGGGTAGGTGACTAGAAACATGGCGTCAGGTTATAAACAAGGCTCATTAAAAAGATGGATGTGCCAGCAGACTGCGAAAATTGCTTACTCCGCAAGTGTACGTTTTGTAATTTCCTGACGACTAAAAGGACTAATACCAGATCCTGCTTTGCTTTCCTAGCCCCCACCCTTTTCTTTTTAAAGCATGTATAAAAGATGATAATTTTTGTAAGCTGGGGGAACACAGAAGAGTTCATTCATCAGCTGGGATAAAGGACATTTGTATTAGAAATCTTTTTGCCCCCCGACAGATTGGGATACAAAATGGGATGTTGTTATAACAACGATAAGTGAAAGAAATCAATCCGAAACCTGAAGATTTTGGAAAGGATGGGGAATACTTGCCAGAAAACAGGTTTATGACTAAAATTAAAGCATTTTTATTAAAATTATCATTAAAACTTTATTCAGCTGTAGTTGCATTTCCAGACCTGAAATCAGAAGTGAGTATTTTTGTGCACAGCTTAGAGTTGGCAGGGTCTGTGCTAATAGAGACAAGCAGGGTGTGCTGTGCCTGCAACACCCTCCCCAATGGATCCTTCTGCTGTACCCAGGCAGAAAGCTGTCTATCCTACCTGCTTGAGCTGGTAGGAGAACCCACCAATTCATATTTTTAAAGTTATGTGTGAACTTCATCTGAAAAGACGATCTAGTTATCTTACATAAATAATTTATGTTTTCACTCATTAGTAACTTCAGTTCCCTTAATATTGAAACTTGGCCTTGTAATATGTAATATTAAATTCAGCTCCAGTACAATAAGCACTGAATAAAGCAGTGCACAGTTTTCTCTCTTCCAGTGATTATTAGTAGGAAAGACCAAACCCCTGATTTTTCTATCTCCGTTTATCCCTTCTCAAGAAGAAGGAAAGTCATTCTGACAGGATGATGCACAGCATGACCAGAAAAGACCTCTCTCCTTCATGAATAAATTAGAGATGAAAGTTTCACTGATCCCCTTGCATTTTTATGGAGGGACCTCATCCTAATTTACCTAAATGCTTTGAACAAAACGAAAGAAAAATGTAAGCGGCGAAGGTGAAAAGGTTAAAATCCATGTTTAAATGGAAGGGCATTTTAACAAGAAGGCTATGTGGGCTACCTGCATGTGATTGGGGGATCTTGTTTTTAAGTTTAAGCATTTAAATGAATAAATCACAACACAATGTGATTTTTTTCTCTCAGTAATATTAAGTTTTTGAATTATAGAGACAGTGTGAGTATGTTCATTCTGCATCTATGAGTGCCTAAACTGAATTTGATTTGATATCAATGAATGTTTTATAGCATTAGTCAAAATATTATTATTAATAATGATAATAAATAATAAAAAAAACCTGAAGAGTCTGCAATTCATTAACCTTATTTGAACTATGGAACAATAGATTTCAGCCTTTAGGGTGTATCCTCAGTTATTTAAAATTCCTTTAGGTTTAGGAGGAAGGAATTGCCTTTTCTGTAAGTAATTTTGAACTCTGTGGAATAGACTACATTATTTTAATCCAAAGTGGAGAATTCTACAAGTTGCTTAAACATTCATTCCCTGAAGTTGTTCAGGTGTACTTCCAGAAAAGTACTTTAAAATCCTGTGGAAGCCAGCAGTTTCATCCCTGTTATATTCTCCAGCAGTTTCCTTATAAGCTAATATATTTTTATGAGTATCACTTAGGAATAATTAAAATACAAAAAAAAAGACACTCTCATTTTCACATCAGTTATTATAGTATTATTCAGAAGTTTAATGACTTTGGAAGATGTTCTTCCAAGCCCAGGTGTACTTTTTTCAGTTTAGTATCTTCTTTGCCAGCGGAGCTTTAAGCTGGGTCCAAATTCCACAGGGCAGAGCAAGTTGGACATTTGTCTGAGAATGACAGGCTTTGTTTGTTTTGATGTGACTCAAAGCCTTCTGGATGCTTACTAAAAAAAAAGAAAATAGTCACTAGGTATTTTAAAAGAGCTCCAAATACACTTTGTCTATCCCATGAGTGAGAAAAACACCTGCACTGAGATTCAGGGCACAAGTGGAGAATGTATTCTCCAAAACACCCCAGGATTTAATAGATAAGACAGCATTGGACCAGTTGTTGAGGATGTAAAATCTTTCAGTTTAAATGGATCTATTTCTTTGTTAGTTTTAGTGTTTTATCTCTTTAAGTACAGCACCCAAAAAAAATTCAATTTCAGAGGTTTCTAAACAGTGCAGGCAAAATGCAGCTTTTCAGTGACGGCAGAGGGGGCTCCTGCCATGGTGGGAGGGGGTCATAGTCACATCCAGGCTGATGTGGGGATGGATGAGGTGTCTGTGATCGTTGTTGTCCAGTTGTCCTGCTTGTTCCAAACTAAACACCTAACATATAGACAGCTACATCTGGGCCACAGCAGTTCTGGTCTGCAAGTTGGTGTAATTTATCCTGTCACTAAAACCAGCCCTGGGTGAAGCCTGATGTTCTCAGCATCGAACATCATTTCAAAAATTCCAAACCCACACTAGAGTAGATTCAGCTTCAGATTTCTAAGCCACCCTATGTCTTTAAAAAAGGAAGTCAGCATTACAGATCACCTAAAAAGCTAGTTGCATTCCCTCAAAATCTGTAGAAGGTTTATGCCTAAACGAAATTTTAGTTTGAACCAAAATGATGGATATAGTGTTAAAATGAAATCATGACACATATGCAAATAGTGTTAAAATGAAATCATGACACACATGCAAATATTTTGGAAAGAAAAGGTACGGTTCATGCAAAATCATGGTTATGCCTGTGGCTGTGTCATTGCCCTCTGAATCAGGATGCAATTTCCCTCCCAGTTTGAACCACCAAATGTGTGTTAAAACTTTTAAAAGCCCATTAACCCTTTGTGTACCTTAGTTTTTCTACCTACGAACTTGTGAAAATACTGATTATTTGTCTTTGTGTTATATTTGGACATCTATTTATGATGGTATCTGATTATATATGATGAGGAACTCTTGTCTTTGCTCCTCAGGGAAATGTAACTTGGTTTTGATGCTGCCAGCTTGAAACCAAACATTGCCAAAATAATGAAAGGGGAGAGAGCAAGAAAAGTTGGGGATTTTTTTATAAAAGGACTGAAAAGTTCCAAAAGCTTCAACCTTCCAAGTGCCGTTTTTAAACTGGGGTCAGTATTGATACAGCAAGGCAGAAAAGGCATCCGGGTAAACACGTCCCTCAAGCCGAGCTGTTGTAGCACACCCATCCATGTCCATCCATTACATGTCAGTGTCTCTGTGGAAGACGAATGCCCCTTCCCAAGGACGCCGGCCAGGCCACGTGTGTGTGCCTTGTGTGTGTGTTTTTTGAAGGCTGACAAGGCACCTCTGCCATTTCCTCGCCTGGAGCTCTACCCACAGGCGGCCGCGCTGGCCCCCCTCTCCCAAATGTTATTATTCTGTCGTGAGCCCTTCTTCGGTCAGGATGTTACTTCATTTCCACCTTTTGTCTCAGGTTGAATGTGAATGATGCTCTTTCAGCAATATACGGTCGCTCGAGCTCCCCGCTGCAGCCTTACATAAATATACAACACCCGTCTCGGCCTATAACTCACTTCAGGCCTGGAAAAATAGTGACTTCCTTTATTGGCCAGATTCTTTCGCAATTCCCAACAGCTGTATGTTTTCACCTCCGAGGATCCTTATCTTCAAGTTTCCATTTGTCTCAGCACTATTCCAGTGGATTGCCAATAAAAATGATTCCCATTTTTATAACCCCTGAGAATGTGGGGAGCGGGCTTTCCAGAAAAACCTATTTTTTAGCAGGAAAAAAAAAAAAAGGGAAAAAATAAGAAAAAAAAAAAAAGCAACTCCCCACAACTTAGCAGAAGGCAGGATTTAGCCTTCACACAAATATTTGAAAGTGTGAAACTTCCCGAGCAATCATCACAACTCTGCCGAGATGGGAACGGAGACTTCCAGCAATCTCTGAAGCCGCTCAATCAAGGACTCTTAATTTTCCATTTGAGCAAGAGGAACCGCTGCGAATGGAACATTTATTAACACATGCGCCTCACACGCACAAAGAGAGTTATATTTACAAAGAATTAAACTTGAGAGCATGAAATAGCCTTGTAACCATATGACAAAGATACACTTAAAGAGATGTAAACACTAGGTGCAGGGAAATTTGCCAGGTTAGAGTCAGCTGTATCACTCTGTTTTATTACTATACAACTGTTTACTGAGAAAAGACAGATGATGGCTGATATACTCTGTGTGTTATCATAAGGGCTTGCTTGGGAGCTCTTTGTGACTGACAATTGCTACAGCCCTATGCAAAAACCTGGCCTGGGGAGTTGTTTTTCTTTTAATTCTTCTCTGTCCATCATTCCAAAGCATTAACAATTCTTTTTAGAAAAGCAAACTGGCAAAGCATCCTGAGTGTTTTGTATCACTCCCATGAGACAGTCACTAAAGAAGTTTAAATCGTTCCTTCTTCTTCTTACAAGGTTATTGGGTATGGTTCTTCCAAGGATAAATTTTTTAAATCTTCTCCCCTGTCTGGGCTAAGTAAGTCCCAGGTTCACACAGCATTTTCCTGCCCAGATCTTGGAGAAAACACCATGAAATACCTTTATAATAATTCTCAGCTCCAATTCTGCTGCTAACAGCTCCTAGAGTGACTTATAAGAGGACGTGGTGTTCCTGTGCCTCCCTGGAGATGTGCAAAGCTGCCTTCAGGTTGCCCTGAAATGGGTTTGAAGGAACCCAGAAGAAGAGCCAACGCAGCACATGTGCCTCTCTCATCTGATTCATTTCCATGACTAAAAAAAGGATTTCCAGGTATCTGAGAGAGGTGGTTTAGAGCATGTTGGGCTTGCTGTATCCTTACTGGGGTCACAGCACCAGGACTGCAACACGAGACAGCTTCAGTAGTGTTCCTTGCTTCTTCCCGGAGTGGGTCCCTCAAGTGGGGCTGGAGGAGAAAGGAGGGGAAGAGTGGAGAGCTGTGGAGGCAGGTGTTCCCTTCTCCCCATCTCTACTTCTGCAGATAATTACACAGCAGGGAATTCAAGGCCCAGTTCACCCTGCTTCACTTCAGGTACCCGAAGCACTGAAGTTATGAACCAAATCACTCTGTTCTTCCTCTGCAGTCAATGGAGAGAACAAGAAGGATGTTCAAAAGGGATGAATCATCCCTCAGGGTCTTTTCCATCTGGGATGAGCCCAGGCCCTGCTATCTGCTGTCACTGAACCAGAAAGTCACCATCGCCTCCCTCTCTTCACTATTTCTTTTCCCTGCCTGTGACAAAAATTTTGGCCTGTTCTTAGGTTCAAGTATTTTGCTCTGTCTTGCCTGAGGAGAAAAGGGGAAGGGTTGTTTCCTTATGGGTTCCTGATCTAAATGAATTATTGCGAGGCGTTTTTTTTTTAAAGCCTTGGAAAGGGGATTTGAAGCTATTGTATTTATCTGACCATTATGAGCACTGTAAAACATGCTGTTTCACATTGTAACATAAGCTCTTTTTTAAAGTATGCCCAGAGTATTTGTAATTGTTATCAGGCCCAGATGTATCCGAGTGTCAGCATGAAGCACTGAGAGTTGGCTCAGATGTACAGAATGTAATTAGCTCAAAGCCCTGTGCGCTTAGTTTGTAGTGGAAGCACAGACTGATAATAAAACCAAAAAAAATGAAAGTGGCAAAGGTTAAAATCTATTGTTCACAGTGCTAAAGCTGTTCTGGGGGAAGCCAGTGCTGGCTGCTGCAGTGTTGGAGTGCTCAGACTCCAAACGAGATCAGAAGTGAGCCAGTGACAAAGGTTAGTTCAAAATAGGTGATGATAGACTAACATTAAATCGACATTATTCTCACAATAGTGGCCCAGACATTTGGTCTATCTAGTCTGGTATCCTGCCTCTGACTCGCGCCAATTCCCTCATGTGTCCGGAGGAAGAATAGCATATGATCCACACACCCACTTCCCACTGAGCTTCCAGTGACTTGTGAAATCCCAGATGTGGTGGGAGTGCGGGGATGGTACAAACGGTTCCTGAGCTGCATGGGAACCATCTATTCACTCATGTACTCATCTACATGGCTGCCAACTTGCTTAGCTTGGGGGTTTTTTTCCTGTTGTTTTTGTCATATCCAGGAAAAATCTGATTTTTCTGATAGACACTTGCTGGGAACATAGGAACACCTCCATCTCCACCTACTGCTGCCCTCTACTGAGTGGGCACGCAAGCTCGTGTTCACGTTTCTGGAGCTCAGCACTGCCCAAATTAAAGAGTCTTCTTTTGCTTGAGTGACTTTGAAGCATGTGGATTTGATCTCTATCCCTACAGCCACTATGACATTTCCAAAGGCTTTTGTGTGCACTATGGTGACAAGCATGCCTTTCCAAGGTGGCTATCAGCTCGTTAAAGTACAGACACTTTCTGGGTTGATTGTTGTTAAGGAGACAAATCTTAGCACTTGCAAAAAGCTCTGATAGTTACAGTGCTCTGCACTGATATAATGCATAGGGATGTGGATGTATTTAAATTTAGATGTGTGCACTTGCATCACATTCACAAATGCAATAAACAATATCTAATAACATTAATAAGGCACAGGCACATACCAGTTCACAACAGGAAATTCAAATCTGAGGGTGACATGCTGATCTCGACTCCCTCTGTTTAGAAAAAATAAGTCAGAACAGCTTGAGTGAAGGACAGAGTGTCACAGCCTTAACTTGAACATTTCCTGGCTTTTGTTGGTTTGTTTCACAGCCTTCACATTCCTTAAACATAGGTTTGTTTGATTTTAATTTCCTTTTCTCCGTTAAAAGAATGAAGAAACGTGTTTGAGGGGAGCCCTGAGCATGATTTCTTTTCACAGCCACAGCTGAAATTTCCTATGTTTGTTTTTTCTTTTACAATGTTTAGTGTTAAAGACGAACTTCTGGGGAGGTGATGCAGCCAGAGACAGGACACATGTTTCTGACAAGAAAGACTGTCTCAGTGTACGTTGGTCATCCAGCACGTGGTGGACCTTAGTCCAAGTTCTTCATCAACAGCCACAGACTTTGGTGAGGGGCCTTAGGCCAATGTGCATGTTTGCATCTGTATGGGGATTGTGGTGCTGTGGTGTCTAATTCTGTGGTATTTGCTTTGCTGCTGGGTGAAAGAAAAACACACAAAAAAATCCAAAACCCATGTGTTTGAGCCACATGAGAGAAGGGCCTTCTGACTTGGTTGGTGTGAAAGGAAGCCCAGTTACCTGTGTTTCTTTTACAATTTTCACACTCAAGTGCACAAGTGCTGCTGTCTTAAATCCCTTCTTCTCCAGAGCTTGACAGACTTAGGCCTTGCTTCACAGTTCAGATCCACAGCCTTTTCCCATGTCATATGATTATATCATATAAATAAAAAGTTCTGTTAAGTGAGATCCTTCTTTTCACTTTCAAATTGCTGTTATCACCTCAGTTTATCCCTCCTACTCAGTCATTTTGTCTGAAAGAATTCCTATAGAGGAACAAGAGGCTTGGCCATTGTCCTGTTTGTATTTTCCCATGTAGAACCACATCTTGCAACGGTATTTCAAGAATTGACCTTACCTACAGGATGCTATTTTTGTTGTGATTGTTCTAACCCAGTGACAGAGGGATCATTCATATACTTTCCATTTTTCTGTATCATAAAAAAGAGACACAGAAAGCTAGGAAAGGATTGCAGAGTTATCAAGAAATGTGCATGATATGGAGGGAGAGAAATCAATGGGAGGGAAATTCCCAGTGCCATTGGCTCCTTTTGTTGGTGCTCATGACAGGAATAGTTTCTGATAGACTGTTAATCCAGAGCCTGGATACAAAGCCCAGCGAGGGTTATAATACCACATTAGTGAGTGAAGCAAAATAGGTCTACAGGATGCTCCAAATGGGTTATCCCTAACAGTGAAATAGCACAAGGGCAGAGATGAGGGGAAAATGGCAGCTTTGAAATTCCTTCAAGAGCTTCTCAGAAAGGGAATTTGCCCCACTCACTCTGTTCCCACTCTCCTGGGATTTTTGCAGGCTCTCACACCTCCAATTACTCATTAATTTTTTCCCCTCTAGCCTCAGTTCTGCAAAGTCAACATGGCTTATGAAAATCAAGTTGTATTCTGTATACTTAATACATCATCTCTAAGAATAATCATTTTGGAATCTGAACTTGTTTCTGTTATCTGGCTCAGCTTGACAATGATTTATGAAGCAGAAAACAAGACAGCTTCATTTTCATAAGGCAGCCTGAACCTTCTGGACAAGGAAGAGCTCTGAAAGTTGTTTTGACTAGTAAACTGAAACAAACATGACACAAAAGTCAATACAACTGCAACATCAGCCTCTCATTTTACAGAGTAACTTTCCTCAGCTAGAGCAATCTGACAGTCAAAATGTTGTGATATTCGATAACATTCTGCATCTTCACTAATTACAACTGCGGGGTACTTGCCGTGATGGGCATTTTCGATGCAAACGAAGTACAAGGCAGCCATTCACAAAGCATGTCTGGTTAGCAGTTAAAAGGACACTGTCATCGCATTTGGCTTACATTTTATTCCTGTGGATAGAGATATTACACATTATATTTGAACATTAAT
This sequence comes from Oriolus oriolus, assembly GCA_013400235.1. NCBI lineage: Eukaryota > Metazoa > Chordata > Aves > Passeriformes > Corvidae > Oriolus > Oriolus oriolus. The sequence goes on along the minus strand of VXBT01000053.1, from coordinate 33,984 downwards.
CTGGATTTATATTAGCTCTCGGAAAATATGAGCTGAGTTATGTGAATCAGTCCGTGTTTATTCGGCGATGAGCGTGTTGAAATACATGTGATTGATTCTTTGGAGTTTCATTCTATATTCGCTGCCATTATGCAGCTCTGAGAAACTGGAAGATGCAATTCCCATGAAGATCTTAGAAAAAGTCTCAACAATTTCAGTTCAAGTAGACTCCTCACCCATTGCTAGTAATATAAAACATATGGCATATGCCAGAGACAATGTAGCTGTGTATATATCTGCTGCTTAGCTTATTGCACCTCCTTTTAGTGTGCAATAAGTAATGTAGATAGTACAAATCCTTCCATATGAGATTAATTTATTTTGAGCCTTTCCTTAATGATTTATAAAACATAGCAGCAAACTGACTGTGGTGGAAAACACCATGAAATGAGGCAAACTGAAAATTTTTAAGATGCCCAAAATGTGAGGAGAAATGTTTTATTTTATTTTGTACTCTGTATATCAGACACCCAGAAAGTGAAGTTAGTCTATCCATTAATATTAAGCAGAGCTAGTCGAAATATTTCAAACCATATTTTGGAGGATTTTACAAAATTATAATATTATGAAATAGCAATATTAAAATAAATAGATATTAAATGATAACGTTAACTTTCTAGATTTTATTCTTGCTACAGGTGGTGCTTTAGATAATTGTATTACAGGTTTTATTTGGAAGTATCCATTAAAAGTTTGCCTGTCATCTAGGTAAATTTGGTGCTAACTTTCTCCAGATTTTGAAATGATATATTCATAAAACAGAACTGTTATTGATGAGTAAAATCTGTTAAAGAATATGGTCAAACACTTTTATGCAAAAAGTGTCAGTCCAACATTTCTTGAAACCAACTCTTGGTGGATCCCTAAACAGAACCTAGAAGATACAGCTGCATATTGCAGCCCTTCATAAAGCCATAGAAACATGGAATATCCTGAGTTGGAAGGGACCCACAAGGGTCATTAAATTCCAATTCCTGGCCCAGAACAGGGACCCCCCAACAATCCCACCCTGTGCCGGAGAGTCTTGTCCAAACGCTCAAGCAGGAGCGCAATGTAAGGAGTTGCTTATGGATTCATTTACTTGCATTATCATGAGAAGTGATACAACCCAGCTTTGCCAAGGAGGCAAAGCTGGGTTGTACAGTGCCTTTCCTCTCTTGTCACCAGAGAAATCAAGAGTAGCTCCACTTTAAATCTCTATGGCTGCGTGGACTGGAACATGCCCAGAACTGCTCTTTGCCCTATCCCCCTGCCTCCCTAGAGCACTGATTATTCCTATTCTCGAGCTATGAGCTTGCTTGTAGCTCTGCTGACCTTTCCAACACGTGGTTCATGGTGTAAGGGTTCCTACATGTGGGGGTGACACTCCAGTACGGGGTCAGTGTCCCCACCAGCACTGTGACAGCTGGGTGGGGACACTCTGGTGACTCAGTGGCAAGTTGTCTTTTCGCACTCTTGGGCCATAATGTACCTTCGCTTCCATTCCTCCCTCCCAGATTTTTTCCCACCCCTTCATTTTTCAGATCAATAAAACCAAGAGCATACGATGCATGGAGAATATTGGATTTTTGAAGCTTTACAGTTAAGTCAGTCAAATGTGAGTGAAAAATCCCTGATGTTTTAGTCCCAGCATCAGTACGGAAGTAGATTGTGTACTTGACTTTAACAATCTTCCAAGATATAAAGCCATTTGACTGAGGTCATACTTAAGATAATAAAACTCTCTTTGATGAGGTTCATTTACATATTTGTTTTCCTTGCTTGAGCCCATTTTTTTGTATAGATTTAGTGCAGTTGTTTACAATGCTGGAATTTTTATGATTAAGGTCATACATGAGAATATTTACAACATCAGGAATAAACACAACTCTTATTTAAGAAGCATATCCTGTTCCCAAATGAGATCCAAGCCCGGCTTATAATGTCATGCATTTGTAGAGCACTTAATAAATGTTTATTTTCAAATGCAATTATAAACAATTCTTGCATTGTTGCGGTAGGACATGGACTTCACGTCTCTTGACATTAGCACAGGAGATATCCATTAGGCAAGATATGCCTCTTTGAGAGGTAGTTTGACCTCCAGCCCTGTCTGCAAAGGGCAACCCCTTGCTTTGTGACACCCTGGATTGCAAATGATACTTTCATTCATATCTTGATGGGTTCAAGGAAACACTCTAAATAAATATATGCACACAGGCATGTCTTGGATATTTAAAAAAAATTAAAGTTAGCATACAAAGCTTCAGGCCACCATTACCTGTAGAGAATAATGAATTTTGGGGTGATGGGGCATACAGTCACTTGAAACAGCAGCGATATCACAAATATTTTCAGAAAAGTGACCAAGAGCTTGGGTTTGGTTTGTTTTTCTTTCTCGCTCATGGCCCCTTCCCCTTTGTATCAAATCCACAGACGTTCTGGCAACAGACCTCTCCTGTTGGAGGGACAGAGAAGAAAAAAAGAATACTAGAAAAACAATAGGGAGATGTAACACGTGCACTGTAATTAGATGAGGAAGCCATTAATTATGTTGTTTTCAATATCCTCTAAAAGGGTTGCCCACCCCTAACTACATATTTATACATATTTACTTGTTAATCAATAAAGGAAAATGGCTACATTATTTTGATTAAAACATCAACCAAATGTGTGGCAATAAAATCAAATTTCAGGGGGAAGGTAAAAAAAAAGAAGGAGAGGGAGAATGAGAGAGATAGCTATGTATGCCTTCCTCTAGACCATGATATATGACATTTTCAGGCTGCTAGGAGAGCAGACACATTAAGAAAATAGTGCTAATGATATTAAAGTACTTTACAAGGCTTGTTACTAAGCGCTGACAAACCTGTCAAGTGTATAATGTAGGAGGCTATTGTAGCGTTCTCAGAAAACCATACCTCTGCCCCATTTCAGTGCAATCTCCTAATAATGGAGCTGCTATAAATTCTAGCCAGCAATGGGACAGACTCCTGGCTTCTCACCCCAATGTGAAGACATGATAAATATAAAAGAAAATGGCTGTCAGTTTTGGCGCCCGAACCTTATTACAAAGTCTTAATCTTACTGGCCTCAGCACCTTTTATCACCGCCTTGTTATGAGCTGATGGCTTTTTTATTTGCTGGGAGATGGAGGATGTGTCATTTGATGTCCTTTTATGTAGCCACTGCTCTGTCCTCTCATGGAAAAAAAATCTTTTTTTATATGTTTATTACAGTAACCGATTAAATGCAAGGCTCATGCTGTGTTTGGTGCAAGCATCTTCCCGGCTGATTTTTGCAGAAGCCTGGATTTAGATAGTCAGATGCAGAGTTATTAAGAATGTGGGCACAATGGAGTATTATTTTATTTTCCGGCTCCTGGAGTGTTGGCATCGCTGTTGGTGTTATTATTTATTATTATTTATTGTTTTGCTTTCCGTATGGATTTTTCCTTCTTGCCAAGGTCAGAAAGAAACCGTAAGTCCTGGCTCATTCTCTTTCACTCTTCCCTCCCCATCGCCTCTCTCTCTCTCTCTCTCTCTTCCTCTTTACAAGTGTCAGCCACAAAGATGATGGGCCTGTAAACAAAGTTTGACTCAAAACTCAGCTCAGGTTCAATCAGTTTGAACTTTAAGATGAGATATCTCACAATTATCTAAATATTATTCCTAAACCTCACAGCTGACTTCCTGTCTTCTTCGTTTATGGCAAACAAAAGACTGAACTCCACTTGAAACAATGACCCTGTCAGAGCCCTTATCCCCCCAAGAACTGCAGCAAAGTGCCAGCATCAGGTACTTAACTCAAGATGACATTGATGGGTTGCTTTCAAGCTGTGGCCGGAGACTCCATCACTTGTTCTTATCCTCAATTTGAAGTTGGGGCGGCCTACTTTGTTGCTCCAGAGGAGTCCCCTCCCTCTGATTTTTGTCTGCCAGATGGTGACCAGGCTCTGAGCAGGGCTGGACCCATTAGCCGAGCTCCCCATCTAGTGGCTGCCAGTGTCGGGGGGGCAGCAGGCAGGAGCTCGAGCAGGACCTGTCGCCCTCCAAAGGCTGAAGATGAACCAAGGAAGAGGGCAAAACCAGAAAAAGATTTAAAGAAAAAAAAAAGAAAAAAAAAAAAAGAGGTAAAAAGAGTAGGTTTTCCAACCCAGTTCATCTCCTGTGTGAGTCAGTCTGGGCTTCTCTGTCCTGTACACTGATCTTCTCAAGACCCTAGCACCACAGCTCGTGAGGACAGGGGATGCATCTGCACATGAGTGCACTCAAACTTCTCTGGCTCTGTAACACAGAAATGCCCAACAGAAATATGCACCCAGTCTCCCATGCCTACTCCTCTTCCCTAGAAAGGCTCCAGCAGGAATGGCCATATTTAACTGGTCATCATGCAGTCACATTGTCAAGGAAGCTCCTCACAAAATGTAATTTACAATCTAAATGGATTTAGGAGACAACGCAGTAGGAACAAGAATCATAAAAATATGAGATAAAGTTAGAGCTATCTCTAACTTTCCTCGGCAGATCAGTGTTAGGAATAAAATATTTTTGAGTTTAGGACTTCACCTGAGCCAAACTGGCTGTATATGTATGCATATTAGAACTGTCATGTAGGTACTGATACTGTAGATATGATGTGCGGTTTATTTTTAGGTTGCAGCTGATGAGGAATTAGGTTCCTATGAGTGGCATGGAGCTGAGCAGCTGGGTAAAGGATGGAGACCGTATGGATCCTGACTGTGGGAAAAGTCTGAGCCTGAGCTCATACATTGTAAGACATCAGAGGGGATCAAGCGCTTCTCATCATCCCCCTTGCTCAGCACTGCCCCGGCTCTGGAAGGAATTTCAATATGAGTTGGAGATCACAATCAATCATCCACAAGAAGTTTGGTCAGTTCTGCTGCACAATGAGCTGTCATAAAGCCCAGGCATGGACTCAGCTGAAGGATGAGAGGTAGACCCTGCAGTGAAAGGACCTTTCTCTCCCTTACCAGCTGCTGGGCATTTGTTGTATTGGGGTTTCTAAAGGGTAACAGCTTCTCAAGCTGGTTTCCGTGAAGATGTATCTGGTGATTGATATATTAGGAATAAGAACTGAGAAAGAGGAATAAATGGTTTGACCTGGGATATCCACAAAGTTTTTTACACTTGCATCCATCACACATAACACCTTTCTGACTCTTATATCTCAATATCCTTTATTCTCTCTTATCATCCTGTAGCTAAAATAAAACACACCAGTCCTTAATGTGTCCTGGAGTATTAGCTTGTTGCATATCTTCGGAAGTGTGTTTGCACTTTAAAAGCAACCTTGAGGGTGAGAGAGCACAGGACCAGTGTGGTAGTTACTGTAATAAGGCACTTGTGGTTTGCTAAAGCACAAGGGGAAGAAAAACAATTGATGAAAAACTCAATAGGATGGGAAAGGCAAATTGCTTGGCTAGAGATTTAATTAAAAAGGAAACAGCCCTCCCCATTTAAAGGTCGGTTTGCACCCCTTAAATTACAAAAAGAACTCGAGGCTGAAATCAACACACAGTGCATGTTAATAAGAGAGAGCAGCAGACTGTGCAACTGGTCCAGCTCTTCTCAGGCAGGGCCAGAAGGCTGCAAGACATGGCCAGTGCACGCCAGCTATCACTGGGACCTGACTACAGGGTCTACCAGCAGCAGAAGTGATGCTCACCTGGATCACGTAAAACATGCAGAAGGAAATACAATGCGGCTTAAGTCTCTGTTTGCCATTTTCCTCCTTCTATCTCCCACCCCTCCTCAACAGCCCTTTATATATTACCCTTGGCTTTGTGCAGCACTTTCACTGCCATGAGTGCCTCTCTCCCATGGGAGAACTTGATGAAGGTTATCCATTGTCACCCAGTGTTATACTGGGATGTCAGGACACCTTGGATAAACGGTTTACATGAGATGCTGCCTCTAAGTGCATCCTCGGAAAAACTGCCATTGCCCTTTGCTGAGAAAGTTAACATCATAAAGTGAAGGCTGCCTCCGACCAAATGGGAATGACATTGCAGATTAAGGGCTCTTTAAATTATGCATTTAGTTCAGACTCCCGGGGAGACAGTATATGAGATAAAGCTAGCAGACTTACTCTGCAGCCTGGCTCTGGAGCCGAAGACATTTTTAAAACATTTTGCCAAAAATACTTCTGTAGAGGTAAAAAAACCCCTACCCAAAACCAACAAATCCAAAACAACAAAAATACTCACTCAGTCTTGTCTTTAAGGCACATGTTACTCAAATGAGGAAAAAAGAAAGTGAAGAAAGGAGAAAGAACATTTCCCAGGGATTTAGAAGGATGGTGACTATTCAAGTTTTAATAATAAGATTTTTATGTCAGAATTCCTGTTAGCAGAACTAGTATTACAATTTCCCAAACATTTATTAGATTAAGAATGCTCTTATTTGCTTTCCAGTCTGATCACCCCCACACACATAATGTCCCTGGCAGCACTGAAGTATTCAGGACATCCTCACAGCTTGTACCTGCTGAGACAGATTTGAGAAAAAAACCCTCTTGGTTCCCGTTTGCATGCAGCTCTGTAACCTGTAACTTCCTGCCTTCATTTAGCAGAGTTTAAATTGCAAATTCATGTTTCTTAAAAATGCTGTAACATCATAAGTGGGACAGTTTTATGACAGCTCTGAATTACCAGACAATACTGACACATGCCGCGTGCACTTACTTTGCCTACCAGTTATGGCTGTATTTATCTGCCCATATGTCACTCTGTGTCTAACGCATCTATTTACCACGTTGAGATGGATATTCCACAATTGAGGGCTCTTAGTGCATCCTTTAGAATGTTAAAAAAAAAAAAAAAATCTCGTTTCTCAGATAATTTATTTTATAGGTGATAGTTCTGCCTTTTTTAGGGATTTTACAGTCATCTTTCTGCAGTTCCTTTATTTCCAGATGACACTGACTTGGAACTCTTCCCTGACAGGCAAAATGGGCTGGGCCTTCATTTTATTGATGGTAAAACACAGAGACGGCACTCGCAGGCATCTGTAGGTGAATCTGGGTTGGATTATGCAGAAGATAAACTCTCTTGGCTAGGGGATCGACAGAAGAATTCAAAACCAACATTCAGTGAAGATTTGACAGTCTTCTTTACCCTCTTTCCATCCTCCACAAACTCACACACACCCCACAAAATGTTGTGAGCCTCCCTGCCCTGCTTTCATGCAGCCAGCTGGCATCAACCAGCCACGGTTCTGGTGAAATGGGACAAACTCCCAGCACAAAGTCACTGGTGACCAGGAGGGACAGGCAGCTGGGGGAGAGATGTTCCATCTGCAGTTCCACATAACCACTGCAGCCAAAGCAGTTTTAATAAGCACTGACACTCCTTCTGGATATTTTGACCAAGCTGGAAAACTGGCAATTGTCTGGTAGCTCCCCTCTCCCTGAGGTGACAAAACTTGGGTGCAATGAGGCATTTTTGCCTTTTATTTTATGCAAAAATTTTCATGTGTTTTGTAGCTTTAGCTGTATTTCTAAATATCAGGCAGTAAAAGTTCCAAAAAACTTATAAAGTTGTCAAATTTGTGGAACATAAATATATATATATGTACAAATGCACACATATGTGGAGAGACAGAAAGAAATAAAGGCACAGAGAGAAAGGGGCAGAAGCATATGCACATTTAGATGTATGTATATTATGCACACATATAAATATGTGTTTTTTCAGGACCTTTACCAAGATGTGTGATCTGCTTTGACCAATGCTCACCAGCATGCTTTGCGATTTTACTCTCAATTATTTTAGACATAATTACAGTGATCTTTATTCATCCAAAAGAAAGCATAATGTTCTGTCCAAATACACCAACAGATGCAGCTCCCTATGATTCAAATCCTCACGAGTTTTGCCTGAGCTGGAGTTGCCTCTACTCCAGAGGAATCATCTCTGCCATCACAGAAATGTTGCCATTTTGGGGTGAAACACAGCAACGGTGTGATTAAGGGCAGAAATACTTCACAGTAAGCCAGGCCCAGGTCTGAAATGTGGTGTGTCTGACAGCAATCACCATGGAGAATTTTGGTCAGTAAATAGGTTTTTTCCTCCAGGTCTTTATCTTGCAAAAAGTTCCACAGGTCATTAGCACCTACAAGCTGGTTTACCTCATGGTCAAAAGTTATCTACTCCTACCACACAAAGCCATTAAAATGGCACTTTAGGTGCAATTCAGTGATTCTAAGGACTGTCACTTGTTCAATCTGCTACCGCTTGCTTGCAGCATTTGAAGCTTGAACATCTGCATCGCATTGGAGAAGGAATGGAAGCCAGGTATTGACCAGACCTGACTGCTCACAAGAGCTCAGAGACAGATGAGACAACCTCTTTCTTCCACAGATAAGGAGAAATCTGGCCTTTTTTACTCCACTTGCTAGACAGACAGGAAAATTACTCCTTCAAGGTAGAGCAAGAGCAATTGCACTATCCCCTTAATCAGTACTTGCAGCATATCAAGCTCATCATCTTGATGGTAATAGCTGTTTGACAAGTCAGGATAAAAGTGATAGTCTTCTGAAAATGAGATAACAATCCAGTTTAAAAAAGGAACCAAAAGAAAAGAAAGGAAGAAAAGAAAAGGAGAAAAAAAAATATATATGACCCAGTGTGAGGTGTCTTTTAATTTAATTTCATCCAAGGATAACAGTTTACCCAAAAATGTCTTCTGTGAGTCACGTACGGTATTTCAATCTGTCATCTTGTATTGACCTGGCTAACATGGAAATATACTGCACTGAGCTTTTGTTGGGCTTACCAGCTTGGTCTAAAATCTTATGATTTCTTTTTTAGATCATAACTGTGCTGAGCTATCTGCTTCCACTTTCTTCTCTCACACGCAGAGAGCTCAAAATGGAAAATTCATCCAAATGCAAAAAGAAACAGCATGATCTGGCTCACAGCTTCTCAGAAGTACAGGCAAAATTGAATTTTACTGTTTTCCTAAAAATGAAGGCCCAGAGTCAAGCCAGTGCTATCAAAGAAAAGGGAAATGGCTGCAGTAGAATAGGACTAGAAAGAGCCAGGCAGAGCAGCAACATGGAAATGTGCTTTTCCTGCTGTTATAACAACTCTAATACTGCTTTATTTTAGCAAGAATTACTTTAAAAAGTTATTTACAAACTTCCACAAGAGTAAACTGCAAGAAATGGCTTGTATACATTGATAGCTTGCAAAATAATTATTATATTAAATATTAATTTAATAGTTATGCCATTAAATATTAAAAATAAACATTATTCTGTAGCTGAATCAGCAGCAGAAATGAGTTCAGCCTTGCATTGGTTAATTCTGAGAAAAGGTACCAGCTGGTCAGGTTGCTGCTTTTTAACTGCTGAAGTGTCTCTGAGAATTCAGTTTCCAATTCAAATATTTATCATGTCAGAATTAGTTTTCTGGGAATCTTCTCTAGTCTTTTCCTTAAGGTAACCAAAAGAATAAAATAAAATGACCATGTGCTGGTCTATGAGTATTCCTTACAGTGAACTTGGTTCCTGGAAGCAGAAGAGGAGAAAATACATTCAAAGCAAATGTATTTAAAACTGAATAAATCTTCACAGGGCTTTGCTTGAACATTTTGTCTCCTCTGGTATTTGCTCTGCTCTGGTTGTTGCTTCTCATGCTTAATTGATCAATCTCTCTATACTGTTAAAGCTGTGGCACCAGGAAACTGTCGTAAACCACGGCAAATTCTGAGAAATCCAGTGCTCGTGTAGCCCAGCAGTGGGATCAGAGATTTCGTACTGAACCCCTCCTCCTCCAAAAAAACCCCGACAAAAACCAGAAAGCCCAAACCTAGGCAGAACAATGGTCTGTTTTTCAGCTGGAAAAGGAGTATTTCATGGAAGCCACGCGATGTTAGAAGTTGTGCCAAATGGCCGCAAGAACAGGAAGCGGAGAATGGCCAGGCATGTGTTCTTACAGGGTGTTCAGCAGATTAAAGGCTTACCTGAGACTGATCACAAAAGCAATCCTAAAAAAATGAAGCTGAGACTTTCACAAGTATGACCTTCCTTGCAAGATTTGCAGAAAGTTGTCCCTGCCCATGGCACTGGGGTTGGAGCTAGATGATCTGTAACGTCCCTTCCAACCTAAAACATCCTATGATCCTATAATTTCCTGCATTTTCAAAACCCACGGGGAATTGGGTCCTTTTAAACCTCTTTTTGAAATCTGCGGTGCCAGCCAGGTAGTTTATACCTTCTATTTTCCCACACATTTTCTTAACATGCCAATGCCCTTTACCTCCAGCTCTTTGCACTAGCAGGACCTTCAGATCCCAGCCAAAGTCCTACAAACATGCAGCACTACATTTGTTGTTGAGAAGTCCTTGCAATCTAAACAGATCAGGCAAGGTAAGAAGAGAAATGGAATCACATTAAGGGATAATGATTTGTCCATGCTCTTAAAGAACTCCTTGGCACCAAAGTGAGCCCAGCTCTCTGCCTGAGGCCTTACTGTCAGCTCGCCAAACAGATATGGAAGGACTAATAAAAGTCAGTCAATATTTAGATGGTGCCATAGTAGCTTATTATTTAATGTAACTGAGTAGGAAAGTAGACGCAATGCATCTAAAGATCTGTATTTCAGCAGAATCCTTCCTTTATGAAGATGAATAGGGAAGCACTGGGACAAGGAGCATTTCTTTCACTGCTTGATAACGCTTAAGACAAAGTATTTTGAACAATGATAATTGTGCCTCAGATTTCTACGCTGCTTCATGACAGAGAAAATATTGCCACAGATACTTAATTTTTTCCTGGAAGAGTGTTTTATACTGGCCACTTGTTGATACCCCTTTCTATTTTATTTTTCTGTCCTCTGGTTCATTTCTGCTTTCAGCAGCGTGCTGAAAGTCCTTTATCCTGATCTATAATCCCGATGTAGTGAGGTGGGAGTTTTTACCAGCGTGGCAGTCTGTCTTTCTCCAGCACAACGCAGCCCCTCAGCAGGATCTCTGCTCAGCATAAAGAGGTTATCTCTGAATACAGATAACTGGCTGCCGAAGGCCAGTAAGAAGATTTTTGGAGAAGTGCTGGTCACAGGCAGGCGAGGTCTCTAACCCGCGTTCTACCCCAGTAACATGAGACACTCTGTAACTTATATCATTCTGAGTAATGTTCTCCATCACACGCAATTCACCTTCCTTTCTTTTTTTTTTCCGTTTTCAGCTGGCTTTGTTGTTTGCGTGGTGTCAGTAGGAATGTGCTTGGAGCAGAGTTATATGGCATCATTTGGAGAAACATTGCGTTAATAACCAGAGTTCAAGGGCAAAGGATATAAACGGAGCAAATTACAAGTCTGAGCAGATATATGGCTTTTGCTAAAAGGGACACAGGCTGCTACTTTTATTTACTGGGTGCTGGAGCGCTTGCAAAAAGGTGCAAGAAAACATGAATACATTTTTAAATGATACTTGGTAGTTTAGAAAAGCAATGCAAATTTTTAATCTAGAGAGAAAGGCTGTTTGAGGGTAAAAATAAATTAAAAATTGCCTATCCTTGTAGTGACTTTGTATTTTTTAACCCTACACTCCTCAAGTGCTAGCATCATTCAGATGTTAGTGACCCAACTTTGCCCTGACTGAAATTTGGAGGTATTAAAGCAGACATTAACAATAAAACAATGGCAGGTTCAGAGCAACCATTCATCTAACCTCAGCTGTAATTAAGTTTCGGCTTTGAATGGCTCAGTCTACACCCTTGATCCTCTGGGTTCAGCCACCACCTCTCCGTTATCTCTGGATTAGGTGGCGAATCTCCTGCCTCCGTGACTCAGCACAAACCCCAAACCTCAGTCCCTGGAGGGATCAAAGTCTGCTAAAGGGCTGAGGAGTTTCAGGCAAATTCTGTCAAGCTTGTCACAGCGTGGGATTATTTCATTTCACAGCCTGTAATACAATTTCATGTACTGCTATTGACTATGGCAATAACTAACGGGAACATTTTGTTTATCTGATTTTCTGAGGCTGCAGATTCATCACTAGTTTTATTTCATTTTTTCTTAAGTGTTTCATAATTTATTTTTTCTAAACTACAAGATACTACTGAAATTCATTTTTCTACTATTGCTGGACATACATTACTGCTGATTACCAAGCAAGATATATAATGCAGCCTATAAATAATAATCTCCTCTGGTGAAAGGATATCCAAAATAAAATCTTTCCTATTTCAAATTCTTTGAGTCTCTATTTTTTTAAAATCAGCTCATTCTTCAAGTATTGTTTTTACAGCTTGTTCTACAAGTGGGCAAAGAGAAAAAAAACACACCAAAACCCAAAGAGTTTAAAAAATGAATTTTCTGAAAACATCTGGTCTCCCTCCTTTGTCACAGTGCCACAGAAAATATTTCATCTAGCAAATTGCAGGTGATTTTTAAACACACAGAAGTTAGGAAAATATTAAGGAAGATTTACTCCCATCTAAGAAATATTTTATAATGCAAAAATGAGTACAAATATTAGTGTGTAGAAAAAAGATAAGAAAAATTGAAATCTTTGTGAGGAAGAAGAATGCTAGGGGAGTGTTTCATTTCATATTATTCACCGAAACCCCCAAACTTTTCTTATTTTTGCTGTTTGCTGTTTAAAGGACACTTCCTCGCTTGGTGGGTTCTGAGCTGACATTTTTACACAAAACAAAAATCTTACTATGATTTTAATACCATACAGTATAACAACAGCTGTGCACATTGCAGTAAGATATAAGTAAGAAAAACAGAAACTGAGTATTTAAGTAGGCAATTGAATTATGAAAGGTTTATTTTTTTTTTTTTTAATATACAATGCATTGCTCACAGCAGAAATCACAGTTTAACTCACAGATCGGCAGAGTTATATTTTATAACCAGTGGAAGCACCTGGGCATTTTGGCGGTCTGTGAGGCAATTGCAGTGGCAGCACAAGCTGATCCACGCTCGGGAAGCGGGTTCTCTCCCCGCTCTGCAACGTGAAGCCTATCCAGTTTCCCATATGACATATTCTTTTCTCCCACTGGGACATAATAGAAACTAATCTTCAACACCTAAACATTCCGAGTCGAGTCCTTTTGTTAAAGTCTTTTTATTCATTTCAGCCGGTGCCGGTGCAGCGGCGAGCCCACGTGTATTTACATACACGAAGAACCCCGCTGCTCCAAACTCTCTGCTCGGAAGACAGGGCAATTAATCATCCCCAAATCCTCCCGCCGCGCGCGCCGCGGCTCCGACAGCCAGCATCCCCAATCAGCCAGGGCAGGTGGGACGCGGGCCGGCAGGACAGCCTTGCACCCTGACCTGCCACCGGTGCGCTCCCTTCCTCTCCCCCTCGCATTGCTGAGTAAGAATAACACCATTAACAGTGTCCTTGCAATCAGCTAAACATATTAAAGTCAGGAACAGACAGGTACTGCTTCTGTGGTTTTGGGAGGTCGAGGTTTCTCTCTCTCTCTGTCATTGTTTCTGAGGTAGGAGTGTGGAAGTCCAGAGCTGAAATCCAGCCCCTGTTGTAGAAAGACCTAGGTGATTTTGTGACAGTTTTCCGTTTGAGAACTGAATTTGCCTTGGTCAGCACGTGCTGCCTTTTGTAAACCAAAACCATCTGAGAGCCAGCGAGATGTTTCCGTGGCAAAATAATTATCAAGGACTGACCTGGTTAATTGTACCTAACAGCTAAAATGGTGTGACTGGCAGCTATGTGAGAGCCTTTATCCAAGGACCTTCCCTCCCGCCACAGGCACATGGCCATTAAAACACTCACGACCTCTGTCCCCCTGCTTTTCTTGCCCTACCTAATACCTGCCTTCTTCCCTGTCATCCCTGCTGCACTTTCGTATTTGTATCATCCCTTTTTCTCAATCTCTGGACTTAAATTCCTGTCTCACTTAAATGCTGCCATTTGCTTTTAGTGTCTGTCCATTTAGCCCGTGTGTGGAAGGGCACCAGCCCTGACAAGGTGTTTTTCCCTGTAACAGCCACGCCTGTGGTCAGGGAGACAGGGAAGTCTGTGGAAAGACACCCATCGACACACTGAGCTCAGAGTTAAGCCCATAAATTTCTTACCAAAGATGTCTCATTCCTCTTTGTAAATTACAGGGACCATTGAAAAAAGCTCAATAAAAGCAGCAAAAGTCAATTGGTAATGATATCAGGAATATTAATTCTCCAGAAGTGTAAGTTCTTGGTCAGGCTTTTCTGAAGAGTCTCGTCTTTTCCTTCTAAACATGACAGGTATTCTTTCTTTCTTTCTTTTTGTTTTTTTTCCTAAGGAGATTTTTTTTAAAGTTGCTATTTCCAGCTCCTGGTGAGGCTTGCCCTTCAGCTGCATCGCACTAAGAGCATCTGTGATTTTGTCATTAAATGTTATGCAGATTAGGATGTGCCAGGACAGGACATAGTTGTGTTTGGAGCTGAATTAAAGTTCTGAACAATCTTAGCTGGGTTTAATTAATACAGTGGCAAAATGAACCATTTTGTGCATATGCAAATTGCAAATGACTTCTTTAAAAAAAAATTATGATACTACAAATGTATTTGTTACAAGGTATATTGCAATTGTTCATGGCATTTTGAAACAAAAAAGTCAGTGACTGTCATATATGCTGTCAGTCGGCTAATAATTTGTCGGCTAATAATTAGTTTCCAATGAAACTTGAAATATACGTACCTTTAATATTCATATACTGAATAATTTAATAGTTTAAAAACCTGTCCAAGTCTTTTGGAGAACAAATATACAAGATCTTGAAGTGCAGCTGAGATTTCTAGCTCCACTGTTGTTGTATTCTTTGGGATGAAAATAGTCCAAAACCAAGAAAACATCTTGGAGATAGGAGAAAAGTATGTCTTAAGTACAGATAAACCACATTGTTCTGCACCTTCCTTTCCAGGAAAGACAGCTGACTGTATTCCTTATCTCTAATCATACCCAAGAAATGGTTGTTCTTTTAGGCAGAAATTGGGCAGTGTACAGAAAATCCGACAAAAACAGGTTTTTGAGGAGGGGGAGATGGGGAAAAGCTGGAATGATTCCTTGTCTGCATGAAATGATGACATTTTTGTCCCGGCAGAGGACCCACTCCTTTTGGTGAGCACCAGCTTACCTAAGCTGTCCTATTGATTTTAAATCAATAGTAGTTTCAAGGTCAAAGGAGGTCCAGGCACTGCTCTCCAGGCCAGCTACTCTGGCCCAAAATCATTACTGATGTAAATCCGGGGAGTTGGGCCCATAGAGCCTCCCATCACCTGTGACCAGGCAAATGCAGAAGGGAAACAGCCCCAACAAACCACAGAGGTCTTGCTAATGATTTTCTTTCCCCCCACTATAGCACTGACAGTCTNAAAAAAGAGAAAAAAAAAAAGCCCTTTTTTGGCATGGAAATTGCTTATCTCTAGAGTGCAAATCATAAATCATTCACAAAGATAGTAGTGACTCCAGCCTTTGAGTGTTACTTTGTTAACAGCACAAACTGGTACAAACCAAAAGGAAGAGAAATTAACATTTGAACCATATTGTTTCTGAAGGGCTGGGAGAGCCCTTGCGAGCCTTGGCTCTGCCTTTGTGATGTCACTGCTGGCGCGGGATGAGGTACTGGTGAACTCTCGTCCCCCAGCTCACTCTCAGAGCCTTGCTTGGAGGATGATATTATGCAATCTGTCTGCTTTTCAACCACAATTGGGAATGAGAAACATTCCTCTGACTCTCTCAGTACTTCTTTCAATTAGCATTTTTTTCTTCTTTAGTATGGATCCCTTGAGCTTAGCATCCCTGCACTCCACATTTTTGATTGCATGGGCATTTCTTTATTAAAAAAGGGAATGGACTTTCTATACTAGCCTTCCACTAATTATCACTTGTTTTCCAGATAAATAAATATTTGATCAATTGCTTTAGTGGTCTGATTATAAATTGTCTTTCAGGCTTTACCTCAGAACACTAGAATATTATTTAATAATAATTTCTAAGGGACATTGCCAACTTGAAACAGGGTAATTTTTAGTACATTAAAAGCAATATACATAAAACACCAAATCATAAAGCCTTATTCAAAAATTTGCATTTTAATTACCCTATTAAGAAAAAAAAGTTCTGTGGTGGTTTTGTAGGTTTTTTCCTTTAATTTTCCTGTGCTGAGGAATGAGTCCCAGAGAAGTAGGGGAAAGTGGAACTCAAGTTTCTGTAACAGAAAGAGCAGATCAAGCTATACAAAACTCAAGGGAACCAAACTTCAAAAAATAGAGCAAAATATACTTTTCCTCCTAATTCCCTTGAGTTACAATAACTTTACTTACATTTTAATAAGATTTATATAAAATCAATCTAATTTTTAAGTTGACATGCCTTAAAATCTCTGCATATGGCGAAAGAGAGAGAGCAAATCTAAAGTTTTCTTCATGGCACGGAGACAGCATTTAGGTTTTGATCCTTCTGCCAATGAAATCAGTTGCAAAACTGCTGCCAGATTCCCACGAGGGAATCGGCTCCTTTAGAAGTAACAGCAGCAGCAAGGCTCATCACAGTCTGCACCCACCACAACACCCCTCCCTGCCAGACCACCAAACTTTCCCAAAGGTGTGGCTCCTGGGGTGGGGTTTGGGGGCAGCAGTGGCGAGTTTCTGGTCCTTTGTGCCCTTTTCCCTTCGCAGTATTCTGCTCCCGACTGAGACAGCCTGGCCTTTCACAGGCATTGATCCCCCATCTCGAGGCCAGCCAAGGTGGACACCTTTGCTTCTGAAATGATGCCCTGCCGCAGGCATCAGAGCAGAATTCAATTTCCAGCTCCAAGCATATACGACGGCAGAACTCCTCCACAATTAGGATGATGGTTGTTATTATTCTGCTTTTATTAAGCAAGCTCCAGCCTCTGCTTTCCAGTCTTAGCTTTTACTTACAGTAATCAATTTTTCAGTATAACTGGCTGTAATTGTTAGCCAGATATTGAGCCTTCATGGTGCTTAGACAGAGCATGTTACTGCAAAGCATCTTCCCCATACTTCTCAGACAGATGGGTAATAATACTATACATTAATACCTCCACATTGGTTTATGTGTGTTTGACCACAGCGCTGGTATAATTATTTTTCCTCAGTAAAAGCTATTAGAGATCTATTTGGTAGGTTTTACGATCAATAGCTCCTGTGATATTTGTGTAGCAGGCCCAGAATAATCAATTGAAGGTCATATAAAGTAAATTACCATCCTCCTATAATGATTCTTTTTTCTAGATGAGAATGGGTTTTATTATTTCATCAGGAGAGCCCTCTCAATGTGTGCTTCTTTTTTTTTTTTGTTTCTTGAGAGAGAGAAATAAATGTTGTGAGTGTATTTTGAAACGTGGTATTAATGTCTATTATCTAAATTTATACTACTAGATTATTGAATTAGTGGATGCCAACATGTGGAATAATTTTATATGCTTGGTGACACGATAAATAGCCAGTTGTGAGGGTATCCTGGCCAGTGTGTTGTTGCAGGTGACTTAGCTAAAGCCATTTCTCAGTAGATTTAACACTGGTCAGGTACTGCTCGGGATACAGGGGGTCACTGGTTGGTGACAGATCCACAGTCCTGCGTCCTGGAGGGGCGATTTCCCCCCCATGCTGCTCTGCTGAGGCCTTTTCTCTGTTTCTCCCCAACACAGTCTCCAATGCCCATAAAAATACAGCCCAGCCCCAGCTCTTCCCTCAGTCCTGTGCCTCCACATTTCAGTTACAAAGTGCTGGAAGCGGGGAGGGAAATTTAGCAATGTGGGAGATCCCTGAGAGCCCCCATCTCCTTCCCCAATGACCAGAGGGAAACGCCTGTGGATACTCTTGACCTTGGCCGCCCAGCAAGGCTGGGGCTGTTTTGGACATGGAAACACAATTGCACAAACATACTTTTCCTTTCCAGTGGACTATGTGTGTGGCCACAGTCAGTTGGATGAATTTTAATTTCCAACTGATTCCCATCACACATGAGATAAGCTGGAGCTCATAAATGTAACATTCATACAGTTTATCCTCTTATTTAGTACTAAAAGGTGGCTATGGGGCTCTTTGTCCCCTCTTGTCCGAAAAACTTTGCACCCTTAAATTTAGTCCTTGGAAGGCTACTGCCTTCCCCATGAACAAAACTGTTTCTAATATTTTTAGGAAGGCACCAACTTAATCAAAATAGGGCTACCTACCCTCATGTGACCCCCGTCACCACGATATTTGAGTAACTCATTGATATTAATTAAATCACTTCTCCTAAAAAACCCATGAAGTGCAGTAGTACTGCATCAGTGCTCCAAAGAGGTGAAAGAAGGATGTTTAAATGAACAATTTCCACCGAGGAATGTTGTTTCATCAAAACTATTTATTAAAAAAGGCAATCATGAACAATTAGGGCTGGGGAAACTGAGGCACAAGGGAATTAAAATAAATTTCTTGATTTTATATGGAATGGTTTGTGGTTGAAACAGTCACTGAACAAAAACTTTTACAGCCTCCAGCTGGGTATTTCATTCACTGGACCAGCCCTCCTTTCCAGGAAAAGGAAGTCACATTTCAAAGTAATTATAGTAAAAAGACCCCAAGCCCCTCACTGTTGCAAAAGGCTGCCCAGAAGCTATTTAACATGAATCATGTTAATCTCTTTTTTTCTTGGCTAGAAGTGATTGGTAAATGTTAACACAGAAACAACCCCAACCAGATATTTAGAGATAAAGTGAAACAGTTGGGAAAAAGACAGAGCTCAAGGAATAGATGCCAGTCCTCAGGCTGAGCAGGTTTGAATATCCACTCATCTGCCGTACCTGCCACCATCCACTTGCAGGATGAAGTAGTCCTTGCAGTCTGGGTTCTTTCCTCTCACACATCAGCAAGAGATCCCACAACTTCTGTCCTTGGATACTGAATTCTTCTTTCAGCAGGGCTTTGCAAGGTTATGATGATAGGAAAAAAAGGGAAATTTATTCCCAAAGACACAAATTAATAGTTACCCTTTTTGGCTGGAGCAAAAAGACCTCTTGAGACTGCTTTTTTTATAGGTTGAGGGTGGGCAATGCTGCATGGCATCTGGGCAGTGAGGTGCATCGCTTTGCAGAAGGAGGGTCTTTGTGCTGGGCCACAGCTGTGGTCAAACCAGCAGAGGGAACTTTGCAGAGAGGAGGATTGTTCAGCTGGATGCCACTGTAGGAAAGCAATAAGGCAAAAGTGTGGAAATACAGTGTCTGTTCCCCAGCCAGGAAGAAACAAGTGGGTCAGTCTCACACCTACCTGTTAGACTTAATAGAACAGAGGTTAAGACAAGGGATGAGAAGCTTGTGGCTCCTTGTCCTGCTGCAGATGCAGGCCACTCAGTGCCTCAGTTTCCCTAGCTGTAGAAGGAGTATAAAAATACCCTGGAGAAAGAAAAGCCTTAATGCCTTCAAGGAGTGCAGTGTCAGCATCCATGTGGCTCCATTTGGAAACACAGCTTCTCGGAAAGAACAATGGAAATCCCAAGCAGCTGAGCTCCGGGGTCCTCCAGTTGCACAGCAAAACTCATTACAATATCCCTGTATTTATTTCCAGCTGCATGGCCAAGTGGACCCAAGGGCAACCTAACAGAGAGGAAAAAGGCCTAACATAACATCAAAGCGGCTCAAAACCCGGGTGGATTGCCATTTCATCAGCGCTGTGTGACATCACTTTCCACATGACATCAGTCAATGACCCTCTTCCCCTCCACCCCCGCCTCCAATTTCTTTTTAAAAGATGATGAAGATGCTTGAAGTTCAGCAGAAGTTTGGGGGGGGGGAAGGAAAAGTAGACTCTGTATCCCTTCAGCTGAATATAACCCAATGTGCTACACAAACAATATTAACCAAAACAAAGCTAGCAGGAAACGTTTGCACACAGCATCTGTTATGATCACATAACCACCAGACAGATGTTTAATCCCAACTGCTAACATAAGATCATTTGTATGTTTGAAGAGGGAGAGATCCCATTTGGGTTCTTTCCCTTTTATTTATTTCTTTCCTAAAGGGGAAAAAAAATAATAAAGGGAGGGTGATTTTCTCAGCTGTGGGAAGCAATTTTGTTTTGTTATTGTTCTCTTTCTCCCCACTTTCACCATCAGCTGCAGAAAGGGAAGGAGCGGTTGCAACCTCTCACAAAGAAGGGAGCCTGAAAATTGTGTGGCCTGGTAGCAGAGCTCCACACGACCCTTTTCCATCTTAAGGGACCAGAGCTGGGTTTCTCAGAGGGCTCATTAAATAATTCTGGTCCAATGAGGCAAAAAGGGAGGCCACACATGAAACAAGTATGGTGGTCTCAGCCAAGTTCCCGGGGAGCCGCGCTGCGGTTTCCCAGCACCACCCCGGATCCCCTCCGCCCCTGGAAATTTTATCTACAAAAGTGAAAACAAACTCATTAGCTCTACGTAGCTCTGCAAGGGTCACCAAAAGATGTCAGCGTTTTGTGTGGCCTTTTTTTTTCCATTTAGCAAACAGCCAGACACCTACAAAGGGAAAAGAAGGTTTGAGCTCTTCAGCTGTGCTGAGGGATTATTTTACTTTTAATGATACCGGGAGGATTCAATGGAGATTTATGCAGATAGGAGAGATTATTAATAACACATTGCACTTCTATAGCACCTTCCATTCAGGGTTTCTCAAAGAACTTTCCAATCTGGAATGAATTGGTCTTTACACGCCCCTGGTGAGTGGAGTAACTGTCATTAGATTAGGAGGTAACTACTGCAGTAATGAAAAATCAACCAGGGTATAAAATATAAGTGGGATACCAGGCAGTGCTGGTCTCAGGACCTTGCTCTTCCACAGATCTCATATATGACCATAGGGAAAACACAGAATTTCTCACTGTTTTTGTCGCCAGAGAGCAAAAATGAGACTCTTTGTTCACAAACAGGGATCGTGGTTTTGTTTTTTATTTCTCTTGGGTGTTTGGGAGATACAACATGACCATTTTACTAGATAGCACTTATAGGGCTGATATAAGGAAATTGAGGCACAAATGTCAGTGATGAACTATCTCCATTTCCAGTCACTACTGAATCACGAAAGAAAAACCTCAATTCTAACTCCTGGTCCATTTTTAGGCACAAAACTCACTTTCTCCCACCTTGCAAATATAGAAGACCTGTGAATGTTAAAAAGGAAAGTGAATCTCTTCCAGCACCTTGATATTCTCCTGCTGGGTATCAGCTATAGGATTATAAGAGAAAATAAAAGCCAAATTTTCCAAAGGCTGGAAAATAATAGATTTACTGTGCATTATTAAGGTAAACAGTAGTAGGCCAGAGAAGTAGTAGATTCTTGTACACTACTCTTGTAAAGAAGAGGGGAAAAGAGAAATGAAAAGAGCATAGCCAGCTAAAATAAGAAGGGGTTAACAATTTTCAGGCCTTTCTGCTGTGTGTGTGTTCGCACTGTGCACAGCAGAAATGCATTCACCTATGACATCCTTTGGCAAAAAAAAAAGGAAAAAAAAAGAGAGAGGAAAATAAAAAAGGCTACATCCCACAGTGAGGACAGTTGTCCCTACAGATTAGGAATATCCATCTTAATGTGCAACTTCCCCTGCACGGGTCAAAATTGCCAACAGCTTTAATGGGAGAAAATGCTCTGTTGACTGATTCATTTCCACGTTTTGTTCCTGCTGCTAGACGGGATATCCTGTAAGGTGGCGAAAAGGGAGGGAAAGCCGGCACTATATCAGTTTATGATTGACCATTATTATTATTATTGTTGTTGAGAATTTTTTTTCACTCTGTTTTAAAGTTTGGTGTTCCATTTGTCTACTGCAATTCTCGTAATTTTTTTTTTT
>VXBT01000053.1:0-7500 GCA_013400235.1 Oriolus oriolus | reverse complement strand
GGAGGGTTACTGAAATATTAACCCTGCTTTGCACCACCTTGGGGGAGACGTGGGAGGAAATTATTGTGCGGATTCCACAGGTCACCCATGAGCTTCTCTGAATAACTAACACAGATCTGGGTCTGTGGGAAAGGAAACAATATGAGCTGCAGGTCACCTAATATTGTGGGCCAGAAGTTGCTTTATCTGCCTCCATCAGCAGGGAGCATGGATCAGGCCGTGTATGGATCCACTGCTCTCCAGTCTGCTGCATGTCAGGCTGTGGCTGAACTTGCTGGTGCCATTTAGCTCCATCTCCTGTGTCGAGCTCTGTGAGATGGCAAATTTAATGTCACATTGAAGCACCTGTGGGAGAAAACACCTCTGGAACAAAATATGAGTGAAAAAGTCCACAGTGCCCCTTTGGGTCTATGCCAGCATTGTGAGAGTCCATCCCAACCTCAGAAAAAAACTAGTCAGGTAGTTTTGTGAGACAGAGCAGTTGAAAGACAGCTGGACAAAGAAGGAAGAACTCTGATTAAGGCTGGGGTATTTTTCTTGTCTTATGAAGAACATAAGTCTTATGTACACTATATGTTTTTTAAAGATGATATTTTAAATTGATTTGATTACCATAGAGCTGACACATACTGCACAAAAAGAACAACAGGCGGGGAAATTCATTTATAATAGCCAGTAAATGAATTTTCCCAATGCTTGTTCTTTTTGCACAGTATGTGTCAGCTCTATTGTAATCAAATCAATTTAATATACCTTCTTTGAAAAATATAGCAGTATTTATTACTAGCTCATACCTTTTTGATCTGAAGTATATATATGTATATGTGTGTGTATATATATTTATACATACGCATATAAAATACCTTTTTTTAAAAATATAGTTGTATTTATTACTGGCCTACCTTTGGATCTGGACTCTGTGTGTGTGTGTGTTTGTGTGTATATACATATATATGGAATAGGTTTTTTATGCATATAAAAAGATAAGGGAAGCTGAAAGTTTCATGTAGTGTTGATGGCACCCGGCAAGCCTTGAACCCAGGCAGAAATTCCTGAGGGAAAATTACTCCATCAAGTCTTCCATGCCACACCAGCAGGACTTAGAGAAACGCATAACAAATACTGGGTATCAAAGGTGAGCAGAAGGAAAACTTCACATTTCTCCTCACAGCTTATGGCACTGAGGCAGGTGGATTTCGTAGGGCTCCAACCCAGCTCCAGTTGCCTCCAAATATCAGGACCACAATGACAGAGGAACGAGCTGACACTCCGCATATGGCCTCGTGTTTACCGCAGCCCTTCCTGCAAGCATGTTTTCAATCTGGAAAGCGGAGCAGCACGGTAGCACAGTCCAGCTGGTAGCAGCAGGACTGAACTTCACAAAGCAGGAAAGTTTGGTGTTATCCTAAGAGCTGGAGGAGACTCTTTCCCATCTGCTCCATCTCCTGCAGCATGAGGACAGTCAGGGGCAGCTTTGCCTACTCAGGTTTGGCTCACCAAGGACAGAAGATGCGATCCCTTTCTCCCAGTGTGAAGTGACAGGGACATTTCACCCAGCAGCTAAAGGCCACAGGGTTTGCTACATTTATCCATCCTTCCACCAGCTTTTGCTAGGTGCTGAAAGGTTGGCTGACAGCAACAGAATTAAAAATTCAGACCACAGCTTCAGAGGAAAATCTTTCTTCCCCTTTCCTGAGCCTCACTTCCTAGGAAAGATCAATGTGGCCATAATATTTTTGGTGTTTTCATTGCTGTTTTTCTATTTTAAACCTCTCCAGTCATTTCTGAAGCCTCTGTCTGCCTTCAGTGGTATCTGGCAGAGGGTAGTAATGGTCTCCAAGCTGTTCCTTTGCCACAACCATTGCAAGGATAAGCCACCAGGCAGAGGAAAGAGTCCTGCTAATGGAGGAGATGGTTGAGAGCACAACCTCTATTAGACATCAGAGAATCAGGGCAGAGGAATGTCCCTGAGGCAAGGCTTCATTAGGTCCTGCTGCTTGAGGAATGACTGGCTTTTCCGTCCTGCCCCCTCGGGTATAGGTTACGCCTCTCACAAAGATAATTGCAAAAGGATGCAGCCAATGATAAATAAAAATGGTGCCATATTTTGGGGAGGGCAAAGCCCTTTACAGCCTGTGGGATTCCTCCTAGCGGCTTCACTGAGCCTTAGTCAGCCTGCAGAGCATGGGGCTGCACATCTGGGTGGAGTTCAATGGGAAATGTCTTTCTCAGCCCATGAAAATGTTAGCAATTCCAGCGTTTTCCTGTTCTGGGCTGGGAAGAATCATGAGGCTTTTAGAGGTTTTTAATGAGCAAACAGGGAAGGAGAGATGAGAGCTGAGGTGAGGGAGTTGCCAGGGGTCAAGACACCCACCCAAAAGCCAGGTGCCTTTGTGGAAGCCCGTTGCCTGACTCATTCTGCCAAAGTTTTGCTTCTCAGCTCCTGGGTGGTTTGTAATTTCAGGGTGGTTCTGTCATTTACTGCTTGAAATGCATCTGATCTTTGTCTCATTCCAGAGGTGATGCAGTCCCAAGGAAACACACTACTGCCCATTATCCATTTGCAGCAGAAATGTGTGTGGACTAGGCTGACATGCAGGATGGCTCCTTGTGCCCCTGAGCCCTTTACCATCTGAAAATCCACACGTGAAGGGTTACAGTCAGAAACCATTTGCTATGTGGGGGCTGAGGGTCTCATCTCAGCCTGGTCTGTGCATGGTGGCTTGAGCCCTTTCCCCTTTTATTGATATTTTGCTTTCTTTTTTAGTTTATGGGCCATTTTATCTTATTTATTCATATAGTGATTTATTTTTATTTGGTTCTTTGTTTTTATTTTTTTACCTATGTTTTCATGAGAAATTAATTGAAATAACTCATTCAAGCATTAAACAAAAAGGTACCACAAATCTTCCAACTCTTTGCAATGGCCAGGAATGGTTGCAGAAACAGGTACCTCCAGGCAGTACACTTACAGTAAAGCAGCTTTTTAGGGATCGATCAGGCAGCTCCTGCTGGATTTTCCTCGCCACCACTAGGGGGGAGACTGGATTTTCTTCCATAAATTGCCTAGTTGAAGGAAAAAAAAAACCCTATCACATCACTGCAATGTTGAAGGCACTTCAAAACGACTCAGATGTTTAACTATTGTGCTAGTGATCATACATTCACATTGGGCTGCAGGCCAAAAAAAAGGAGAGAGAGAGAGAAAAAAAAAAGCAAGAGTCTTGCAGCTGAAATGCTATAAAGTGCTGAATTTTCCTGTAGAGCTAAACACTCTTCAGTGACAACTTTCAAAGGCCATATGTATGGTATTTTCATGAAAAGCAGAAGACCCTAAATTTCTTTGTTTAACTGAAAGCAGTTTCCCTCCCTGAACAGGAGGCTTCTGTAGTTCACCTCATTTGTTGCAAGGCTACACATTTTGCTTTCTTTTTTTGTGAGATCTAGAATATAGAAATAAGGGCAACAGAAACTGAAGAAAAAGTGTATTTCCTGTAACACCAGCAGGAGGGTTTGCAAAAAAAAAATACCACTTCCATTTTTGATTGTTTCTAGGGATTACTTCAGGCACACTGTAATGGTAACAAGAAGAAATAGGAAGGGTGAGAAGAGTTTTTTTGTAGGGTTTTTTTTTCTCCAGTACAATCAAAGGTGAGACACACTACAGTGGCCTTTCTGCTGTCAAATGAAAGCCTTAGAATAAATAAGATGGAAAAGTTTCCATATGTTGTATGATGCCACCTTCTGAGCTGTGTTGTAACACTTGAGTAGCAAAGTTTTGAATATTACATTATTTTTATGAGGCTGGAGGCACTGAATTTCTTTTAATCTACATTTTGCATTTTGAACCCTTGGAAACCATGTTCCCATCTTTTCCGTGGATTTACAAGGTTTAGAAATGTACTTTTTTTAATAGATGGAAGCTAATTTCCCACATAATCACACAATTCCAGGAGCTGGGACTCCAGGATCTATTTTAGGAATTGGCAGCATTGGATTATTTAGATATTAAGTTTACTATGAAAGAAGCTGGAAGAAATCTGTATCTGGGAAGACTCACTGAATATTCATACAAATTACTCCAGTGAATCTCATTTTCTACCACTGCCTTCTTTTTCCTGGCTGTTCAGACCAGCAAAGCTTTTCTCTTGGTGTTTATGTAAAGTTCACTCTTGTCCCAGTATTTGTGTTCCCACTCAGGAACAGCTTTTTTGCATGTGAGCCTATTCTCTGGGAAATTGTGTTATATCCTCCTGACAAAGGTCATTCATTTAGGAAATGAAAATGATTCAGTGTGGACACATCACATGGACATTGGTTGTCTCTGAGCAAGGGTTGCAGGCTCTACTCTTGGATTTCCTTATAACCAGTTTGCAGCAAGAGTGACTGGCTTTATTTTTTTTTCTATACAAATAAGCCTGGTCAGCATTATTTACACCAGTTCTTAATTTTCAAACTCCTGATGCATCAGAGCATCTCCAAACACAACCAAAGCACCGGGATCCTGTTGCCGCTGTCTGATTAGGCTTTACCTGGCACTTGGGAGCACAACATAATTAGAGAAGCAAAGGCACGCACAAAAAGCCACATCTTTTTACCAGCAGAACTTTTACTTGACAAGCATCAATATTTCCCGTCAGCTCCAACGATGCCAGAGAAACGCATGCCTGGTGTTACCTTTAGCCTGCTAAATATGGTTTGCTTAAGTCAGCTTATTCCAGGTCCTTTTGCTTTGCCTGACAGCTGCCTGGGAGGAGGCCACTGACTTGCTCAAAATGTGCAGCCATCCGTTCGGCCGGCGCGGGGGCTGCACGGGAGAGCCTCTGGAGATAAATTCCTCCCCGTGCAGGGTGATTAGCCGCGGAGCCCCGCTGCATCGCTTGTCTTAAAACGCAGGACTGTTGATCAGTGACGGGCTGAGGTTGGCCTTAATTAACCAGCAAGTTTTCTGTCCTCTGGGCCTTGTGAAGACGTAACCAAAAAAGGCAACTCCTTCCATTCCCCTGCTCCCCGAAGATGACAGGACAGGCTTGACATCCTAATCCTTCAGGCTTGTCTTAGTCACTGAAAGGCTCGAGCAGTGTCAAAGTAACCAGCTGATTGCAATCTTCATGCCAAACCCAACATCTTCATTCCAAGGAGCAGCTCTCACATTAAATTTCCGCATGTGTGTCCCCCCCCGCTGCTGCCCTCCATTCCCTCCTTCCCCACCTTCCCTTCAATTTTTTTTTTTTTTTAAAGACATTTCTTTGCTGGAAAACAAAACACAACTTAGGAAAAAAAAAAAAGAGGAAAAAAAAGAAAAAATACTAATAAGAAAAATAAAAGGCAGCAACACAAAACAAAAATCCCTTCCAACCCCTTCAAGCAATAACTGCAANCTCCCCCCCCTTCCCTTAAATTTTTTTTTTTTTTAAAGACATTTCTTTGCTGGAAAACAAAACACAACTTAGGAAAAAAAAAAAGAGGAAAAAAAAGAAAAAATACTAATAAGAAAAATAAAAGGCAGCAACACAAAACAAAAATCCCTTCCAACCCCTTCAAGCAATAACTGCAATACAAGGCCAGTTGGGACACAGTCAAATTAGAGAGTTATTATTACCTAGGGGACATTAGAAATCAAGTTTGTTACTGGCAGTTCCTGTTTCTGTAAAGACTTGTTAATAGCTGAAATTTTAAAGGCTGTTGTTCAATTGGCAAAGCGCTATTTTTCTAAGCAGCCACTATGTTCTCACCTGCTGCCACTGCTCCCAAGAGCTGCAAATGTTTGGAGGAGGTGGAGGTTGTGGATCTCCTGCTGAGGGGAGCCTTGGGCCCCAAGAGAGGAGCTGCTGCCCCTGCCTAGGCAAGCGGGATGGGAGCCCTCTCCTGAGGCTGCCAGAGGCTTGTTTGGATGGGCTGTATTTAGTCTGGCACGCTCACAAAATTTTAGGGAAGGAAAAAGGTCTTTGAGCCTGTAGTTAATGCAGAGGTGGAAGGAGAAAGCAGGCCTGGGTTCGTGGTCCCTAACGGGAAACGTTTTTCAGTTGCTTGCAAGTTCCTCAGTCACAATGACTCAATAAATCAGATTTTTCACTCGGGGCCAAATCCTACCCTTACAAACATCAATGATGCTGTCTTAGGGGAATCTCTGTAAATCTCTGCTAATTTCCATTTTGGAGTGTTGTGGTTTCACACAGTGATGTGACAGAAGCAGACTTCATTCTGGCAGAAAGCTGTCCCCGCTGTAATTTCCGTAACCTATGCAGTCTCTGCGCAGTTTACAGATGCTTTATGTCAGTGTGACTTTTTCAGTGTCTAAAATTATTTAAAAAGAAGAGGATGAAGAAAAAAAGAAACCAGGCAAAAAAAAAAAAATGGAAAATACTTTGATTTTAACTGTATATCTAGAAGTTTTATTCTTGATTACCTAGTTAGGATTTTTGGAGGAATCTCAGTGTGGATGTGGAGGTGAACATATGCTTCTGTCCTGTGCATGCCTGTTCAATGCAGAGGAAAATAAATGCCATCTAAAACTTCTTACACAAGTCACAAAAGCCATAGTGCATAAGATGAGAAAAACATGCTCGGTCTATAATTTACCTTTATATATGTATGTATGTGCACACATGCATATTTACAAGTGTGCATGTATATATTTATATATACAATTATTGTTTACAGTATGACTGGTTGCACCTGTCCAGCTGCCTATAAATTTATTATAGGCAATTATGTATGCAATTGAATTCTAAAATGCCCTATAAATCGTGACCATCTGAGATATATATAATAAATAAAAAGTATGTAAGGACTGCATACACTTCAGATTTAAACACAAAATACCCCACTTTCCACCAGGATCAAAGGCAAGTGTTTAAAGCGGGCACAGAGGAAAGCTGAGCTGCACCCCAGATTTTACGTTCCTTTGGCCCAAAAGTTTACCTTTTCTTTGTGTTATTTTAATTTTTTAATTTTTTTTTTTAAACCAGAGATGGACAGCTTGCTGGGAGGAAGCCCTGCCTGTCACTTGGAGCTCGACACAGCATCTTTGGGGTGCAACTTTGGCTGAGCTATTCAACCTCGCCTGGTCCTCAGTTTCCCCATCTCTAAAATGGGCACAGGGATAGGAATTGAGCTCCTGAGGTGACTGTCTGGGGGTCCTGGAGGTGTGCCATGCCCCCCTTTTGTCATCCCTACAGGGGAGAGGATGGGCTGGTGCAGTGGGGAGGGTAGCTGGACATGCTCCTGCACCCCACCATGACCATCTCCATGAGGAGCATCAGCCACGACAACAAACACAAGCAGCTGCAGCGGCTGCGATAGAGGATGTCGCCAAAACCAGCAAGAATCCAACTCGCTCAGCCAACACTTGTTTTCTCAGCAGAAAGAGATGGGATGGAGAAAGGCCAGGCTTGAGTCGGGGCTGCTGCTCTGGAGGCTCGGGGGACGAGAGAGGATGGGAGAGGGGTCCCAGCCATGGACGCTGGGGCAGCTTTGCATCTCTCTCCAGCCACAGCC